>CM064499.1:17631445-17998945 GCA_032716605.1 Paralithodes platypus
TTGTCTTTTCAGAAACTCAAGTCTGTCTCATTTATGTTCACATTTTATCGATCGCTTGGATCCAACAACTCTGTCTATCTATCTATCTAATGCATCTATCTATCTCCCTTATACATTAACATAACTATGTCATATTTGGTCTTTGAATCATTTCTAATGCGGTGGAATTAGACAAAAAAATAATAATAATATCCTTCCAGCACACAAATAATATAATGAAATAGTCATTAGATATTCCTCCTTTGTCTTTTTTCAGAACCTTAAATCTGTCTCATATACAGTATGTTCTCATTTTATCGATCGCTTGGATTCAACAACTCTGTCTATCTATTTATCTATCTAATGTACCTATCTATCTCCCTTATGCATTTATATTATAATGTAAAACTTGCTGGAAGGATATTATTTTTTGTTCAATTCCATCGCATTAGAAACGATTAACATAACTATGTCTTATTTGACATATTTGTAATCTATGAATCATTTCTAATGCGATGGAATTGAAAAATATAATATCCTTCAAGCACATAGATAAAAAAAGAAATAACAAAGAGTCAACAAAAGATTTCTCCCCATCTTCTCCAGATTGACACTGAGCTAATTGGTGTGACCCTCCGACCGTGAGATTTGCCTTTTTTTTTTTTTTCATGGTATATTTTTGCTTTGAAAGTGTGTTTAACCCTCCTGGCCCGGGCTGTATCTCCAAAGGACAGGGTGGGCTACCCGGGCGATCTGGCCGAAAAACGTCTAGGCCTAGGCTACCGTATTTTGGTTAATTTTAACTGCTAGAAATTTCCCACGCATCTATAATTGTAGTGCGGTTCCAATCTGTAGACTGGCATTGAGTAGAGCTCTCTAAGTCAACTGGTTCAGTTGTGATGACGATTTTAGTGGAGAGCATTTTCAGGCGATGTTAGCAATACGACGATCTTTTCACTACTGAAACAACGACATACAGACACACAATAACAAACGAGTCTTCTCCTTCTTGTTTTCGGAGGTGCGGTGACGCAACGATCGGCTTTGTTTACATGCGTCGGACGCACGGCGTTCAGACCAAGCTGAATAGGCTTTCAAGCTTGCTGACCAGGTAAGGATACCCGGGTACCAGCCCTTATTTCGTGGTGTCATGTTAAAATGACACCCGGGGAGGAAGGGTTAAGCAAAATGATGGGGAATTATTTGGGATGGATGTAGTTACCGGGTGTACCACTACCGACATACAACATAAATCATCTATAAATACTTATAATAAAATAAATACTTATAAATCTATTATACTAGGTTAGGTTAGGTTAGGTTGTTTGGTTAGGGTAATGTATTTTTTGTATCCAAAGGCAGTCAAAATAGACGGGAACATGATGGTGAGCGTCCGCGTAGTGTAAACAAGACGGGCGGTACACCCGGTAACTACATTCTTGCCAATTATTTTAACATGTCTTTAATTGACATTTGTGTAATTTTTGCAGATTATGAGTTGGTGGAAAACTAATTTCTGTAAATCCATCATATCAAAAATGATTCAGAGATTATATAGAGACCAAATAACATACTTTTAAGTTTGTTCAATAGTTTTGTATTCTCAATAACGGTCATAACTTCTCTACTTTCTGGTCTACTGAACCATAACAAAGGGAGGGGGGAGGGAGGGAGTGGACTGGCTGGTGGGTGGTAAATAAACTTTTTGCAGCGTGTGGAAAACCCGCGAATTATCAAATCAGTGGAATGTCAAGTGTGCGAATCTCAAAGGTTCACTGTACATACATACATACGTACAAGTTTAATTACTTTCGTCTACAGAGAATGTGGGTTCAGTCTTACATCCTAAATGGTGGCATTACAGGCAACCCTGGAATGCTAACATTTAGGATGTAAGATTGAAACCACATTCTCAATGGACAAAACAGAGGGATATACATATTATAATATTATGATATTAGATTTGAAGTTATAATTGAGTAACACTGGTTTTGTCCATGGATGTAGCCTACATTATGCTAATCTTGCCAATTTATTCTATACTGCATAGGAAAAGAAGCTGTTTTCCCTGGTGACAAAGAACCTGGTGGACTCCAACATGTTGGTGCGTTCCTTGGTGTTATCCCATGACTGCTTCGCCCGAGGCAGCGGCATCACGCGGGGCGGACGGCCTGGGCGAGAGTTTGTGGCACGATCACGAACACTCAGACACGTGGCCACCTTCCACCAGCGACTGAACTTTCTGGTCCAGCTTATAAAGACCATCAGCGTCGACACTCTCACACAGGTACACCTTAGTATGATAAATATAATTTGTTAATTTATTAAAACTGGGGGAGTGCTGGAGACCCTTAGTGATCCTTGGTCTCTGGGTCTTCTCCTGGGTGACCTAGATGTACTGCCTGCACTCTTCAATCTATACATGCATGATATACCCACATCCCATGCACCCCAAATAAACATAGCCTCCTATGCAGACGACATAACACTCGCATGTACACACCAAGACCCAGACAGAGCAACACAGCTCCTTCAACCCTATTTCAACACGCTACATGACTGGTGCATTACAAACAGACTCAAATTAGCCCCAGCCAAATCCACCGCAACCCTCCTCATAAGCTGGACAGCCGAACACAAAAACACCCCACACCTCACCATAAACAACACCCCCCTAACACACACACACTCACCTAAAATCCTAGGAGTTGTTGTTGTTGTTGTTGTTGTTCCCGTTCCCCAAGCTGCCTGGCCGAACAGCCCCAAGGCCCTGAGCAAGGCCAAGGCCATAACCGAGCGCCCCCACAGAACCCTCCCTGCCGAGCACAATAAAGCCTGGGTGAACGAAGCCACTCCATGGCGGGGAGCTGAGGAGGGTGCGGAAACGCCCGGGAAACCAAAGCCCCACCCAGGGCCCTGTGCCCCTCAGCAATTATGAAGAGAAAGTTGAGGGGCAAAGGAAAAATGTGACGCTTTGGCTTCCAATCTTGGTAGAGTGGGAGGTCAATCCACGGAAGAGACGCCGTCACTTGAGATCTAGAAAATATATAAGTAAAAGGAACAGTCAGAGTAAGCTATGGGTATGGCAGAGATTGCTCAGTTCTCACACTGATAAACCAGCCCATCACCACATGACTAGAACCCAATCCTCTCAGCATCAGCTAGGAAAGGCCCTAGAAAGCCACCTTTGGCGGGGGGATAGCTCCCCTATTTCAACCCCTTTCGGGGTTGGGCACCCGCCAAATCCTAGGAGTAACATATGATACTCTAATGACATTCAAACAACATTTCACAAACATAAAAAATAAACTGACACCCAGACTTAACGCCCTCAGGTCACTTGCCCACAAAAAATTTGGACACAATAAAGAAACTACCACCACAGTATACAAACAATACATAAGATCAGTGATGGAATATCCAAGTCCTGTCTGGGCTTCTAACCTAGCTGAAATACATCACAAGACCTTGCAGACTTTTCAAAACAAAGCCCTAAAAATCATCACAGGCTGCACAGCTACAACACCTACAGATCACCTGCATCAAGAAACCAAAGTCCTCAAAGTAAAAAAACATCTGTTCATGAGAGGCACTCAATTCCTGGCTGCAGCCTCCACAAACCAACACCACCCACTACACTACATGGCAACACACCCACAGACACCAAGAAATATCAAAACAACACCCAGCACACGGTATCACACAAATACTGTCTTCTCTCCCTCCCTGCCCACCCCAAACCAGCTTCCAGAAGCACATCCATATTCATATCTCGCCGTTCCATCCAATCACTCATAGACAACACGCAGCTGCAGGCACGACCTCCCAAAATCCATCCTTCCTCGCGAGGACAGAGTCCACCTGGCCAGGCTAAGATGTGGGCACAATCCAGCTCTTCTCAGCTATCAGAAGAAACTGGATGTCTCTGTCGACGACACCTGCCCGGGATGTAACACTGCGCCTCATACCATTGGACACATCCTAGACTGCATTTCACTAAATCACTTACGCCAACAACACAATATACACGCCTTGAAAGCCCTGTGGGAAAACCCGACAGTGGCCATGGCCTTCCTTAGGGACTCGGGGCTGTTCGGCCAGGCAGCTTAGGGAACGAAGACGACAACAACAACAACAACTGTCATCTCTCGTGACTCTCTCTCCCTGCCCACCCCAAACCAGCTTCCAGAAGCACATCTATACTCATAGCTGTCGCCGTTCCATCCAATCACTCGAAGACAACACGCAGCTGCAGGTACAACCTCCCAAAATCCATCCTTCTAAATCTTCCCTTCCTCGCGAGGACAGAATCCACCTGGCCAGGCTGTGATGTGGGCATCATCCAGCTCTTCGGAGTTATCAAAAGACACTGGATAACTCCGTCATTGACACCTGCCCAGGATGCAACACAGCACCCCATACTATTAAGCACATCATAGAAGACTGCATTCCACACAATCACTTACGCCAACAACATAATCTACACTCCTTGAGAGCCCTGTGGGAAAGCCCGACTGTGGCCATGGCCTTGCTTAGGTACTCGTAGGTGTTCGGCCAGGCAGCCTAGGGAATGACAACAACAACTACAGTAGGGTCCCGCATAAAACGTGTTCGCATAAAACGAGTCTCGGTTAAAACGACCGACCTAAAATATTAATATTTAATTTTCGATCAGAACGAATGTGATCACATAAAACGAGTCCTCCGCCAAAGTGGGGCAAATCCGAGGAGTTTTCATATAGACCGCCGAAATATCGTACAAAACGTACGAAATATCGTTCGCTTTGTACGAAAAATTTCGCTTACAGTGAACATTGACGATATTGCGCCACCAAAATGCTGTGTTCACATAAAACGAAATCGCATAAAACGCCCTCGTTTATCGACCATAAACTCGTTTTATGTGAGACCCTACTGTGCCTCCCCTTCCTTGCATTCGATAATCTCCCCTAGTAGATACTGCGCAGTGGCAGTATCGTAACCAATAGGGTCTTGCTGAGTACCGTGGATATTGCATTGTCACTGCTATAAGCTAAAAACAGTGTGCAAAATTGGTTAAAGTTTTTGCACCACACACATCTGCCATCCTGTGCGTGGTCTCTCCACGCATCTCGGTTGGGCTACCCCCAAAGGGTAGCCAAGTCGATCCCCACCTGCCCGCGGTGACCTTTCAGACACCACTTTCCATTTTTTTCTTTTCCATTTTAAATTTTTTCCATTGTGGTGGCACTGACGGGGACGGCGCTACCTGGGGTCTGTCCCAGGTAGTTATTTAAAAAAAAAATTAAAACTAGGGTTTTCTTTTATTTTTAATCAGATACAAAATACAGGTGTTTTTGTTTTTAATTATTGGTTTCTTCCACTGAAATGGCAGCGGGCAAGCAGAGTTGTAGTTGTGGGAAGGTTGTGGGCAAGGCCAAATCGCTGGGCTGCTACTCGTGTGGTACCTATTTTCATGTTAACTGTATAAATGTTGATGATGAGGACCTCAGAGTACTTGCAAAGAAGAAACCTGGATTTAAATGGCATTGCACTGTTTGCGATACCACCCCCCTGGCTGCAAAGGATGCAGCAATTAGTCAGCAGACCTTGGATGACCTGACGGCTGCCCTAGTTGGTGAAGTGAAGACTGCCATTGTAAATGAAGTGAAGGGTGCCCTTGCTGCGGTGGCCGTGGAGATAGAGAGTATTGGTAACAGAATGGATATCCTTGAGACTAAAGTTGCTGCCCCCGACATTCCCTTGTTTGCCAAGATAGTTCAGCAAACATTTGAAGAGACCAAAAAGGAGCCCACCAAACGCACCACTGAGGTGGTAGATGGTGGAAAGAAAAAAAACTGTCTGGGACCATCAGGTCCTGGTAGTGAAGCCAAAAGACCGATCCTCCGAGCCAGTAAGCCCACCCGATACAAAGGCAATCGAGACTGCTTTGGCTTCGGTTCCGGTTAACAAGTTAACTAGAACTGATTCAGGTGTACTGGTGGTACGACTTCCATCCAAGAAAGCCAAAGAAGATGCAGGAAGGGCCATCAATCAGTGTTTGGGGGTGGACAGTGCCTTCAGTGTCTCCGAACCAAAGAAGATGATGCCAAAAATGACTCTGGTAGGCATTGCTAATGACGCTGAGGATAATGAGATAATTCCCAGCATCCTCAACAAGAACCCAAGAATAAAGTCCCTGGTCGACGATGGCTTAGCTATGAATTTGCTATTCACTAAGCAAAAGAGTGATGCACACACAAAGACTGCGGTAGTAAAAATGTCACCTGAAATACGCTCTTCCATTGTGGATGATGGCAATTCTGTGTATGTTGGACTTGTGAGATGTCGTGCATACGATCGCTTCTGGGTAACACAATGTTACCATTGCCAGGGCTTTGGTCATACCAGTGACAGGTGTTATCGGAAAAATGAGGATCCAAAATGCAACTTCTGTGCCGGTACTCATAACTCAAAAGACTGCACCAACAAGACTTCCCCCAAATGTATAAATTGTATGAGCTCCACATCAGTTACAGAGCCGCCAAATCATTTCGCCTCAAGTAGAAATTGTCCTTTAATGACAGCTCATAGAAATAAAGTTATTGAGAACACCAATTTTGTAGGTTCAAAAAACTGAAAAATGCACATGGGAGCCGGTTGAAACTGGGTCTGTTGAATGTTCGTTCCTTGCGTAACAAAATGGATCATATTTGCGAGATCTTGGATGAACGTAACCTTGATGTATTATGTCTCACTGAGACCTGGTTGTTCGAGTCAGATCTGAATATTATCCAGGCGGCATTGCCTAAAACCCATTCCATAATAAATGTTCCTAGGCCTAGGGGAGATCATCCGGGTGGTGGAGTGGCAGTTGTCTACTCCACATCTCTGGTGAATATCTTGCAAATAAGCCATAACCCAGCCCCTCTTTATTATGAACTGTTGGAAGTGGAAATAAAACTCCATCAACAAATTCTAAGAATGGCAGTTGTCTATAGGCCTGGCCATCGTGGCACAGATAGGGGTTTTATGGAAGAGTTTGGGCAGTTTCTCGAGGAATTTTCTGCTAAAACCGGAAGACTTTTGATATGTGGAGATTTTAATTACTGGGTTGACAGCCCTCATCTGAAGCCATTCTCTCCTGAGTTCCTTGAGTTGACTGATCAGAACAATTTTGTAAACCATGTGTCCCACCCAACTCATATCTTAGGACACACCCTTGACTTGGTTTTCTCTCCTGTGGGTTGTGGTGGTGTTCTGGATGTTGATGTTGAGAATGCTGACCCTAATACCTCTGATCATGCTTTGATTACTTTCAGCTTTGATTTCCCTAAGCCACTCACACATGAAAAAGTAATCAGATTTAGAAATTATAAAAATGCAGACCAAAATTTGGCGAGCAGTGAAGTAAAACAGTACTTGGGAAGTATTGATACTTCCAATCTTACTTCAGATGAGCTGGTGGAGGTACATGGAAATGCACTTAACCCTCCAGCCCCGGGGGCTATAGCTTACGACTGTGCTCCGGTACCGGGTGTTTTGACGATCTTTGGCCTATGTTAACTACTCTGTAAGTCAATGAATATGTCATGTAATGTTGTGAATAAAAAAGAATAATGTTCCACAAACCTTCCTCTGTCGAATGGCGTTGAGTAGAGGTCTCTAGCTCCTCTGGTTGCATAATGGTGAGCGCGGGAAGACGAGTGCTTTTCGGCGGCAAATTCTTCCCGCGTTCGGATGCGTCGCCTCGGCCATGGCTACGACGCACCTAGCCGCTCGCCGCGCCAAAGTATTTATCTCCCTTAGACGATTTTAGTGTTTGATATTGAGAATGTGATGTTTATTTGATATTTTCTAGTTATTTTGAGGCCAATTATATAAAATATGTTTATTAGGGTATCACTGTCACTGATATTGCTAATTTTCACTCGATACCGTACATTTTATTAGTAATTGAGGTAGCTTATTGTTGTATTAGGCACTGATTATTCGTTATCACAGGTGTTTATTATACTTTGGCCATCAAATATTAGGTCTTGTGTCACTTTCACTTTGACAAATATACTTTAGAGAGTGTCACTGTCACTGATAATGCTCATTTTCACTCGATACCGTACATTTTATTAGTAATTGAGGTAGGTTATTGTTGTATTAGACACTGATTATTCGTTATCACAGGTGTTTATTATACTTTGGCCATCAAATATTAGGTCTTGTGTCACTTTCACTTTGACAAATATGCTTTAGAGAGTGTCACTGTCACTGATAATGCTCATTTTCACTCGATACCGTACATTTTATTAGTAATTGAGGTAGGTTATTGTTGTATTAGGCACTGATTATTCGTTATCACAGGTGTTTATTATACTTTGGCCATCAAATATTAGGTCTTGTGTCACTTTCACTTTGACAAATATGCTTTAGAGAGTGTCACTGTCACTGATAATGCTCATTTTCACTCGATACCGTACATTTTATTAGTAATTGAGGTAGGTTATTGTTGTATTAGGCACTGATTATTCGTTATCACAGGTGTTTATTATACTTTGGCCATCAAATATTAGGTCTTGTGTCACTTTCACTTAGTTATATGATTTGTAAACGTTTTATATACAATTTATTGTGTCTTTTTTCACTGATTTATATATTTCTATAGGTTCTAATCATATGAATGTCACTTGGTATATACATATGTGTCACTTTCACATATTATTATGGTGTAATTGTATTTGTATCAATGTTCTCATAATACATGACTTTTGTATTACAATACATTGGTTTTCTTCCACTTTTTGCCTATATATAATTATAGTGTACATATTGTCATTTTATTTGGCAATTTCAGTATGATTATTAGAACTCCAGCTTGGAGTGGTAATCAAAGAAGCAATCTACAGCACAGAGTGCCACCTTGCACTCCACACACTCCAGGGTTGACTTTTTACCTGACCTCGGCTTCACCCTGCTGTTGTAGCAGACATGGCACCGCTTCTGCTGTGTTCTTCCGGATTCATTCTGAGGCAGGGAACCAAGCCTGTGCCTAATCAAGTATTGAGCAGACTGCAAGCGGTCAATAACGGCGGGCCCAGGATGTGCCACTGCCCTCTGTGGCATAGCATACTTCTCCAGGAGCTCCGTCAACACCTGCTTTTGGAACCTCCGCAGGCTATTGAACTTCATGGGTGTGTTCACATTCCGAAGCTTGTATATGTTGTAGGCATTCAGAACTGACATGTCCACCATATGCAGAAAGAACTTTTTGTACCATCTGCACGAGGTACGCAGGCAGTCAATGAAGCCTATCTGCATGTCGGACTTGTCCACCAGCCTCATGTTGATGTTGTAGTCCAGGACAGCATCGGGCTTGGTCACCCTGGCCTGGGTGCGGCGATCCACCTTGCCAGTCTCCACCATTTCCCCCTTGTGGATGGTGGTCAGGAGGTTGACCTTCCGCTGGTCGTGCCAGTGGATAGCCAGAATGGGCCCCGACTTCTTCTTGAACACATCACCTTTTTTGGTCTTTGGAGGGAAAGGTGGCATGCCCTTCCTTTTCCCTCGTACTGTGCCTACAGTCCCCGTCTTGCGCTCATGCAGGTACTGTGAGAGAGTGGGGGACGTGTAATAATTGTCCGTGTAGAGGACGTGATTCTTATGAAAGTAGCGGTCCATCATGGCTTGCACCACTGCTCCGCCAAAGCCAATGAGGGGGTCCACAAGCAAGTCCCCTTCCTTCCCGCTGTAGACCAGGAAGTCCAGGACATAGCCAGTTTGGCAGTCGCACAGCACAAAGAATTTTATGCCAAAGCGATGTCTTTTTGAGGGGATGTACTGCCGGAAGCTGAGTTTTCCCCGGAACAGCACAAGAGACTCGTCAATGACGACCTTGCGGAAGGGCTTGAAGTAGGAGGTGAAGCGTTCTCGCATCATCTCATACAACGTCCTAATCTTCCACAGCTTGTCTGGGAGGTGGACGTCAAGGTTGGTGACAAGATGGAGCGCTGCGAGGATATCAAGGTACCGGTCGCGAGACATATATTTCCCGAAGGCAGGGGTGGATATCAGATCATTGGTGATCCAATAGTCAGGCAACCTATGCTTCTTGACATGAGGCATTAGCATGGTGAGTGCCAGGAACACCATGAACTCTTTATGAGTCACTGGGGTCCACTGCCTCATGTGGCCCTTGGTCACCTTTCCCAAAAAGTGGACCTGGAATTGGTGCTGCTTATTTGTCTCTTTGACAACATAGCCTACCACCTCCTCATCAAAGAAGGCCTCAAACAGTTCGTGTGGTGGAGCATTGGGGCCTGCAGGAAAATTGGGGGTAACGCCTGAACCCTCCAGTACCTCATCAAAAGCTGGCACATCAGGGTTGTATGCATCCTCATCAACTACGTCTTGCCACTGAAAAACGTAGAATGGGTCTTGTCTACGCTGACGAGGAGCTCCAGCTGGTGGCCCAGCACGCCCACGGCCAACTCGGGCGGCCAGGGCGGTGGGCAGCACGACGGGCAGCACGACGCCGGGCCAAGCGGATGGGTCGAGGGTCGTCGATGTCCATATAGTCATCGTCAGAGTGGTCATCTTGCCCTGACGGTGGACCTATGTAATCATGGCCAGAGTCTTGAGAGAGGTGCCCTTCATCATCAGTGGCCCCCACATAATCTGGCGGGGAACCAGTGATGCGTGGGCGGCGTGCGGGTGGGCGAGGTGGGGAAGGAGTGGCAGGTGAGGCTGTGTCCCCCCGAGGTCCCGGGCTCCTTGGCCTGCGACGAGTGACAGAAAGCAATGTTTCACTGTCACTAGGCCCAGGTATTGGTGATGCGAGCTCAAAGACTTCTTCAGGAAGACATGTTGAAGGCGGGAGAGGTGGGGAGGACCGTGGGGAAAGTTGCGGGGACGTATGGCTGGGGCCGGCCGGGGTGGACGCCGCGGGAGCCTCGAACAAAACTCTCTTACTTTTCTTAATTTTCTTGGTATATTTCCTACCTTTCCCCTTTTCGGCAGCAGTATGTCTCCTGTCGGGGGACCTAGGAGGCAAATAGGCCGAAAGTGTGGGGTCCTCAACCCTTGGCAATGGTGGGGGTGGTGGGGAAGAATGCGGGGCATCCGGGTCATCTTGGGTGGCGTGGGTAGATAAGGGAGACAATGGCGGACGAGAAGGGTCACCACGCTGACCCTCACTCACAGCCTCATCCTCACCAAGTAGTTTTGCTTGTTCCCTAGCTGCCGCGGCCGCCTTCTCAAGTATTTTCTGCTTATACAAATGTAGCTTGAAAGGCGATTTACCTGGGGAAGGGCTTGGCGTCGTGTCACTTAAGCGAAATTTGGTGAGTGACCTTGAACTCTCCCACTCGCTCACTCTCTCAAGTTCACTGTCTTTAGGTAAACCAGCTTCCTCAACAACTGGTACATCACCTTCATCACTCTCATCACTGTCATGTTCTCTCGCAAATCCCAGGAATTGCTCTTCTTTATCACTCTCATGGCCATAATCACTCGACTTATAATTACTGGAGTCGTCACTGACTTCATCATCAACATTATGCTTGGCATCAGCTCGCTCATAAAGTCTCAATGTCGTCTCAATACCTCCGGGAGATAACACATTTAGGCGATGGCGTCGGGGTAAGGCGCGACGAACAAGCAAGGGCGTCGTAGGAAGCACGGTATCGGACACAGCGGAATCACTATTTGGCGTACTGTCCATGATGGCGTCGGGGTAGATACTGTTGCTGTGGCGGAGTTTACGCCTGGTGGCGCCACCTACCGTCCCACGATACCGAAAATGTACGCGCGGCATTCGAAAGCACGCATGCAAGCAATGGGCGTTCAAGAGCCCTTCCGGGTTGCGCGGGCCGAGGTTGTTATGGGCGTTCAAGAGCCCATCCGGGTTGGAGGGGTTAAATTAGTGTTCGATCATCACTGTCCAGAAGTAGAGAAGAAAATCATAGTACGAGATGATTCACCCTGGTATAGCACTCGAGTTAAATTTCTTAGAAGAGCGCGTAGAAGAGCTGAACGTGAATGGCGGAAAAATAAAACAGACTCTACATGGTTGCAATATCTGTCAGCCAGAAGAGCTGTGGTCCACAAAATCAAAGATGAAAAGAAAGTGTATTATCAGGGAAAAGTTGACTCGTGTGGTAACGACCAGAGGAGGTTGGCTTCAATTGTAAACAGTTTACTTGGAAAAACAAGAGTCAGCTTAAGACCTTCTGTGCCCGATGCCGAGTTGGCTGCCAACTTTGTGGCATTTTTTGCTGGCAAGATAACTCGCATAAGACAGGAACTGGATGATGCTTCTGTTGGTGAAGAACTTTCAGTTGTACTCCAACCCCGACACATTCCTAATAATGTCCTCTCATCCTTTCACTCAGTAGAGGTGGACATGATCTCGTCCTACATAAGAAACCTCAATAAAACATTTTGCCCGTTGGATCCCATAAATGTTTCCAAGCTACCAAGAGTCTATGATCACACAGTTGAGTTTATTTCCAAAATAATTAATAAGTGCTTCTCTGAAGGTAGCTTCCCACATTCTGAAAAGCATGCACTACTCCGACCTACTTGCCGCTGTCCATGAGACAACTGAGTTCTGTTGAATGCTTCAAGAGACAACTTAAGACTTTTCTCTTTGAGAGAAGCTATGATCTTGAGAGAGGTGTCATGACAGATGGCTATAGAGTTTAGGCTATTTTGCCACTGCTAGTGATTGTTAAATGTGTGTTGTATATAAGCCTTCTTTTGATGCATTGATTTTTGTTCTTTTCTTTCTTTCTCTTTTCGAGCGCTAGTGAATTCTTCGGAAAAATTGGCACTTATGAGAAATAAGTAACATGCTTATTATTATTATTATTCTTATTCCAAAACTCTTTTTCTACAACTTTACCTAAGCCAAGTTGGGGGGCATATGCTGATAGAACATTGACAATTCCCACTCCTATTTTCAATCTTAGCATAATCAGTCTTTCATTAAACTTTTTAACTTCAATCACACAATCCGCCTACCTCTTTGCCACCAGCAAACCCACCCCTCCTGTGCCACATTCATTTAGCTTCCATAAGAACTTATAGCGTTCATTCTTTTCAATTATCAATTATCTGTCTCGCACTCCCCTCCTCTCCACCGGGTCTCTTGGGCACAACATACATCCACTCTGTCTCTCTAATATTTTGGCAATCTCACCCATTCTTTTTCTCATTGTACCTACATCCACACTTTCGAATCTGAAGTGTATATTTTATTTTATTTTACTTATTCCTCAGTACTTTAAAATGTGTGTTTTATTTGTAAGTGCTCTATACTGTATATATTTGGTCTGAGCAATAAACTTATTCTATTCTATTTCATTCTAGTTGTCTAGACACATCGCTGGTAATTCCAATGTTGGCCCACAAATGACATACATAATTATTATTATAATTATTTAAAAACCTTAAAATACTGACTAGATTCCAAGTTGCAGTGGATAACAAACCTTGAATATTGTGTAACTAATCTTCATTACCCCTACAGGAGAATGTGAGCTGCCTCAACACCTCTCTAGTAATCCTGATGCTGGGTCACAAACACTCTGAGTTACCCCTGTACCTGGAGGCTCTGAGGAGTCACGTGGAGCCTCACCTCCTCACTAACCTCCGCGCCCTCCTCAGGTTCTGGCAGACGCACTACCTACACAACAAAGACAAGGACTGCAATACTTTACAAAGGGTCAGTGACTTGGGTTATAGTTTTTAAAATGAATTGGAGAATTTTGTAAGAAGGATTTGTACCGTATATCACTTACATATATAACACCCACAATCATTGCCCGGCGCGACCGAAGCCGCTCCAAGGCAACATGGCAACACCCACAGACAATAAGAAATATCAAAACAACACCCAGCACACGGTATCACACACAAATACTGTCCTCTCTCCCTCCCTGCCCACCCCAAACCAACTTCCAGAAGCACATCCATACTCATAGCTCTCGCCGATCCATCCACTCACTCATAGACAACACGCAGCTGCAAGCACGACCTCCCGAAATCCATCCTTCCGAATCCTCCCTTCCTCGCGAGGACAGAGTCCACCTGGCCAGGCTGAGATGCGGACACCATCCAGCTCTTCTGAGCTATCAGAAGAGGCTGGATGACTCCGTCGTCGACACCTGCCCGGGATGTAACACAGCACCCCATACCATCAAACACATCATAGAAGACTGCATTTCACACAACCACTTACACCAACAACACAATCTACAGTTATGGCCTTGGCCTTGCTCGGGGCCTTGGGGCTGTTCGGCCAGGCAGCTTGGGGAACAACAACAACACAATCTACACTCAATGAGAGCTCTGTGGGAAAGCCCGATCGCGGCCATGGCCTTCCTCAGGGACTCGGGCCTGTTCGGCCAGGCAGCTTAGGGAACAACAACAACAACACCCACAATCAAGATAAGGACTGCAACACAGTTAGGTCTCGATATACAGTGGAGCCCCCATCTTCGCCACATCAGTCTTCGTTGTAGGCACCAAATATTCCCAATTTCCATGTTCGCTCAAAAAGCTTCCATCTTGGCACAACTATTCCAGTCAAAACCCCAAAAAAACAAAAATAATTAACAAAATTGACATAAAACTAGAAAACAAACAAAAACAATAAAAACAAAATTAACTGAACTAAAAGAATCTGCCAATGTCAAGGTGTTTGCCACTTAGAGACGAAATCCGAAATCCGAGATTGTGCAAGATGCCGCCATCTTATTTTGACGTCAACACTAGCTGAGGCTAGCTCACAGTCCATTCGTTTCCATGTTGAAAAACCATCTGTTTGCAAGCTTTCTTGTGCCTGAACCTCGTATCTCTCGCGTTTATTATAACCTTTAGTACATCTGGTGATAGGGATGGTGGGCCTGGTGGTAGTAATGAAGGAAATTCATGCTCAAAACACAGAGGAAAGGCCAGTCCATGGACGAAAGCGGCGGAAATGCCGAGGATGTTAGGCAGCTAGGCTAGACTAAATATGACAATGATTTAAAATTAAGTCTGTGGTAAGTAATCTTCTCATAATATGTATTTATACATATTCTCCTCATAATATGTATTTATTGGATGTATTTAGGGCGAAATGGGTACTTGAGGGGTGACTGGACGAATTTAGAACCTAGGCTAGGCCTAGCCTAGGCCTACCATTTTTCCCATAAGAATAATGCCCCAATGTACAGTATTTATAATGCACCTTATGTATTTATACATATTCTCCTCATAATATGTATTTATTGGATGTATTTGAGGCGAAATGGGTACTTGGACAAATTTAGAACCTAGGCTAGGCCTAGCCTAGGCCTACCATTTTTCCCATAAGAATAATGCCCTAATGTACAGTATTTATAATGCACCTAAGTTTTTATGGTTGAGACTGTTATTTAGCCATGTCTACATTATTATTTACAATGCATAAGATTTACTTTATGTAGACAAAAAACATCTTTTCATAGGCTAAAACTGGAAAAAAATGCAACTTTTAGAATGAGCACGGAACCGATTAGAATTTTCCCCATAAGAACAGTGCCCCGATCTTGGCTGTTTCAATCTTAGCTCGATTTCTGCGGAACCGATTAGGAGCTAAGATGGGGGTTCCACTGTACAGTATAACTTCAGGCAGTTACACGAACTGCCAGAAGAGGTATTTACAATGATAAAAAAGGTATTAAGGACCTGGTCCTCGAACAAGTGTGTAATACGGACAATCACAATGGGATCTTCAACCTAGCTAGGTGAGTTAAAAATGACAGTAGGGATATTATAGGGGAACAGTGTGTTAGAAACGATAATGGGAAGATTGTGTATGCAGAAGATTAAATCAGAGAAGTATGGAAGGCACACTATGAACGATTGCTAAATGTAGAGTTTGAATGGGATAAGGAACAGCTTTTTTTTTTTTTTTTTTTTTTTTTTCTATGTGATTGAGGGAGGCAAAAGGCATAACTGCCTATAGCGAGTGCCTCCCCCATAGTTGAAAGAGTGACAGGGCCAAAATCAAGGGACGTTCGAGCCAAAATGCCTGGACACACAGAGTTTGAAGCAATTTAAGTCATAGGAAGAGGGAAAGACTGATTCTGGGAGAGAGTTCCAGAGCTCAGCTGTTGAGTAGAAGAAAGTTTGAGAGTAACGTTTCACTCTTGGGTTGGAGAGTTGCACAGAGTAGGGGTGGGATTGAGTTGCAAGACGGGTATCACGTGCCCTACGTAAAGGAGGTGGTATGCACTGGGATAGCTCTGAGGAACACTGATATTAGTAGCGATAGAATAGCGAGGAGAGATGCAACATTGCGGCGGAGAGAGAGAGAGATTGCAGAGAGTTGGTGAGTGGGCGGGAGTTAATGATACGAAAGGCCTTCCTTTCAACTTTGTCTAGGAGAGTGGTGTGAGAGGAACCTCCCCACACATGTGAACAATACTCAATACAAGGGCGCACTATGCCCCTGTACAGAGCAAGAAGCTGTGCAGGGGAAAAGAACCCCCTAAGGCGGTTGAGCACACCCAGCTTCTGGGAGGCTGCCTTAGCAAGACTGGTAATATGGTCCTTGCAAATGAGAGCAGAAGAAAAAGAGACACCAAGAATATTGAGAGAAGATGAAGGGTTGATTTTTGTATTGTTGAAGAATAAGGGATAGTCCGCTGGGAGATCCTGACGGGTAGATAGATGGAGAAATTGGGTTTTGGAAGCATTAAAGTTAACAAGGTTTTCTCTGCCCCAATTGGAAATAGTATTTAGATCAGAATTTAAGAGTTCTATGGCTTCATTACGTTTGTCGTTGAGGGATTGCTGGCTGGGGCGTTCTGAAAAACTAATGGAGTAGTGTAAGGTTGAGTCGTCTGCGTATGAATGGATGGGAATTAAGGTACAGTTAAGGAGATCATTTAAAAATTAGAAAGAGAATAGGAGATAGGACAGAGCCTGAGGAACACCGGAGTTTATAGGGTGAGGAAGTGAACAATGGCCGTCCACAACCGCAGCTATGGAACGGCCGGAAAGGAAATTAGAGACAAAGGCACAGATGGAGGGATAGAAACCGAAGGAGGGTAGTTTAGAAATTAAAGATTTATGCCAGACTCTATCGAAGGCTTTCGATATGTCTAGTGCAATAGAAAAAGTCTCACCGAAGTCCCGAAAGGAGGATGACCAAGAGTTAGTAAGATATGAAAGAAGATCACCAGTAGAGCGACCCTTAAGGAAGCCATACTGGCGATCTGAGAGCAGATTATGAGAAGAGAAATGCTTAAGAAATTTGGAAGCAAGAATAGTTTCAAAAACTTTAGAAAGACAAGAGATAAGAGCAATTGGACGATAGTTGGAGGGTTGAGAGCGGTCACCCTTCTTTGGGACAGGTTGAATGTGAGCAAACTTCCAGCATGAAGGGAAGACGTTAGAGGATAGACAGAGACGAAAGAGTTTGCCTAGGCAGGGAGTCAGCACGGAAGCACAGTTTTTGAGAACAACAGGAGGAACACCGTCCGGACCGTACGCCTTATTAGTGTTAAGCCCAGAGAGGGTAGAAAGTACATCTTTAGAAGAGATTAGGATATTAGGCATAAGTAAGAGAGAGGAGGGCGGAGAGGGAGGAATAGCACCGGAATCATCCAAGGTGGAGTTTCTAGCAAAAGTTTGAGCGAAGAGTTTAGCTTTGTCAGAGGAAGAAGTGATGGTTGTGCCATCAGAGTGGGAAAGGGGAGGGAAAGACGAGGAAGAGAAATTGTTGGAGAGGTTTTTGGCTAGATGCCAGAAAGCTTGGGAAGAGCTAGAGTTGGATAGTTCAGTGCATTTATTATTGATGAAAGAGTGTTTGGCAAGTCGAAGAACAGATTTGGCTTGATTCCGGGCAGAAACATATGAAGAATGAGAGTCTTGAGTTTTAAGGCGTCGGTACCGTTTGAATGCTTCCTCCTTATTGCGGACAGCAGTAGAACAGGCGTGAGTAAACTAAGATTTTTTAGCATTAGTCTGAGAGAAAGAGAATGGAATGTATGCTTCCATGCCCGATAGGATTACCTCGGTAATGCGTTCAGCACTCTCCGAGGGTCCTCGGCCATGAAAGCAGAAATCATTCCATGGGAAATCAAAGAAGTACTGCTGAAGAGCCTCCCAGTCGGCAGCGCCAAAGTGCCACAAGCGCCGCCGGCTAGGAGGATCGGGTGGCTGTACTGGAGAGATAGGACAGGTGACAGAGATAAGTTTATGGTCGGAGGAGCCCAAAGGAGAGAAAAGACAGTAGGTAGTAGGGGTAGGCAGCCCCGCCCAGGGAAGTACTACCGCCAAGGTTTCGGGAGACTCAGGGAATAGCCTGAATTCCATTTTCTCTCCCAGGCCTTGGTAGCTGGATACATATCTTTCTGCCTCACACATCAGGGGTATCAGGAAAACCCTCTTTATATAACATACACATCCAACTTCACGACATTGCCCTACATCGCTATCCTCTATCCATAAAATACTACTCTTCCCACTACATATCATACATGTAACACCATACACTTACCTTATAAATATGGCAGTACAATTGTTAAGAGCAAACCTGGTGGTCCCTCGGATATCCACCCCCGGCAGGGTTGGGTTATTGACACAGGGCCCTCCCGGTCGTCATCATGCGACTGTGTCAAGAGCATTGCAACGTCCCAAAGCTGCTTGTCAGTACAGCTATTTCTTTAGTAATATAAGGGGACTTCACTCTAACATCAATTCTGTACACCAATTTCTTCAAGCAGAATCCCCTACTCTCCTTTTTTTGACAGAGACTCAAGTAACATCCACATCTGACACATCTAGATTTAATTTTCCAGGTTATCAACTGCTCCAAAATTTCAGACCTAAAGGTGGTGTATGTTGCTTCGCAAAATCTGAAATTGCCCTGGAGGAGGTTACTAGTTTCAATTGTCCCTATTTTGATTATTCTATATACAAATTAATTTCTGCTGGTAAATTTAAATACATATGTTGCATCTACCGTTCCCCAAATACTCCTCCAGAGCAAAGTCTTTTTGATTCTCTGACCTCACAACTCAGTGTCCTCAACTTAAATGCTTCTTCTGAAATCACTGTGTTGGGTGATTTTAATGTCCATAATGTTGAATGGCTCACTCATTCAGCCAGGACTGATGATGCTGGTCTTGAATGTGAGCTATTTGCAGACTCATTTAATCTCATTCAACTAGTCAACCAACCCACCCGTGTACCAGATAATCCTAATCATAATTCCCACCTACTGGACTTATTTTTAACAACCAATTCAGAAAATTATGATGTTACAGTGAGGTCCCCACTTGGATCTTCTGATCACTGTCTGATACAGGCCACCTGTCTATCACCTACCACACCTTCCCACTCTGAACCTGTTTTGGTGACTAAATGGCATTACGATAGGGCAGACTGGGAGGGTCTTCAAGGTTTCTTTATTGATATTCCCTGGACCTCTTTCTTTTCTAATGATGCACACTCCACCTTGAGCCACATACAAGATTTTGTAAAAATTGGAATGGAAACTTTTATTCCTCATCAAAAGTACAGTAAAAGATCTAATTCACCTAAATGGTTTGACCATAATTGTGCTAGAGTAACTGAACAAAAAGCAATAGCCTACAATGCATACACAAGATCAAAAACACATGAAGCCTTTAATTACTTTAGAAACATCAGAAATCATGCCAAAACTGTATTAAACCTAACTAAATCAAACTTTCTCCATAAGCAGGCAAATAAACTTCTAAATAATCCAAATGATAACAAAATATTTTGGTCTACTCTTAACTCATTCAAATCCAACTTCACTACTGCTTCATCCATTCCACCATTAAAATCTCCGACTGGCAATCTTGTAAGTGACCCACGAGGTAAAGCTAACCTTCTTGCAGATATTTTCTCCACCAACTCAACCTTAGATGAAATAAATCAAGATGTCCCTGTACTTAATTTTAATTCACCTGAAATTCCCTCACTTAAGATCCACACCAGACATGTCAAAACTATTTTGCAGAATCTCTCCGTAGATAAGGCTCCTGGTCCAGATGAAATTCCTCCAATAGTACTTAAGAATTGCTCCTTGGTGCTCGCTCCTGTATTGGCAAAATTTTTCCGTCTGTGTACTCATACCTCATGCTTCCCAGTACCCTGGAAAGAAGCAAACATCCATCCAGTTCCTAAAAAAGGTGCCTCTTCAGATCCATCAAACTACAGACCAATAGCTATAACTTCCACTCTTGGCAAAGTTTTTGAAATTATATTAAATAATCACATAATTAAGCATCTGGAGAATAATAAATTAATCAGTGATAGGCAATATGGTTTTAGACGATGTCGATCAACTGCAGACATTCTTTGCCTTCTTACGCATCAAATCAACCAAGCTACAGACCAACATGGTGAAACACATACAATAGCACTGGATATATCAAAGGCATTTGATAGAGTCTGGCATCAATCCTTATTGTCGAAGATGTCACACTACGGCCTTGCATCATTAGTTCCACTAATTTCTTCTTATCTTCATAACAGAAAAATACGTGTAATGGTAGATGGCCTTTATTCTCAATTTCACTCAATAAATGCTGGTGTTCCCCAGGGATCAGTTTTGGCCCCAACTCTGTTCCTCATTCATATCAATGATCTCATATCTACCACTCATAATCCAATACATTCCTACGCAGATGACTCAACACTCCACAGTTCCTTCACATTTACCAATTCTTTCACCCAACCCGATCTTATAAATTCAAAAATAAACACTGCAATTTCTCTGAACCAGGACCTTTCTAGAATTAATGAATGGGGACAAGAGAATCTAGTTTCCTTTAATGCACAGAAAACCAAGTACATTCAATTTTCTAACCGACAGAATCTCACTGACTCCCATATATTTTTTAATGATGTAAATATTCCCACTTCCCCTAGTATTGACATTCTCGGTGTAACATTAACTACTAACTTGAGCTGGACACATTATGTTAGAAGCATTGCTAAGAATGCCTCTAAAAAACTGGGACTCCTGTACAGAGTTCGAGAATTCTTCACTGACGAGCAGTTGGCCGTAATATATAAAAGTCATGTGCGCTCTCAGATGGATTACTGTTCACCTCTGTGGGGTGGAAGTGGAGTGGTTGCATTGAGGCAGTTGGACAAAATTCAAAATAAAGCTATTAGATTAATCAATAACCCTGCAATCACACAGGACCTTCCTACATTAGCCATACGAAGAAAACGTTGCATCCCTTGCATTATTCTACAGATATTTTCACAGCAATTGTTCCGAGGAACTTGCTTCAATTGTGCCGCCTCTCCACATCTTTCCCCGTAGAACTAGGGCAGCTGAGAGCGCCCATGAATTTACACTTTCTCCTCCACAATGCAGAACTTCTGCTTATCAGAATTCATTTATCCCCAGAGCTACTACTCTTTGGAATTCACTTCCCTCGAATTGCTTTCCACAAACTTACAATCAACAAATGTTTAAATCCAGTTGTTACAAACATTTTATGAATGGAGGATGCCTTTAGGCACATGGACCTTTTTGTTTTATCTGTGTTTTTCCTTCCTCCGTTCATTGTCTCTTAAAAAAAAAAAAAAAAAAAATAAGAAGAAGGGTTAGAAGTTAGAAACAGGTCAAGAATGTTGGGCCGATCTCCGATGCGATCCGGGATACGGGTGGGTTGCTGAACTAACTGCTCTAGGTCATTTAGGATAGAAAAGACGTAGGCTTGTTCACCAGGTGGATCAGTAGTGTGAGAGGAGAGCCATTGGCGGTGGTGAACGTTGAAATCTCCTAAGATGGAGATTTCTGAGAAAGGAGAAATGGATAGAATGTGTTCCACTGTAGAGTTTAGATAGTCAAAGAATTTGGGAAAGTTGGTAGAGTTAGGGGAAAGATAGACAGCACAGAAATATTTAGTAAGAGAATGACAGGAAAGTTTGAGCCATAAAGTTGAGAATTCAGAGGAGTCAAAATCGGGAACACGAGAGCAAGTGAGTTTGTTGTGCACATATACACAACATCCGCCTTTGGCTTTGAAACTAGGATAGAGAAAGTAGGAGGATACAGAGAAGGGGTTGCTGGATGTTGCTACAGACACCTGAGTTTCGGTGAGGAAGAGAAGATCAGGTTTGTAGGAGGAGAGATGGTGCTCAACTGAGTGAAAGTTAGAGGAAAGTCCGCGAATGTTGCAGAAATTAATAGAAAGAGTAACAGGCCGAGGTCCAGGTAATTGTGTGGGGTCGTCAGGGGATGGTCGGTCGGGTGAGGGGGCATTTATGGTCCCCCCCCCTGGGGACTCCGAGGCTGGGCTACAATTCATCATTTTGTGTTTTTTAAATTTTGGTGTGGAGGAATGAAGTGTGGTGTGCATGTTTAGTGTACTGAAGTGGATAGGAGGAGGAGGTGTTTGTGAGAGCTAGCTGGATTGCTCTCAGTGTAAATGAGGCACAAAGAAAATCAGTAAGAGAGGCCAAACAAATGAAACAGGAGTTCCACCGACTCTTTATCACATGCCTATAACCTCACCTGGGTCTAGCCCTGATCGATTGGTGCCTACAATCTCCCCACATGATCGATGTATCGAAGTAGCTTAGTATCTTAGTAGCTTAGTATCGAAAAACCAATATCTGGACCCCCTCCTTTGATAGCACCAGCTGTAGTGAGCGCCGCAATCAATAAAATGAAGGATGGTAAAGCTCCAGGGTGCTCTAACATTGTCGCTGAGATACAAAGGAATACAAAGGAGAACAAACTGCAACAGACCTATTGGTCCTTACGGGGCAGTTTGGATATCTAAAACTATTAATATATTGACTACGAGGTAGAGAAAAGGATAGCAAAGAAGAAGGCTCCTCCCCACCCTCCACAACCTCCAGCTAATGCTGGCATAGAAACAGTTGGAAAAATACCATGTACAGTAGTATGGAAAAACTGACACAGAATTTCGGATAGGACAGGGAGAAAATGAAGTTGATTTGTAATCTAAGCTAACTCTATTACTTCAGTTCTGAAAGGGAACAGGTGTATGAATATCAATATACATTGCGGTATGCGTTGACACTTTGTTGCGCGTTATTCTGAAAGAAACTGTTAATTGGGGGTTATTTGCAAAGTGTTTATCCAGATGGTTCTGAATGTTTCAACAGTATTACAGTTTACAATGTTCGAGGGTAGTCTTTTCCAATTATTCACAACACGGTTGAAGAAGAAATGCTTCGCCTCATGAGAATGAAAACGCTTGCCTATAATCTTATAACCTTTGTTTCTCGTGTTTGCTTGATTGATCGTAAATAATTCGCTTACATTTAGGTTGCTGAATCCCTTGAAGAGTTTGAACACCTCTATTAGGTCACCTCTCATTCTGCGCTTTGTTAAGCTAAACAAATTTAGTTCTTTTAAACGCTCTTCGTACGGTTTATTACGCAATCTAGGTATCATTTTAGTGAATGCGTTGCATCTTTTCAAGTTTATTTATGTCCTTTCTGTAGTACGGTGACCAGAATTGCACGCAGTATTCGAGATGGGGACGCACCAATGAGTTGAATAGAGTAAGTCTGAATTTTTCTGATTTGAATTTAAATGTTCTGCCAATGAAACCCACCAATTTATTAGCAGTTTTTATTACCTCTGTACACTGTTTACTTGGCTTCAGGTCACTTGATATTATAACACCCAGATCCTTTTCTTTATCCGTATTTGATAGTTGAATGTTGTTCATTGAGTAATCTTTTTTAGCGGCGGTAAAGCTCTGACGTCATCAACATGGCCGACCAAGACAAGAATCGAGAGATGCGCATCGGCCCCCTCGATTGGAAACCCGCGGATAACGCGTAGTCTTTGCGCGGATAACAAGTAATGGGATATTTAGGGGTGTCCGCGGATAGCAAGGATTGCGGATAATTGGAGCGCGGATAACGGGAGTGCACTGTACATAGTTCCAGACTGCAGATCGTGGTTTGGTTGTTGCTGCTTCTCTTTCCGTTTTCTTCTCTTTTCTTTCAATTCTGCGCATCTGTTGGTTCCGAAAGTTGCTGTACCGTCTCGGATGACGTTTTGCCAGTTTCCTGTCAAATCTGCAATACCCGAGACTAACCAGTCGTTTACAGTTAGTCCTGTAATTGTACAGTAGAACCTCGTTTATCTGTGACGATTGGGGTGGGGGGGGGGGGAGCTTGTGCCAAATAACCCGTTATGCTGTTGTTTTGAGAGTTACTCCTATAGAATGCACAAAACCCTAATAAATACAGTACATTCTATTTCTATTGTACTGTATTCTATATACTCAGGCCCAATCCCCACTTTTCCTATTTTTTTTTTGGGGGGGGGACTCAAGACAGAGCCAGAATAGGGACAACACAACAGAAAACAGCGAACACACAAAAACAAAATACAAATTCACACAGATCTAGGTTATCCAGAAGACCCAGAGACCAGGGTCACCAAGGTCACCAAGGTCCCTCCAGCACTTCCCCGGCCCCCGACCACCCGGAGAGGTTCCGATCTCGGCAGGCAGACATGCAGTAGAGCGAAACCACAAGCCCGCCCACCACACTTCCAGGCGCACCCTTCATATAAACCGTCTCCCCGGGACAGGCGCCTAATGGACTATTATCTAGTCCAACTTGCGCCCGACCCCTTCCCCCAAATGACCACGTGTTCACTCATCTATTCACAAGCATTCTCCATTCATTCCTGTTTATTACCACTTCCCTTGCCTGATCTATAGTCATTCCTCTATCATCCAAAATTTGTCTTACACAGTCTCTCCATCTCAATTGAGGTCTTCCTGCCCTTCTATCTCCCCTTGTATCTGACTCACATATTCTCTTTGCAAGCCTTTCATCTTCCATTCGCTCAACAAGACCATACCAGCTCAGCACCCTTCTGTCCACTCTGGCCGACAAATGTTCCTGCTGCCCCACTCTCCTACGTATCTCTTCATTCCTCAATCTGTCTCTACGAGTAACTCCACACATACTCCTCAAGCAGCTCATCTCCATCATATCCAGCTTTCTTCTCTCCTTTTCCTTCTCCTTAACTCTTCACTTGATATCCTATCCTGTAGTTTGGCGCCACACATCCATCTCCCCATTTTCATCTCATTGCGTTCCATTCTGTTGATATCATCCGCTTTTACAGGCCACGTGTCTGAAGCATATGTCATTGCGCTTCTAACGCATGAAGCGTACATGCATTCAGTTTAGATATGTAAACAAAATATATCTGACACATTATAGAAAAAAGCTTTATGAGGATTTAGAGTACCCGGTACTAAGTTACCAAAAAATCTCATCTTTGATACGTAAAAAATATCATATAGAATTACAGTATACCAATTGAGTTAGCAGAACATTTTGTCATACTAATAACAACTCCCTCACATTACAGAGTTCCGGTATAGCCTTCGACTTCTGGCGCGAGACAGTTTCAACCCTGGTAGCAGAGAACAAGCTCTCTCCGGACTGTATCTTCCACTACCTGTCCCCGGAGGATCTCTCACTCTCTCGGACCAGCTAAGTAGGTCACCTCGGGGGCACGCACTTCAGGGACACAGACAAAACCATAGTGTTACCGTAAAATGAGGCTATTCTGGACAACAAGGCCTGTTTAGACTCTCAAAATATATTCTTTGTTAAGTCATTAGCATTTTTTTTTTCTTTAAATAAAGTGATTGGATCCTTTCAATGTATAAACACTGCTGTCCTTTTCTAATATCAGTTACATGCAGGAAAAAGTTATTGGAAATAGCCCCGCTTGTCCCAAGTAGCCCCAATGTACAGTACCGGTAGTTAACCCTTTCAGTACATATAGGAAGTAGTACAAGTAACAGGACAACTAGAAACAGAAATACAGTCAGGCTCTCAGTAACGCGGTTAATTCGTCCTTTCACAGCACAGTGTTACCGAAAAACACGGTACCGAAATAACATAGCTTATGGGAAATAATAATTTTGTCAGGGCCAAAATCCCAAAGTTCCCTTTTGGAGCTATTTCGTCCCAGCCAAAGTCCCAAAGTTCCCTTTTTTGACACATTAAGTACACATCAGACATCATAGAAATACAATAAAATATACATCACACATCGTAGACATACAATAAGGTAATGGCGGGAAGCATCACAGTTACACAACAGAGGGAGAGATTCTTTTAATCATCAAGATTATTGAGGTACACGCGGACAGAGATAAACAAACTGGATAGGAGGGCGGGAAGCCAATTGGACCTGAGCGTGACGTCACAAAGCAGAGCGTTACTTCACCAGGTCGAGTCGATTCCGCGGGAGATTAAAAATGTTCCGTGTTATTCAGAGCTTTCACATTTAGTGTGTGCATGGAAAAACAAACACGCGTTACTCAACAGCGCGCTACTGAGAGCATTACTGTAAAATAATAATGATCCTGTTAATCCTTTCAGTACAATACAGTACATACATATTGTACTGCAAAGATAGGCAAGCCATTAAATTTACTCCAGATGGAAATTCACAGCTATCCCCTTACACCAGTTATTTTGTTTACTTCCAGATTCCTAGTGTAAGCAGATGAAACCTTTCTTTTCTTTTCTTCTGGCTATCATTAGATGTTTGGAGAGACAAGCTTGTGGGAGGACAGTTATCAGAACAAAAATGGATGCTCACATGAGCCACATATCCTACATATTTTTGTCTGATTCATTTGACTAATTGCTAGAATTGGGAGATCATGGCTATCTAAGATCTTGCTAGGGCCCATCAAGGCCATGTAAACTCCTTACAGCTTTTACCTGTTGATCTTGGATGTAAGCTTTTGGATGGGCCTCATTTCAAGCAGTTTATCACATGACTCAAACAATGAAAATTGTTTGTTAGCCAGACAAATAAGAGAAAAGTGTCATCATATTGAATAGGTTAACTATGGTACTGTCAGCCTGATAGGTATGGCAATGAAAAAGATTGGACAAAAATATGGTACCGGTACAATTTTTTTTTTTTTTTTTTTTTTTTTTTTTTTTTTTTTTTTTAGAAGTTTAACCAGACCACTGAGCTCCCCGAAAGAGTTCCCATGGGGCTGGCCCGAAGGATTAGATCAAAAGGAGAAGAAGAAATATGGTACCATATCTATATACAGTACATTTTTCAAATTGTTATGAATTTACTTAATATTTATGAATTTGTTATTTATTTAAAGTGAAGTAAATCCAAGTTTCTATTAATATGTAAAAAAAAATAGAATAACTCTGTAAATACCTGGTTATTTAAGTACTGTATATTTTTAGTTGTTGTTGTTGCTGTTCCCCAGGCTGCCTGGCCGAACAGCCCCAAGGCCCCAAGCAAGGCCAAGGCCATAACCGAGCGCCCCCACAGATCCCTCCCTGCCTACCACAATAAAGCCTGGGTGACCGAAGCCACTCCATGGCAGGGAGCTAAGGAGGGCGCGGAAATGCCCGGGAAACCAAAGCCCCACCCAGGGCCCTGTTCCCCTCAGCAATTATGAAGAGAAATTTGAGGGTCAAAGGAAAAATGTGACGCTTTGGCTTCCAATCTGCCAACCTCTAGGTTGGGAGATTGGGAGGTCAATCCACGGAAGAGACGCCGTCACCTGAGATCTAGAAAATATATAAGTAAAAGGAGCAGTCAGAGTAAGCTATGGGTATGGCAGAGATCGCTCAGCTCTCACTCTGATAGACCAGCCCATCACCACTATATTTTTAGTCTGAATTGTATATACAGTATTCCTTTCCCCAACAGAAACAGAAATGTCAGATTGAAAGAAGATGGTACCGGTACTGCTCTACCGCTATATTAAATCTTAGATTTACTTTTAGGAAACCGAGTAACACAGGACTATCTGTGTAGATACTGACTCATGTGATAAGAATGTATGGAAAGTTTTATGTATGTGATGATCATTAATAAGTGAAATTGCTAATTAAGCTAGCTGATCTTAATTATGAATTATGCGTGGACTGTTTAACAGTAGGATTTTTCTGAAGTATTAGTCCAGAACTGTTGGTAAAAGGTAGGGTTGTGAGATTATAGGTTTGACTCCTGTAAGGAGATAAAGAAAACCTAATATTTAGTAGTGGCCCCGTAATCATTGACGAACATGCCTATTACATAAGGCATCCTCTTCAAACACTAATCCGCCGTAGTTTGAATCTACCGCGCAGAGCATTTAAAAACTGAGGAGCCTTCATCATGAGCGCACGCGACCTCACTCATGGCTTCAGTCATTATGAATTGGGTTCTCACTACGAAAAAACTTCGTAAAAAATAAAAACAAAAAGAAAATAAGAATAACTATCCAATAAGCTTTCCATCATATCGTGGATGTACTTGTGTGGATTTCTGACCAGACGCTGATTCAGGCGTCATTCCTCCTTCACTGACATATCAAGTAAACCAAAATCCTTAATACATCAACGAATGGGAAGGGGACGGTCGGGAGGGCCCCAGTCGTCAATGATTACGGGGCCACTACTAAATATTAGGTTTTCTTTATCTCCTTACAGGAGTCAAACCTATAATTTATTAGTGGCCCCTCCATCATTGACGAACATGCCTGATATCTAAGACTGGAGGGGGACATTCGTAATCATATCATAACTCTAGAAAAGCAGATAATAAAAACAACCACATAGTATTCTTACTTTTGAAAAATGTATTTAATACGGCGTAGGCCGGAAATATACAAGAAAAAGGGGTTCAGGCAGGTGCGTGCTTCAAAGAAGCCTGCCCGACAAAAATGGGTAACCCTGAAGATTCTGAACACAGATCTGTAGTTACAAAAGGCACCCCACTCAACGAGTGGTGACAAAAATAATAAGTTATAAGTTTATATGTGCACATCATAAACCCCAAAATACATGTGGAGATCAATTGCAAATGAACTCCATTGAACTAATATTACATTGCTTTCGCAGCTAAAACTACTATAACAACACCGTTGTTTTGTACTAAACCTTGTACTAGCACAACTTCTCGCAGAGAAATTTTCATATCACATTTTAACCCTAAATTGTATCACAGCTCTCATACTCCGGCGGGGTCTAGGGTGTCCTATGTCAACTGACTGCACCCCCCCCCCCCCCCCTTCCGTGAAAGTAAACATAAGTGACTGCAGGGCCACCTAGACCCTCTGCCTTAAAGCTATACATGGTAAGGAAGGTTTGTCTAGAGCAACTGACAAGTATCTAGAGAGAAACGTATGATTAGACGCCCACAACTGTGTGGACGCAATATCTTCAACTGAAAAGTTTTTCAGGAAACGTAAAGAGGCCGCCCACTTGCGTAAATCGTGGGCCCTACCCACAACGCCGGGATTACTCTCTTTAATGACTTCTACCAGAAGAGAGGCTAATCGCCGTTTAAGTAAGCGTTTACCCGTACTCGCTACCCATAAAGCACCTTGGGGGTTTAGAGGAGCTATTCTCAAATATTTGGTTAGAGCTTGCACTGGACATAAATTATGATGCACCTTTCCCCTTTTTAACGCCGGCACCGTGAACTCAGAAAACACGTGTGCACTATGCTCATTCTTGGCTACAAACGCCGGGGAGGGTGCAATGGAAATTGAATCATTAACTCTACCAAACCTAAGACAATTAGGTGTGTTGCTCATCGCCGCCAGCTCAGACACTCTGTTTCCGGTGGCCAAAGCCAAAAGGAAAACTGCCTTCTTTAAGATTAAAGCAAAGTCTGCAGTATTTTGATACAGACGAGAATGAAGTAAAGACAAAGCTTTGTCCAGAGACCAAGTAGGCATGAGCTGACGGGGAGGTGGGCGGAGTTTAAAACACGCTCTCATAAATCCTGTTTCCTCCGCCACCGGTATGGATAGACCTGTAAGGTCGAAAAAGGGCACTCTAATCGCAGTTAAGTGATTCTTCAAAGTTACCACAGATAAACGTTTCTGCTCAAACAGATAGTTCAAGTAATTAAAAACCAATGCCACTGAGGGTACAGTTTGTTCCGTTCTAACAATCCAAGAAGTAAAAGCTTTCCAATGTGATTGATATTGTCGCTTAGTAGACTGAGTATATTGATTGAGCAATTTATTGGTCACATCCCTACCGTATGGTGCTAGCCACTTGGCCTCCTGAATGTCCATAATGCAAAAGTCAGCGAGGTCGCTAGGTTGCCAATCGTGTCTAAGTGGAAGTACCCGACCGGGAGCGATACCGGGTCCGGGCACCACATTATTAATTGCTGGTACCACACCTGCGCCGGCCACAGGGGCGCGATTAGCGAGACTAAGCCTCGATAAACTCGTAGTTTGTTCACTACGTGGCACATTAGTGACGCATCTGGCGGCGGAAACAGATAGATGGAGCTCCATCTGTTCCAGTCTGTCACTAGGGCGTCTGGCCCCCCTGCCGGCGTTATCGCCCGGCGGGTGAGGTATAGAGGGAGCTTGTGAGTCTCGTCGGACGCAAAAAGATCCACTTGTGGATGGGAGAGCTCCGCAATCATTAGGTCGAAAATGGGTTGCTTGAGCTCCCATTCTACTGTCGTGCTCTGTCTCCGGGACAGAGCGTCTGCCCAGACGTTCGCTACGCCTGGGAGATAAGATGCGTGAAGATAAATATCTAGACTGCTGGCTAGAACAAAAATCTCTTCCGACACGAGTAGCAACTTCCTTGACCTCGTTGACCCTTGTTTCTGAATACAGTGAACTGCATTCAGATTGTCCATTCTGAAGGCCACCGACTTGCCCCGTAACGCCGGGCCGTGAGCCTGAAGGAAATACAAGGGGACTAGTAACTCTTTGACATTTATGTGAGAGATTTCTAAGTGGGACCAAAGCCCCTGACCCTGGTGCCCCTGATTTGACTGAAATCCCCACCCTATGGTGCCTGACGCATCCGTGTCTACCCATACCGTTGGAGGAGGAGAGGTCCATGACATGATTGAGTGCAATGTTTCCCTCTTCGCCCAGACCGCTAGTAAGGTGTGGATTAATTTTGGTATGGGCCATAATTTTCCCGCCGGTAAGAGTGGGAAATATTTGTTGCCTTCCAATATTAATCGTTTTACTTTCAACCGGCCCAACTTGACAGTTAGCTGAATCCAGTTGAGAGAGCCGACCAGAGACTCCCAGACTCTTCGTGTCGTAGTCAGACTGTGAAGAAACCTGAACAGTTTCCTGCGAAACCTGTTGCGATTGTCCACACTCTGACTCAGAGTGAGAGCGGCGGTGTCCCAGACCAGCCCTATCCACTGAATTACTCTTGAGGGAACAAGGTTTGACTTTACCAGATTTACCTTGAAGCCTAGAGTTTTGACATGATTTAAAATTATATTGACATGTTTTATGCATAATTGTTGTGTCTCTGCCACCACCAGCCAGTCGTCTAGATACCACAACACTCTGATTCCCTGTTTTAACAACGGCATCAGGGCTTGCCGGACTAGTTTCGTGAATAGTCGAGGTGCTAGGTTCAAACCGAACGGCATCCTCTGAAAAACAAAATTTTGGTGCCTGATCCTCAAGGCCAGAAACCTTTGAAATCTTTTGTTGACCGACACGTGCCAATAGGCGTCTGTCAGGTCTAGGGAACACATCCAGCCTCCCGGCGGAAGTGTTAGCCTGATTTGATGAACTGTTAACATTCTGAAAGACTCGTTGTAAATGTGAAGATTCAGATAAGACAGGTCTACGACCGGCCTCATCTGAACACTGTCCCGTTTGGGAACCAAAAACAGTTTTGACGTGAATACAGGGTAATCTGGAGGGACCGGGATGATGACATTCTTGGCAATCATCTCCTGGACCAGCGACTCCACCTCTAATGAAACACAATTTGCCGTTGTCGGCTGACGTAAGCGAGGTCGCCGGAGCCACTGCCAAGTGATGCCTTTGCGTGCCACCATCCGTGCCCAGGTTTTTAACGGCCATGCTTGGTGACACGTTCGGAACGACCCAGTTAGCAGACAAGGGTTCGCCGGCTGTACTTCCCTCGGTTCCGCCGGCCTTAAGATAGGCACTGGGAGTGAGAGAGACTTTAGTTTTTTGATGGTGGGTTTGGTGGTGTTGGACGCTTCGCCGGCTGGCTGGTGTGGGCCGAAGACTGGCCCTGCCCCGGCTTATACTGGCCGCGTCCTCTCTGTCCTGAAAACCCTCTCTGTCTATGCCTGTACTGACCCAGGGGGGATTGGGAGGACTTAGGCGGAAGAAAAGGCTTAGAACCCCCTGGCTGAGCTTTAGTAGGAGGCTTAGGTTTGGGGAAGTTAAATGCAGGTTTCTTAGCCTGTGCGGGACTGTGCTTCACGGCCTGTGCCATGTTAAACACTGTTCGCCATACATCAGGGGACATTAAAGAAGGAGTAAGTACTGGGGACATTACCACCTGGTTAGCAATGCGATCAGGCAGCTTGCGAACTAATGACATCCTAAGATCCTGTCGTGCTCGCACCGCCTCAAGTAAGGCTGTGCGTATGTCACCTAAGGATTGAATCGACGACTGAAGAATCAGACGCCGGGATAACTCAACTGATCTTCGAGCATCCGCGTCTGCGATTGCCTGAGTAGACCGGAGTAAAGACTTAGCCACCTGCTGAGAAACTATGTACTGTGAAAACAGGCGGAAATCTTTTCCCCTTAGCCTAAATTCTCTGTCTAGGTGAGTAGGGGTAGGGGTAGTGAATGGGTCCTTTAGTTCACAAAGATTAATCTTAGGGGCAGCTAGAAAAGAAAATAAAGCTGACGGAACTCCGCCGGCAGAACCTACCGGCATGGAGAACCATGAATGTGTATCCTGAGGGATCTGGTGGGAAGATTTAGAAGTGAAAGTGGTTGCAAAGTTTTGAGCCTCTACCTCCCAATCCACCCAAGGTCCTGGTCCCAACTGTCCCACCTTCAACACTGGATTAGCTGTCTCGTCTGTGACGGTCTGTAAATCTAGTTCAGGAGTAAGAGCCGACAGAGCCTTAATATCATTAAACCCATCCAGCTTAGACCAGTCTGAAAAAAGTTTTGAAGCTGAGGCAGGGGGTAAAGCAGGCTTAGATGCATAAACAAAATAATCCTGATGATAATAACTAGGTATAGCCTTGATATTTACGTCCAAAACATTACCCAAGGCATCCAATGCCCTTAATTTCTTTGACTTATTTCCCTGGATAAACCACTCACGTGGTACCGGGAGTTCCCCTGACAAGGTAGGCTGGGCAAGCTCTGGCTTAGAGGGGTTCAAAAGAACCCATGACTCGTCTGGCCCATAAAGCAGGGGCATAGCTACCTTTCTAAGAGGCGCTTTGTCTAGAGGGGGTGGATTAACATCCGTGATGACCCTGACATTTGACGTAGTGAATGCCGCCGTAGCTGGCTTAGAGCTCCCTGCCGGTGACAGAGTAGGAGGGTTAGGAATCTTAGATAAATCGATTGACGTTATCAGAGGCCGTACCGCAGAACTTGTCAAGGGAGCCCCCAAGTCCATTGTGGGGTTTTCTCGTTGTTGACTAAAGAATTTAGATAGAGCATGAGTAAGTAACCCATCAATTTCTTGTGCTGTAACAAACTGGTTAGATGCAGAACTTTCAGGTGAATCAGTATTATCATGGGCGGCGTCCAGGCCTGAGCCTGACCCTTGTCCTTCCCTATCTGAAATTATTGACACTTCATCTTGTTCCTCCTGAGAAGACCCCGCCGAGGCAGGGGCACCTTGTTTCCAAGATAAGTCAGGGATAGAGGATGGGGTCGCCGCGTCCCTGTGGACATCGGCTACTGTGTGACTCGTATGAGTCGGACGTGGATGGTCAGACCCTGGTTGAGCAAACCGCCAAACACCGAGGCTCTGGCCTACGCTCTCTTGAGAGTCTGAAACATTCTCAATTATTGAATTTCCTGAACTTTCCATTTCTAGGGTTAAAATATCAATAGGTAAATCTTGTTTAGGGACAGGCGCTTCACTATACTCTGAGGCTGTAACAGAAACATTTTCAGGTGTAGAGGTACGACGAGATGCACTAGACTTAGGAGAATGTCGAGAGGACTTCCTATGGGAATCCTTTTTGGAGGATTTGTGGCTACGGTGTGACTGCGAACTAGACCTAGATTTGGAAGAATCACCACCATGACCACTGGTGGAAGCTTCCGTCTTACTCTTCTTACTCGCCGGGGAAGAGGCACGACTTGAAGACTGCTGTCTGAGAGGTGACCTTGACCTCGATCTCGCCTGCGACGAGGAGGTGGCTGCCGGGGGAGTAGGCTCTCTCGGGCGTTTAGACGTATCCACAGACGATACAGAACCCTGGCTAGTCTCTGTCGGCTTAAAACCCGTTACTCTAGAGGTACGTTTAGGGGGAGGGTGCTCTGACAGCAACTTATCCCAAAGTGGGACGTTGTCACATTGAAGTGACTTATGTGCGACAATGGGAGTGTAGGCCGACATTTGTTGTCTGACCTCTCTCAACGCTACCGCCGCGGTCTTGTCATTGTCACACAGGACTTTATTGGCTAATTGGGAGCAAAAGGAACAATTAAGTGTAACCCAGAGACCCCTTGAACGGTCTAGACATTTAACACACCTTATGCAAAGGGTATGCGCAAAAATCGGGATACCCGCGCAAGTAGGGGTAATGCACAGGGCAAAAACTGGGGCCACAGTAGCCATGACAGAGACTGGTGTGAGGAAACTACCGCCGGGTCTGTATTGGTCCGCCGGAGCTCAGCTCTGGAAAAATAAAGAAAAATTTCCAGGAATTAATGCTCATAAGGTTAACCCAAGTGTTCGCATACAAGTGTTAATAACCCGCCGGGTAACGGGATGCAAAGACACAGCTAACACATCTCGCTACGCGGCGGGGTGTAAAGAGGCTAAACAAATCTTTTTAGCTAAAGAACATGAAGAATACCCTCTGATATAATGGTCCAGCATGGCACTTATAGTCTGTAGGAGGTGGTGACTGTCTCAAGATTCAATTTTGTAACAAAGCCCCCCTCATAAAGACGCCGGCCCTTGAAATATTTTAGTAGAATAGCCCAGGGCAGGAATATACGAGATCTGATTTTTTAACGAATTGTCCCAAAAGATCGTCGTAAAAATAGAAGGCGGCGATACTGAATGTATCACCAAATTAAGGTTAATCGAAATTGAATTTGTTATAAATTCCTTAGTTCCTCCACTTAGGAGCACCCGCCGGGTGTGGGCATCGATTTGGTTAAACCTCATTGAACCTTCAATTGCCGTAAGAGTAAAGGCAGCGATACACAGAGTATCACTAAAATGGATTGGTTAACTATATGAGACCTAAGTCGTTTATCCCACCCTGCTCAGGTGCACCCGCCGGGTGAGAAGTCTAAAAGTTAACCCCACAAGTTCCTGACCCCACTTCTTTGTAAAAGATCGCCGGGGAGGAACGCCTAAACAACAGCTAGGTTTTCCATGTGGTTGTCGTAAACCAGGTAGAAAAAACCTATAAAAACGAATGTTCGCAAGAACGTTGTTTTTTATATATATATATATATATAAGGATGGGTACAGCCATCCCGCCGGGAATTAAAGGAGGCCTGAAACCAGGCACCCACAGAGACGCAGTCCTGGAGAGCCACAGACACCTCCCCACGCCGGGGAACCAGCCAGAGTTAAAAACCACGTGTGGCCCAACACTGCTCATCGGTCAGGATTTTTCATGGTGAAACCGAGAAAAACCCGCCGGAAGGCAAGCCCCACCCTGAACAGACACCATCTGAACAATACGACACGAGGAGAGTCACGCACGACTAACCAAGGTCACAACATAATCCGTGGAATTAGCCAGTACACAACTAAACCAGGAAACAATTATAGTCCGAGGAATTAGCCAATACACAACTAAAACCCGGATACACATGACACAGTAGGGCATATTTATAAAAATAAATAATAACACTAGACATGTGGCAAAGCTACGAGCGGCTGGCTAGGCCTAGGTAGACGGCATGAAAATAGTTGAAATATAAACACACACTGGAATATCACAACAGGAACCACCGCCAACACACCACCGAAGCGACAACTTCCCACCCCGGGAAGCCTGACAAGGACCCAGAAAAAACTTCACTAAGTGAAGAAAAATACGCTGGGAACGTCAGAAAAACACAGCTTACCTCATCAGAAGGATAAAAGGCAGCAATAATTAACGCGTAATGAAAGCCGCCTGCATCACAAACTAACACAACTGTGAAAAGTTCACGTGTCCACAACAGGACCACGAGGGTACATCCGAAATAGATGCCCCATACACACGACCCAAAATACACTGCACTGCGGGCAACCAGCCCAGGACACTCCTGCTACGCCTATCCTAACCTTACTCGATACATCCTAGAGTAAACAAATGAGAAAAAACTCACTAGGGACGCAACGAATGCGGAACCAGCGGAGCGTGGAAGGTACGTCCGGGCAGGCTGAGCGCAGAGCAGAGAAGGAGGAATGACGCCTGAATCAGCGTCTGGTCAGAAATCCACACAAGTACATCCACGATATGATGGAAAGCTTATTGGATAGTTATTCTTATTTTCTTTTTGTTTTTATTTTTTACGAAGTTTTTTCGTAGTGAGAACCCAATTCATAATGACTGAAGCCATGAGTGAGGTCACGTGCGCTCATGATGAAGGCTCCTCAGTTTTTAAATGCTCTGCGCGGTAGATTCAAACTACGGCGGATTAGTGTTTGAAGAGGATGCCTTATGTAATAGGCATGTTCGTCAATGATGGAGGGGCCACTAATAAATAGGGGTTGTGGGCGAGTTAGGGATGGAATTTGTGGGTGACGGGAGAGATTTGGGAATTTAGTGTGAGGAGGTGGAGTAAGTTTGGGATAGAAGTTGTGCTTAAGGAGAACAGGGAATATGAGATCTGGGTGAGGGGATAGAAATTGTGGTTAGGTTAGTGGTGGGAGTTGAGTGAGGGGAATAGGGAATATGAGTTGTGAATGAGGGCAGTGTGTTGAGTAAAGATGGGACTATGGATGAAGAAGTGCGGGAGAGGGTGCAACAGGGGAAGAGGGTTGTAGGAACGTTGAAAGCAGTAACAAGATATAGAGTGGTCAGTATGGAAGTGAAGAAGTCCTTTCATGACAGTGTGGTAATCCCGACACTAACTTACGGAAGCGAAGCATGGATGTTCGGGAAGAAACTCAGAGTGAGAGCGGTGGATATGAGTTACTTGAGAAGTGCGTGCAGAGTTACATGGAGGGATAGACAGACGAATGAGGAAGTAAGAAGGAGGTGTGGTGTGGAGGTAGATTTGCTGGAAAGTGTGAAAAGGAACAACTCGAGATGGTTCGGCCATATGGAACGTATGGGAAGCGAGAGAATGACTAAGAGGGTGTACGAGAGCAAGGTGGAAGGACAGAGAGGGAGAGGTAGACCGAAGGAGAGGTGGAAGGATGGAGTGAGGAAGTACAGTATATGAATGAAGGCGGTGGTGGTTGGGAGGAGGGGCGTCGACTGACTGGGGACAGAGGTGCATGGGGGCGGTTCGTTCGTGGCCACCCCTTCGGGGATCACGGCGTCAGGCAATAGATAGATAGATAGATAAGAGAGGATCGGGATTGTGGGTGAACAGAATAGGGGATAGAAGAGCTTGTGGGTGAGAGGGATTAGAGTGGTGGAGACGAAGGAAAGTTAGGGGTGTGAATTGGGGTGAAGGGTTAGGGATGGGAATTAGGGTGGAGACTTGGCATCCTAACAAATCTGCTACCTTACGGAAATGGGAGTAAAATGGACGATGACAAACTATGGTAGTTCGCCCAATTCACAACTCGTATTAAGGGAAAATAGTCGGTTAGATTGAATTACTAAGGAATATTTATTCTGAAAAGTGTAAAATGAGGAAGCATTTGAAGTTAGTATAGAGTGGATAACCGGCATACGCTTGCATCAACATACGCGAATCGCAACATGCATGTGAACACTGAAATTCCCCTAAACTTGTCATATTTGCCAAATATACAATTATATCCCAACTTATTTATTTTTTCAACATTTTCGCCACCATTATGCTATTTACTTGTGTAATAAGTATTTTTTTACTTGCTACCTTAAAAGAAATAATGGTGTTTGTGGGCTATTTTTAATCTGTGGATAATTTATAATGCAATGGAATTTAAAACAAAATATTTCCTACCAACACAGTATGGAAGTGAAGAAGTCCTTGCATGACAGTGTGGTAATCCCGACACTGACTTACGGAAGCGAAGCATGGACGTTGGTTGAGAGACTCAGACCAAGAGTGAGAGCAGTGGAAATGAATTACTTAAGGAGTGCGTGCGGAGTTACATGGAGGGATAGACAGACTAATGAGGAAGTAAGAAGGAGGTGTGGAGGTAGATGTGCTGGAAAGTGTGAAAAGGAACAACTTGAGATGGTTCGGCCATATGGAACGTATGGAAAGCGAGAGAATGACTAAGAGGGTGTACGAGAGCGAGGTGGAGGGACAGAGGGGGAGAGGTAGACCGAATATGAGGTGGAAGGATGGAGTGAGGAACTACATGAACGAAGGCGGTGCTGGTTGGGGGGAGGGGCGTCGACTGACTGATGACAGAGGTGCATGGGGGCGGTTCGTTCGTGGCCACCCCTTCGGGGATCACGGCGTCAGGCAATAGATAGATAGATAGACATAACTAATGTTATGTTGAAATTGGGAAATGTTGAGGTATGGTGGTGAGATAGTGATAGAATGGGTATGGAAAATGTGCAAACTAGCATGGGAGAAGGGGAGTGCACCCGATGACTGGAAGACTGGCATAATAGTCCCCCTATACAAGGGCAAAGGGGAAAGAGGAGTGTGTGGTAACCACCGAGGAATGTGTCTTCTAAGCGTGGTAGGGAAGGTATACAGTAGGGTAGTGATTGAGAGAGTGAGAGTGAGAACGGAGAAATGGATAGGCGACGAGCAAGGAGGTTTTAGGAAGGGAAGAGGATGTGTAGATCAGATTTTTGCCCTGAATTGTGTTGTGGAGAAGTATCTGGAGGGGAAACCAAAGGTGTATGTTGCCTTTATGGACTTGGAGAAGGCCTATGACAGAGTGGATAGAGAAGGTTTGTGGAAAGTACTTGGAATGTACGGAGTGGAGGGCAAGTTGCTGAAAGCAGTGAGGAGCATGTGTGAGGGTGCAAAGGCGGCAGTGCGTGTGGAGAGTGAGCAGAGCGAGTTCTTTGACCTGAATGTTGGTTTGAAACAGGGGTGTGTGATGTCCCCGTGGTTGTTTACTGTATATATGGATGGAGTCATGAAAGAAATACTATCAAGAACAGTGGATGTTGGTGTGTCGCTGAAAGGGGAGGGAATTGAGTGGAAGCTACCTGTGCTGCTGTTTGCGGATGATGCAGTTCTGATGAGTGATGGTGAGTGGGAGTTGCAGGGTCTGGTAAATGAGTTTGGAACAGTGTGCGAAGAACGGAGTTTGAAGGTAAATGCGGGGAAGAGCCAGGTTGTGGTCTTCGAAAGGGGTGAAGTCACGGAGTGTGAGGTGAAGCTGAACGGTCAGGCTATGGAGATCGTCAACTCTTTTAAGTATCTGGGCAGTGTGTTGAGTAAAGATGATGAAGAAGGACTATGGATGAAGAAGTACGGGAGAGGGTACAACAGGGGAAGAGGGTTGTAGGAACGCTGAAAGCAGCAACAAGAAATAGGGTGATCAGTATGGAAGTGAAGAAGTCCTTGCATGACAGTGTGGTAATCCCGACACTGACTTACGGAAGCGAAGCATGGACGTTGGTTGAGAGACTCAGACCAAGAGTGAGAGCAGTGGAAATGAATTACTTAAGGAGTGCGTGCGGAGTTACATGGAGGGATAGACAGACTAATGAGGAAGTAAGAAGGAGGTGTGGTGTGGAGGTAGATGTGCTGGAAAGTGTGAAAAGGAACAACTTGAGATGGTTCGGCCATATGGAACGTATGGAAAGCGAGAGAATGACTAAGAGGGTGTACGAGAGCGAGGTGGAGGGACAGAGAGGGAGAGGTAGACCGAATGAGAGGTGGAAGGATGGAGTGAGGAAGTACATGAACGAAGGCGGTGCTGGTTGGGTGGAGGGGCGTCGACTGACTGGGGACAGAGGTGCAATGGGGTGGTTCGTTCGTGGCCACCCCTTCGGGGATCACGGCGTCAGGCAATAGATAGATAGATAGACATAACTAAACAAAATTACAAAAGAATTCAATGAAATATTTTACCAGGTGTTTTCACTCACATATGGCCAGAAATATATTGTGGTATGTAGTTCCGCTGCGTGTCTGCCTGCTGTGACCGGAACCTCTCTGGAGATTTGGTACCTGGGAATCTTTTGCTGGTGACCCATCATGGTCCTTGGTCTCTGAGTCTTCTCCTGGGTGATCTAGATGTGTGTGAATTTTCAATTTTTATGTTATTTTGTTGTTTCTGTTCGGGCTCTGTCTCGAGCCGGCCACCGCCCGCTATAGGGTATGTGCCTGAGTATATACATACATATATACATACAACAAGAGTTTTTGCATATTTTTAATAGCACACCTCACCTCTCATCAATTGATTGTCGATGTGCAGCGTACTGCAGTGCCACCATGAGGCAAGGGGGTAAAGACGAGGCCACCGAGAGTACCAGGCCGCGTCGACCATACTGTGACGTCACCAAGGTGGTGCGACATTCACGGACTGCTCTGTCTCCCAAGTCTATAATTACTCTCCCTTTTATATTTTATCAGTTTAGTTATAAATTAATGTACACATAAAACTATACAGTATTTATCTTTTACTGTGTACGCAAAATTATATTATATATTATTATGCCGATATTATAACAACATACTTTGGTATTTACTGCAAATTATGCTCCTACCTTGAAAAAGTATTTGTACAAGATGTAAACGTATTACAAGTATATCACTTTTACTTTTTTCCTATTGGAAAATATAATACAAAATGCTATTATACATTACTATATTTTATACACAGCCAATAAAGAGAGCCTTACTGGAGAGCCAATATAAGCGACATCCACTATTATTCGTGAAAAAATACATATGAGTAACTAACTAAATGTATTACTATATAAATTAATATAAACATATAATTAATGTAACACACAAACACACACATAAAGGAATGACCTTTGTACTAGGCCTAATCCAATCTCCGTTCCGGGATTATACTTTATAAATCCAATTCCCTTACTTAACCACACCTGCAAACACACTCACCTTCACAATCACAATCACACACACCTGCATTCACACACACACACACACACACACACTCACAAACCCACACACACAATAATACAATAAATGGGCAACATAAGTTATGATATGTTAGTCCAAAATACTGGGAACTGGGAATATCCATTACGATACTTGTCTAAGTAAAATGGATTGATTATAAAGTAACTAAGACAGGACAACACGAGCGCTGCTCAATTCCTGTAAACTACAAATGGGTAAATACAATACAATAATTATATAATACAGTACACATAGTCTATTTGTCTAGGGTTTGAAGCTTTCTCCTCATGCCTACATTCTTATTAGCTCTGGTAGCTGCTGGGATGTTATTTTCTTTAGCACAGTAATTATTTAATATTGCATTTGTAGAAGCATATACCACCATACTTTCTATTTTGTCGGTGTTATGACCATTTTCACACATATCATTAGGGAACAGGAGATCAACATCTGCTAAAGCCGTAACTGTGTGCTGTGTTGCTATATTTCTTTGGCTAGTAGCATTTCGAAAGGCAGGAAGTTGAACAAGTTTTGTAACCCTTGTCTAGCGGGGGGTTTTGGGCTTATTTGGGCATATTCAGGCCCTCCTGAATGATCAATCAAGTATCTGCATGAAAAGAAATGTATTCAGCAAAAAACTAGGCGCTAAAAGCTTCAAAATGAGACCAGAACGAGCTACGTAGCACTTGTCGTTCTCACGCAGTGCTACCACTAACATGAGAGTTTAGCATATAGCGGCATATTTTTTCCAGCTACGCTCACTACTGGCCACACTGCCGGCCTCTCGAGAACAGAGGGAGCGTGAGTCAGTGGGCGGCGGTAGGCCCTGGGTGTCGGACGTGTGGCCTGCTGTGCTCCCGGCCATTTGCACTCTATTTTCACCCTTTGAAAGCCTTAATAATGCTCCTAACTTGCTGCAAATTGGAGGCGGACTTAAGTCCTCCCCCGCTCTTTAAGGGTTAATAACAATATAGTTATACATGACCATGTTGGCTGTCACACTATCTGGGTAAATAAGAGAACCTCTGCTAATTCCAGCAATGTAACTTAGATTTTCAGGGATGTCTTCACCACTATCTGAACACGTAATAATTTCTTTACATGCATTACATTTAATTTACTTTATCACAGAGTAACAGCAATAGCCAGCTAAATAAACTATCACTGGGATGATGTCTTTACACCTATCAATATCTTCCTTACAAACTTCAACACTCGTATGACATAAACCAAAATCAATTTCCTCATCTGTTTTTACTTCTTCATAATTAATGTCTTCAAAATTCCATAACATGGCCTTCTTGTCGAGTATGGGTAAACTTAGTTTTAACACTGACATCATCCGTATCTTCTTTTCACACTCATATATTTGGCGTACAGAAATATTGTAATTTCCTCCTGCTAACTGCTGATAGTGACCAAATGTTGCTTCCAAATGGTCTGTTTGATATGTTCCTGTTAGTATGTAATCCATCTTCAGTTCTGTTATGCAATAATTTGTAATTTCTCTAACAGACACACACACACACACACACAAGGACACACGCACTCCTCACCACACACACGCACTACTCACACACATACAGTACACACACACACGCACTCACTCTCACTCTGTTTTTAACTATCTATATATTTAACTATATCTATCTATCAATCTATCTTTTTAACTATCTACAGTATCTATATATTTAACTATATCTATATATCCTCCTTACAAACTTCAACATTCGTATGACATAAACCAAAATTAATATCCTCATCTGTTTTTACTTCTTCATAGTTAATTTCTTCAAAATTCCTTAAAATGACCTTGTCGAGTATGGGTAAACATAGTTTTAATATAGGCTACTTATAAAGTATTTAGAAGGGGGAAATACTTTGGAAACACAGCACGATCTTCCCCATATCTTACTCAAATGTATACTGACCTGTGAGGATAGTGCGAAAATGAACCCTACCTTTGCCTACGTCACAGAATTTAAAGGTCCCATCTGTGCGGCCTGGTACTCTCGGTGGCCTCGGTAAAGAGGGCCAAATGTAGTCGATGGTATCACCTGCCAAGCTCTGGACTCGCTAACAGCCTTTGCCAGGAATACTCCTTCCCTCAGAAAGTTCGTGCTGCGAGAGGGAGGTGGTATGTGAAAGCCTCTCAGATGCTGAGGACGCAGTAATTAATCGCCAAACCACGACTGACTTGAAGGCTGCCATAGTAAGTGAAGTGACTGGTGCCATTGCTGTAGTGGCTAGATACATACAAGTACATACAAACTTAAAGACCGTCTTGTTTACAGGGAATGTGGTTACAGTCTCGCGTCCTAAATGGCGGCTTTGCAGGATGAAAAAATATTAAGTGGCCGAATGACTAACCTCGAAACTAAAGTTGCTACCCCTGATATTCCCTTATTTGCTAAAATTGTAGTAGACATTCGAAGAGATAAAAAAAGGAGCCAACGAAATCCACTACTGAGGTAGTGTATGGTGGGAAGAAAATAACTGTCTGGGACCATACTGTTCTAGTAGTTAAACCCAAAGCCGGCATGTCGGAGCCAGCAAGCCCACCTGACAAAGGCAATCCAGACTGTTGTGGCTTCGGTTCCAGTTGACAGCTGTACTCAAACTGATTCAGGTGCGCTGGTGGTGTGACTTCCCTCTAAGAAAGCCAAAGCATCCGGATGCAGGGCCGGCCATCAATCAATGTCTTGGGACTGATAGTGTCTCCGAACCCAAGAAGATGCTACCAAAGTCCAAAGATGACTTTGGTGAGTATCTCGACTTGCACTGAGGACAGCGAGTTTATCCTCAGCATCCGGAACAAGAACCCAAAAATAAAGTCTCTGGTCGACAATGGCTTAACTTTGAATAAAAAAAGAGGATGCACAATTGCACACACAAAGATAGCGGTAGTATAAATGTCGCCCGAAATATGCTCTGTATTTATCGGACTCACAATATGTCTTACTGAACATATGACCGCTTCTGGGTGACACAATGTTACCATTGTCAGTTATTTAGCCATACCAATGACAGGTGTATTCTGGAAAATGAAGACCCTAAATGCAGTTTCTGCGCTGTTACACTCACAGTTCAAAAGACTGCACCAACAAAGCTTCTCCTAAATGTATAAATTGTGTAAACTCCACATGTTACAGAGCCGCTTACTCCCTACACTTCAAAGTACAAATTGTCCTCTTATGATATCCCAGAGAAATATAGTTATTGAAAACACCAATTTTCTCATTCTATCTATTGCCAGACGCCATGATCCCCGAAGGGGTGGCCATGAATGAATCGCCCCATGCACCTGTGTCCCCCATCAGCCAATGCCTCTCTTCCCATCCAACACCGCTTTCACGCTTATACCTCTCAACTCCATCCTTCCATCTCACTCTTGGTCTGCTCTCTCTCTCTGTCCTTCCACCTCACTCTCGTACACTCTCTTGGACATTCTCTCGCTTCCCATACGTTCCACATGGCCGAACCATCTCAAGGTGTTCCTTTTCACACTTTCCAGCATATCCACACCATACTGCTCTCGTACTTCCTAATTCGACTGTCTATCCCTCCATGTAACTCCACATGCTCTTCTCAAGTAGCCTAAATAATTTCCACCCCTTTCACTCTTGATTTTTGTCTCTTCAACAACGTCCATGCTTTAGTCCCGTACGTCAGTGTCGGGATTACCTCACTATCATGCAAGGACTTGTTTACTTCCATGCTGACCACCGTATTTTTTGTTTTTTTTCTCTTTTCTATGTGATTGAGGGAGGCAAAACGCAGAACTGCCTATAGCGAGTGCCTCCCCCATAGTTGAAAGAGTGACAGGGCCAAAATCAAGGGACGCTCGAGCCAAAATGCCTGGACACACAGAGTTTGAAGCAATTTAAGTCGTAGGAAGAGGGAAAGACTGATTCTGGGAGAGAGTTCCAGAGCTCAGCTGTTGTGTAGAAGAAAGACAGAGTAACGTTTCACTCTTGGGTTGGAGAGTTGCACAGAGTAGGGGTGGGATTGAATTGCAAGACGGGTACCACGTGCCCTACGTAAAGGAGGTGGTATACACTGGGAAAGCTCTGAGGAACACTGATTATTATAGTAGCGATAGAATAGCGAGAGAGTTGGTGAGTGGACGGGAGTTAATGATACGAAAGGCCTTCCTTTCACCTTTGTCTAGGAGAGCGGTGTGAGAGGAACCTCCCCACACATGTGAACAATACTCAATACAAGGACGCACTATGCCCCTGTACAGAGCAAGAAGCTGTGCAGGGGAAAAGAACCCCCTAAGGCAGTTGAGCACCCAGCTTCTGGGAGGCTGCCTTAGCAAGACTGGTAATATGGTCCTTCCAACTGAGAGCAGAAGAAAAAGAGACACCAAGGATATTGAGAGAAGATGAAGGATTGATTTTTGTATTGTTGAAGAATAAGGGATAGTCCGCTGGGAGTTCCTTACGGGTAGATAGATGAAGAAATTGGGTTTTGGAAGCATTAAAGGTAACAAGGTTTTCTCTGCCCCAATTGGAGATAGTATTTAGATCAGAATTTAAGAGTTTTACGGCTTCATTACGTTTGTCGTTGAGGGATTGCTGGCTGGGGCGTTCTGAAAAACTAATGGAGTAGTGTAAGGTTGAGTCATCTGCGTATGAATGGATGGGAATTGAGGTACAGTTGAGGAGATCATTTATAAAAATTAGAAAGAGAATAGGAGATAGGACAGAGCCCTGAGGAACACCGGAGTTTATAGGGTGAGGAAGTGAACAATGGCTGTCCACAACCGCGGCTATGGAACGGCCGGAGAGGAAATTAGAGACAAAGGCACAGATGGAGGGATAGAAACCGAAGGAGGGTAGTTTAGAAATTAAAGATTTGTGCCAGACTCTATCGAAGGCTTTCGATATGTCTAGTGCAATAGAAAAAGTCTCACCGAAGTCCCGAAAGGAGGATGACCAAGAGTTAGTAAGATATGAAAGAAGATCACCAGTAGAGCGACCCTTAAGGAAGCCATACTGGCGATCTGAGAGCAGATTATGAGAAGAGATATGCTTAAGAAATTTGGAAGCAAGAATAGTTTCAAAAACTTTAGAAAGACATGAGATGAGAGCAATTGGACGATAGTTGGAGGGTTGAGAGCGGTCGCCCTTCTTTGGGACAGGTTGAATGTGAGCAAACTTCCAGCATGAAGGGAAGACGTTAGAGGATAGACAGAGACAAAAGAGTTTGCCTAGGCAGGGAGTCGGCACGGAAGCACAGTTTTTGAGAACAATAGGAGGAACACCGTCCGGACCGTACGCCTTATTAGTATTAAGCCCAGAGAGGGTAGAAAGTACATCTTTAGAAGAGATTAGGATATTAGGCATAAGTAAGAGAGAGGAGGGTGGAGAGGGAGGAATAGCACCGGAATCATCCAAGGTGGAGTTTCTAGCAAAAGTTTGAGCGAAGAGTTTAGCTTTGTCAGAGGAAGAAGTGATGGTTGTGCCATCAGAATGGGAAAGGGGAGGGAAAGACGAGGAAGAGAAATTGTTGGAGGTTTTTGGCTAGATGCCAGAAAGCTTGGGAAGAGCTAGAGTTGGATAGTTCAGTGCATTTATTATTGATGAAAGAGTTTGGCAAGTCGAAGAACAGATTTGGCTTGATTCCGGGCAGAAACATAGGAAGAATGAGAGTCTTGAGTTTTAAGGCGTCGGTACCGTTTGAATGCTTCCTCCTTATTGCGGACAGCAGTAGAACAGGCGTGAGTAAACCAAGATTTTTTAGCATTAGTCTGAGAGAAAGAGTATGGAATGTATGCTTCCATGCCCGATAGGATTACCTCGGTAATGCGTTCAGCACTCTCCGAGGGTCCCCGGCCACGGAAGCAGAAATCATTCCATGGGAAATCAAAGAAATACTGCCAGAGATGCTTTCAGCATTCCTACAACCCTCTTCCCCAGTTGCATCCTCTCCCGCACTTCATAGTCCATACTCCCATCTTTTCTCATCACACTGCCCAAATACTTTAATGAGCTGACATTCTCCATAATCTGACCGTTCAACCTCACCTCACACTCTGCGACTGTACCCCTTTCAAAGACCATAACCTTACTCTTCCCCGCATTTACCTTCAGGTTCCGTTTTTCACATAGTTCCAAACATATTTACCAGACTCTGCAACTCCCACTCATTGTCACGCATTAGAATTGGATCATCGGCAATCAGCAGTATAGGCAATTTCCACTTATTTCCTTCCCTTATCAGCGGTACATCAACATCCACTGCTCTTCTTATTATTTGCACACCCTTGCTTTAACCCAACATTCAGATCAAATAACTTACTCTGTTCATTCTCCACATTCACTGAAGCCTTTGCACCTTAATACATGCTCTTCAACGCTTTCAGCAACTTACCAGCTATTGCGTATATTCTTACTACTTTCCACAGACCTTTTCTATCAACTCTGTCGTAGGTTTTTTCCAAGTCCATAAAGGCAGCATACAACTTTTGTCCTTTCTCCAGATATTTCTCAACAACATATTTCAAGGCAAAAATCTGGTCTATACACCCTCTTCCCTTCCTAAACCCGCCCTGCTCCTCACCTACCCATTTTTCCGTTCTCGCTCTCACTCTCTTGTTCACTACCGTACTGTACATCTTCCCTACTACACTTAGAGGACAAATCCCCCGGTGATTACCACACACTCCTCTCTCCCCTTCACCCTTGTACAGGAAACTATTACGCTTGTCTTCCAGTCTAAAAAAAATTAACAATGCCCCAGGGAGTTGGTTGAAACTGGGTCTTCTGAATGTTCGTTCCCTGCGTAACAAGATGAACTATGTTAGAGAGATCTTGGATGAGTTCAACCTTGATATATTGTCTCACTGAGACTTGGTTGTTAGAATCGGATCTAATGTTATTCAGGCTACATTGCCACAATAATAAATGTTCCTAGGTCTTGTGGAGGTCATCCGGGTGGTGGAGTAGCGGTTGTCTACTCTACGTCGTTGGCAAACATCTCGCAGATAAGCCATAGTCCAGTCCCTCTTAATTACAAACAGCTGGAAGTGGAAATATAACTTCACCAACAAACCCTAAGCCATTGAGGTTTTATGGACGAGTTTTGGCAGTTTCTTGATAAATTTTCTGCATTTCAGCAGTCATCTTTCTTTGAGAGGTCATTCTCTTACATTGAACCAAGGTTGTATAAAAGATTGCCGTTGTCCATGAGACAATTAAGTTCTGTTGAATTCTTCGAGAGGCAACTTAAGATTTTTCTTTTTGAGAGAAACTATGATCTCGAAAAGGGTGTCATGATGGATAACTATAGAGTTTAGGCTATTTGCTACTGCTTATGATTAAATATTATGTGATGTATATAAGTTTTATGTTTCATAATTAGGTGATTTTTTATTTCCGAGCCCCAGTGAATTCTACAGAAATATTGGCACGTAGGGGTAGACCTAGAATGACATGGTATCAGGTACAGTCAGTCCCCCCAATCCGCGCCTATATGGGCGGCATTACACGACGTGTATTGGGAATTCGCACATTGGGGATAACATAACTTATGGAGAAAAATACATATGGGCGGCAGCCCGCATTTCCACACACATTTGACGGTAATTTTTGATCATAATCAATACTTGGACAACCAAGCATACACAATAATAGAAACATAAACAAGTCATTCCTCACATTAAAATTAAATGCTATAAGTAGGTGGGAAGAGTGGGGGCTCCAAGGCAGACCCCGCGACAGGGCGAGTTCATATAGCCTAGGCGTAGGCTTCCCCGGCCCCGCCACTGTCACTGGCCCCGTCCCCGGCCCCGGATAAACTCATAGATTTCCCGATCGCAGTAGTGCCTTCACCAGTTTATTCTTCCTAGGTATTTTGAAGTTGTTGAAGGGTGTAGGAAGGCAGTTGTTACACAATAAATGGGTCAAGTCTCAGCGCACGGACACTTAAGGATATTGGGACTGAGAAGGAAGCGTACGTGTGGTTATGTGTGTGTGTATTTACCTAATTGTAGTTTACAGGAGTTGAGCTAAGCTCGTGTTGTCCCGTCTCTCAGTCTACTTTCATCCAATTTTTTCTTGAAAATATGGATGTTCCTTGCCCCTACCACCTCCTCCTCCAGCCCATTCCATTTGTCAATACATCTATAGGGGAAGCTAAACTTCCTGATATCGTTCTTGCAGGTAGGTCTTTTTACTTTGTAGCTGTGGACTCTAGTTATTCCTGTATCCATAATTAATATATCCTCCCTATCCAGCCTCTCCAGCCCTCGGGTCCATTTGTACATCATTATCATGTCTCCCCTCTCTCTCCTCTCCCTTAGACTCGGTAAATTTAATTTGTCTAGCCTCCTTTCATATGGCAGTTCTCTAAGACTTGGAACCAATCTAGTAACTGCTCTCTGGATTCTTTCTAACTTGTGAATATGCTTCTTAAGATGCGGGGACCACACCACTGCTGCATACTCCAATCTTGGTCTAATTATACTTTTTATAATCTTCGCTAACATGTTCTCATCCAAGTAGTTCAGAGCAACTTTCATATTCCCGGCCATTGCATACATTCCGGTAAAGAGCTTGTTAATATGTTTCTCTGGCGACAAGTTATCTTGTATAATCAACCCTAAATCCTTTTCTTTTTCGGCCTTGCCAATTATATTATCTCCCATCCTGTACTCCCAATTTGGTCTATTCACACTTCTTCCCATATTTAACACATGACATTTATTTATATTAAATTTCATTTTCCACTTGGTGCTCCATTCATATATTTTATCTAAATCCCCTTGCAGCTCCTCACAACTACTTATATTTGTTATTTGTCTCATAATTTTTACGTCATCTGCAAACATTGACATGTAGGAGATTATGTCTATCGGCAGGTCATTCACGTACATAAGGAACATAAGAGGTGCCAACACAGATCCCTGTGGCACACCACTCTCAACTTTCCGCCACGATGAGTAAGTTCCTCTAATGTTGGTCCTCATTTCTCAATCTGTTAAATAGCTCTCCATCCATTTCAGCAAACTACCCTGACACATCCTATGGTCTCAATCTTAGATAACAATCTCTTATGTGGTACCTTATCGAATGCGTTGGAAAGGTCTAAGTAGACGCAGTCCACCCATCCGCCTCTTTCTTGCAGTACATCTATCACCCTACTGTAATAACATAGCAGACTGGTAACACAAGATGTCCCTTCTCTAAATCCAAATTGCTTTGGCGTTATTATCTTCTTTCTCTCCAACATTTTCATCCATATCCTCCTAATTAGCTTTTCACAAATCTTGCATACAATACTAGTAAGTGAAACTGGTCTATAGTTTAACCCTTGGTTCCCGGAAGGGCTCTTGAACGCCCATAAAAAAGCATACCAGAGCTGCCCGGAAGGGCTCTTTAACGCCCAGTGGTTGAAAGCCTGTGTGCTTGGTGTGCGAGGCGTCGGTCCGACGCATGTAAACAACAGCCGGCTGGACCGACGCCCCGCATCTCCGGCCACAAGAAGGAGAGCGTCGCTTGTTCGTGTGTGCCTGTATGTTGTTGTTAAGTATCGAAAAGTAGTGTAAAGTGGCTGTTTTTGCCATAAAGTTATCTCCAATTAAATCATCATCACAACTGAACCAGTTGACTTAGAGAGCTCTACTTAATGCCATTCTACAGGTAAGAAACACATCTACGCTTGGGGATGCACGGGAATGCGGAAACAGTCAGAATAACAAAGATACGGTAGCCTAGGCTAGACGTTTTTCGGCCAAAACTCCCGGTTTTCGGGGAATATATATATAATACATAGCCGGGGCTGGAGGGTTAAAAGGTCCTCAGGGTTTCCATTCTTGTATATCGGAATGATATTAGCTCTTTTCCATTCAACAGGAACCTGTCCTTTATCCAGGAAGCTTGAATTATGTCCCTCACTGGCTCCACTAATTGCTCTGCACACTCCTTTAAAACCCAGGCAGACACTTCATCCGGTCCCATAGCTTTCCTTACTTCAAGTCCTCTCATCGCAGATAACAGCTCATCTCTAGTTATTTCAATCTTGCTAGGACCACTCTCCAGTACTCCCGCCTATGGTTTGTCAAAACTTTCCTCTCTAGTAAAAACCGACCCCAATTTGTTATTCATTACCTTGCACATGTCCGATACATTTTCATACGTCCTAGCATCTACTCTTAATTTAGTAATTTGTTTCTTTACCTTCAACTTACTGTTTATATATTTATAAAACAATTTAGGGTCACTTTCACATTTATTTACTATGTTCATCTCATAGTTCATTTTAACTTGCCTAATTATGTTAACATATCTATTCCTCTCCTGTTTATATTTATTCCGATTACTCTCAGTGTTCCTTCTTCTTAATCTAGCCCAAGCTGCATCACGCCTACCCAGAGCTCTTTTGCATTTCAAATTAAACCATTCTTTCTGCTTAGTAAAATTTCCAGTTTTGTATCTTGGGACAAACAGATTGGTTCCTTCTCTATAAATTTCGAGGAACCTACCATATTTACCTTGTACATCTTGTTCCTTCAAAATAAGATCCCAATCTACTCCCTCTAAATATCTTTTCAAGGATACATAATCAGCTTTACTATAATTTAGTCTGTTATTTATATAGCTATTGTCTAATGTATTGGCATTACTCGAGATCAACTTCCATTTCAATAATAGGTGATCACTTTTGCCTACAGGGCATAGATAGTTTATATCACTAATTTTGTGAGGATCTTTTGTAAAAATCAGATCGAGTTTAGAAGGTTCGTTATTACCCCTCATTCTAGTATTCTCCTTCACATGTTGTGCAAGTACATTATCCGTAACCAACTCTAATAGCCGACTTCCCCAAGATCTCTGATTTGGCCCTGCATCTCCCGATTCCCAATTAACCACCACAGTTGAAATCTCCCACCAAGATCAATCTATTCGTTCTTAAAAGCAATCTTCTCAACGACTTAATCATATCCTCTACCATCTCCTCAAACTCTAACTCCCTCCATGCTCTGGTCTTTGGTGGCATGTAAACTACTGCTATGTCTAGCTTTTTTCCTTCTATATCATTGAGTTCAACTGCCATTATTTCTGCCTTGTCATTATTTAACTCCACTTGCTTTGCTGTCATAGGGTTCTTAACTAACACTGCCACTCCACCTCCCCTTTTTCCTTTTCTATCATATCTCCATATATTATATCCTTCACTAAACACTATATTGCTGTCAAAGTCCTGGTTCAGCTTTGTCTCCGTCAAACAGACTATCTGTGGTTGATCCTTTCTTAATATATCATCTAACTCTACCTTTTTACTGTTTATTCCATCTATATTAGTGTAGTAGCACAGTATATTGGAATCCTCCTCCTTGTTTCTCTTCCCTCTCTGCCTCCTATTAGGTTCACCTCCTCCTCCATCCCTTCCCTGACTTACCTCCACACTCCCTGCTAGTTTTATTCTCCTCCCCCCCCCCCCCCCTCCACAATCTCCTGCTCCTCCCTCACCATCTCTCTGTGTTCGGTTTGATCCACTACCTGACTCACTGTCTCTATCTCCTGCTCCTCCCTCACTATCTCTTTGTCCTCGATTTGTTCCACTACCTGACTCACTTTCTCCTTGTTCATTTCTCCTCGTATTTTCCGTTCTTTCTGACTCTGAGTGTACCACTTCTTTAGTTTCCCTTCCTTTACTCTCCAAAACAATTTCCTTTTCTCCTCATCTGACAATTTTCGATTCCCATCATCAGCCCTCGCCTGAACTTCTCTTTACTTTTCCCTTTCTTCTATGCTTAAGTCCTTTTTCACCCTAATATGTTTCATTTCAGCACAACTATTTAGCCTCCAGCTTACATTGGTCAATGCTTCAACCACTGACCTAGATTTAAACTCTGCTTTTATCGGTCTCATCTCACCCTTTTTATATCTTCCTAGCCGTCTTACTTCGTCCAGTTCTTTCCCCCAATCACAGCCTTCGTCTAGACACGCCAATATTTTCTTTACTTGGTCCTCATCCCTTCCCCTTCTTTCCCTCATATCTGCTAAATGTTCTTCAATGTCTCCAAAAATTATCATACTTTTACCTCTATCTACTGTTTCCCTCACTACCTTCTCCTTGCTCTTCAAAACCTGCACTACATTCTTCTCAAACTCTCTTTGCTCTTTCTTCCACCTGCTCCTTCATGATTTCTTCCAATGCATCCACCTTAGCATTCCCCACCCTTGTCCACTCATTTTTCTCCTCACTTATTATTCCCTTTACTTTCTCACTTAAATGGCCCTCATACTCCTTTAGCTGCTCCTTGAGTGCCATGTTCTCTGCCTCCAGCTCGTCTACTTTCCTTATCACAGCATCTAGGTTAGCAATTAATGGCCCATCTGCAGTTGCTACTGAACTGGCTCCACATATTTCTGTCAGTGACTCAACCTTCATACCTATATCTCTCCTCCAATTCTCCATAACTCCTTTCCATCTTAACAGACCCATCATCTGTCTCTTCATTACAGTCAATTGATCCTCCACTTCATTACCCTCTGCCAGAAATCCCTCAAATTCATAGCGCTCTTCATCTCCCAATAAACTCTGCCTCCGTTTGCCGGCCATTGTTTATATTTATGTAGCCTACAATTAAAAATATACAAAACACTTGATAAAATTACAGTAAAATTAAACTACTACCTGGGATAAACCCAGGTAGCGCCGCCCCCGTTTGTGTCACCCTATCTTGAAAAAAGAATAAATGGAAAAAATAAATAGAAATGGGTGTTTGCGAGGTCACCACGAGCAGGTGGGGTACGACTTGATTACCTTCCTAAGAAGGTAACCCAACCGAGGTGTCGCAAGTACTAGGCAAAGATGAAATGTGAAAACTTTAACCGTGTTTTGAGCCTTCAGCAGTAGCTGATACGTCACTCGGAAAACTAAACCTCATTGGTTACGATACTGCCACTGCGCAAAGCGTGTGTGTGCGTGCGTGTGTGTGTGTACTTACACTAGTTGTACTTACACTATTTGTATTTGCGGGAGTGAGCATGCTCGTTAATTCCCACCTCCTAAGATATGTTTGTCATACCGTGCTTTGAAACTATGCACTGATGGTGCAGACACTACTTCGGCTGGCAATTTGTTCCACCCACTAATCGAGTTGGTAGGAAATCTTTTACTTTTCAGATCAGATTTACTATTAAGCACTTTTAGTTTGTAGCTGTGACCTCTTGTTCTCTCACCTCCATCCCTCTCTATGAAGTTTTCTTGGTCGATTTTGTCAATACCTCTAACACATTTGTATATCTGAATTTGCTGTCCTCGTTTCCTTCTCTGTTCCAGTGTAGGTAGATTCAATCTCTCGAGCCTCTCTTGGTACTCCAAGCGCGTGTGTGCGCGCGGAGTTGTTGTTGTTGTTGTTCCCGTTCCCCAAGCTGCCTGGCCGAACAGCCCCACGGCCCCGAGCAAGGCCAAGGCCATAACCGAGCGCCCCCACAGAACCCTCCCTGCCGACCACAATAAAGCCTGGGTGACCGAAGCCACTCCATGGCGGGGAGCTGGGGAGGGTGAGGAAACGCCCGGGAAACCAAAGCCCCACCGAGGGCCCTGTGCCCCTCAGCAATTATGAAGAGAAAGTTGAGGGGCAAAGGAAAAATGTGACGCTTTGGCTTCCAATCTTGGTAGATTGGTGTGCGCGCGGAGTAGGGAGGGGGGGTGGCGCAAAATAAAAAAAACAGCATTTTTACACCACTCTTCAACCGTGATTCGTGTTTTGTGGGGTCAATACGTGTTTTAGGGATTTTGAGTACCTGTTTTACCCCTCGGCGCGGAATAGGGTAAACATGGACTGAGGATACGTGTATGAGGGGGACTGACTGTACTCTGGTCCGAAAATCTCAAAATAAAGAACTTGACAACAGAGACAGCCCTTGACAGGGCCGCCTGGAAAGCCGCCATTTAGGACGTGAAACTGTAACCACATTCTCTGTGGACAAAATGGTCTTTAACCCTTTCCCTACGGGTGACGTTCTGGAACGCATAGGCAATTTACAGCAATTTCCAGGCTTTAAAAGCCTGTAAAAGCAGTAGAAATTGAGTGTCAGTGGGCGGGAGCGTGATGGACCTCCGTCCGACCCTCAGAGCAGCCAGCCACTCACTGAGGGAGACTGTGGTCTCGCGCGGGTGTCTCGACAGTGTTGCCGAGCGAGCGAGTGCTAATAATTAGCGAGTTTTCCCGAATGTCTATGGCAACGCTGCGGGTGAACTTCGCCACCTACGAAGCTCGTTCTGGTGTAATTTTAAAGCTATTTTCACATAGTTTTCGGCAGAGTACAGTTCATTTAATGCAGATACTTGATTAATCATTCAGGAGTGCCTGAATATGCCCTAAATAATGCAAATAAGCCCGCAGAGAAAGGGTTAAATTTTTTTGTTGGTGTATGCTGTATGTAAAATAAGTAACATGCTTATTATTATTATTACAGTATTATTATTATTATTATTATTATTAACTCTTATCATTTTGTTTGGTTATGTGTTGGTAGGATATTATTTTGTTTTATTCTATTGCATTAGGAATTATTCACAGATTAAAAAGAGCCCAAACAACAATTATTTCAGTTCATAAATAAGGGACGTAGGAAGTCCTAAAATACTAATTACAGTACACAAAGAAATAGCACAATGGAGACAAAAAATGGCGATAATGGTAAAATAAAATCGGACTTTCGCGTTTGGCTTGGAACCAAGCATAGTGTTTTTGTATATCTACATACGCTAATAACATGCGTGTGATGTCCTTGGAACAAAGACAATAGTGTATGTTGGGTATAGATTGTATTTGGTTGGGTGGAAAAAGAGATTGTTGAGGAGTACTTGTTCTGAGAAGTGCAAAATAATGATAGTAATAGTCTTCAGGTATTTTATCAAGCAAGAGATTTGAAATTAGTATAATGCCGTCAAGATTTTAATTGGACCGTTTGAATTAATTACATAAGCTTGATCTCAAACCTAAATTATTTACAAGAAAACAAGAAACAACGACCATTGTGTGCATCGCTGTGCAGAAGTATATTTACACATACAGTACAACATATTTTCAGTAAAGATATGAGGAGAATATATAAAGATTCTCTTTGTTTAATAATGCTGTATTCTATAATATGTCAATTGTAATCAACTACACCAAATTAATTTCTTTACTCACTCTTAAACTGAAAGATAATTTGACAAGTAATATTTCTGCACCAAATATATCAAATATCTTTAGATTTTCAGTACAGGTATATCAGTAATACAAGGTGTGACAAAGTAGCTTTAACCTTCTCACGCTTGTTATAAACATATTAAATTTCGTTCTATTCCTCTTGACCGAAAACATATACAGTGTACAGGTATTATCGCTCTGTTTTTACCCATGTAGCCCGAATGGCTGCATGAGCATCCCTGACCTATTACAGGGCTATTACTGTAATAACGGCACAAAGTTTTGCGTGTCAGGCGGACCAGACCCGGAATGTAAACAAACCCCACTCACCTGTGCTTGGTGATCTGGTAATACTGTAAGCACAGACGATCAATACAGTACCTTCCCAAACATGCCAATTGTGTCTGAACCCATGGATGTAAACATTGTACAGTGACATATGAATGGTTACAATTGTGAAATAGATTAATAATCAATATACAATAATCAATAATAATCCATTATCAATAATCAATAGTTGAATGAGTGTCTACAAGCTGAAGTCATAGACGCCGGTATGCCGGCCACACATACGGACAATTCATTACACGTCCCCAAAACTATCTCCGTATTTTCTCCATCAAACATGAACCACTTAGTGTACAATATTCTAGTCTTCACCATTCGCAAGATAACAATAAGTGCTGCATCATGACATATGATTAATTTAGGCCATTTCATTGCCAGGATATGAATACGAGAACATCACAAAATACCCGAAACTCCAGAAATGATCCCAGGACTCGGCAAACTTACCTTTTTATTTTCACTATCAAAACTGAATCACTTGGTGTAGAGTCATCAAAATTTGCAATATAAACAGAGAGATCTGCAATTTGATCTATATCAATTCTAGGTTAGGCAATTTCTTTGTGGAGATATGAATACATGAAAATCACAAAATTACAATACCGTAAACCCTCTTTAATTAACTCTGACTCTTTTTACTCGGAACCTTACACTTCTCGGAATGGCATCAGCCTCTCGGACAGGTCGCCGTATATCTCGTCATACTGTAATTCCGAGTTTCACGGGTACAAATTCGAGGGACCACCGTGGCTTGTCAGACATGTGTCCAAGTACAGGTACTGTATCTCGGAAATTCCAAGTTCTACGGGTACAACTGTGAGGGCCCACGTGGCCTGTCAAACAGGTACCAACACAACTCCAAAAACATTGGTAAATTTCCGAGGTATCCGTGGCGTCATACTGAAGCCACAGACACCCCACGTGACAAGTTTCCGTAGCAACCACTCCCCCCGCATGCTTCCCCCACCCCCTTATCCTTCGCCCCGCCCCATTTCCCTTTGTTTTCCCTGACTTACCCTATCTCCCACCCAATCTGCTTCAGTCCAGCCGTTGTTGTCGTGCGCATCACACCTCTTCCTGGCCAAAGTTTGACACAAAATGATACGTTTTAGTGACGCGATTTGTGTCACGGTAAACTTTTGGGAAAACCTCCAAATGACACGATTCACGTCAGCAAGCGTGACAGGGTTAACTCTACTCTCTCTAAAGGAAATATAAGCTTGTTTTATTTTTAATCTCTACTAAGTCGTATACTTCATGTTATACATAACTAGGCATATTTGGCTGGTTTATGCACTACACCATCTGTCAATCAATAACTTACTTTAGACAAATCTCAGCCCAATTGTGTCACATTCGTAATTGAAATTAGTGCTCAGACAATTGTGAAAACAGGACCATAACATCTATCACAGTTCAATATCTGTATTTGATGACAAGGGATGTCAGCATAACAGTAGTGAAAGGCAATAATAATAATAATAATAATAATAATAATACAACTTAATTGATCAATTTATATTTTGGGTGTTGAAAAATGTAGATTGGATAACAGCAGTGGAGTTGATTGGAAATGACTTATATGCTGCATTTTATCTTTATAGGTTAGTTTTATGGTTATTGAAATTAATGATAACATTAATGGACAGTTGCACATAATAATGTTTTCACATTTCCCAGCTTTACTGAATGCAAAGAAAAAACAACAAAATCGGTAAAGCATTTCAATACTTTTATCAAAAAATTGAAAACAAATATTAACTGATTATTTTGTGTGATTATCCATTCGGCTATATCCTCTGTCAGTTAAATATTATGTTTGATGTATACTGAACTGTACTTAGGAAAATTCATATTAACATACCTGTGATCTGTTCATTATGACTAGTCTAGCTCTCTCAATGCCCAACCTCTCATAACTTTAATTTTGTTTTGAGCAATCAAGCTAATATGTCTTACTATATGGGAAGAGTTAAACAGTAAATAAGTGTGGTTATTGAATGCCCATTTGCCCCAGCCCTCCCCAAGTTACAAGAGGCTGGGATCATAATTTCTAAACTCGTCCTAATGAATATAGTATATTGTAAACAATATAACAATGCAGGGATAATGTTGTAGCCAGTATGTATCCAATAGAAACATTACTGACAGCAAGAATAATGTGGAACTATTATCTAACTCTAGCAGGGTAGTGTTGTCTATTTTGAAGTGTAGTGTTTCTAATATGTCCTGTGTTTTATTCAGGTATTCTATTAATACTGTATCATATATTATTAAGTACTGTATGAATATATAACAAGGAATATGAACATACATAGACTACTGTACAGTAGATCTGGACTGGACACAAAAATGGAACTTTGCAGTAAGGGACCTAAAATTGGAGAACGAACCCCCAAGTTCGAACCTCGAAAACGCGAAAATGTGATATTTTCACGGTTTAGAGATTCGAACTTTGGGGTTCGTTCTCCGATTTTGGGTCCCTTACTGCAAAGTTCCATTTTCGTGTCCAGTCCAGATCTACTGTAGTCTATGGAACATAATATACAGACGATTTGCTACGGCTTGAAAAATATGTGATCTGCTAATTGTGTTATGGTTGTTGCTTATTTCTGTACATTATAGCTACAATATAATATGATCAATTATCTATTTGGAATGTTTTGCTATTCAAGTAAGATATTTTGTACCAATTCCGAGACGTAAGTTAAGAATTATCGCACAAACTTTGTCTCATAGCTTTAGGGCTTGCCATTTCTCCGCTGTTGTTTGGACTTTAGGCAACTTGATTGCTTTTCACAATATCAAAAGGATACCCATTTACAAAAATATGTAACACATGGTATATTAAAGCGGAAGACTACCATTGATATGAGAGAAGAAAATGGACAAATTTATTGAAGAAAAACTTCCACGTAATTAAAGAAGCATTGCACAAAGGGAGCATATCCGGTCAAAATAACATGTACAGTAGTTGTTTCTTCCATCCTTTAATGGGGATTTCCCAGGAGGAACAAGGCATTGGAAATTATGATGATTGAAAGACACAAGTAAAAGTCCTACAGAGCAAGGTAATTCTTAACCATGTTACCTTCCCTATATCTGATGAGATAGTAGATGGTAGTTGTTGTTGTTGTTGTTCCCCAAGCTGCCTGGCCGAACGGCCCCGAGCAAGGCCAAGGCCATAACCGAGCACCCCCACAGAACCCTCCCTGCTGACCACAATAAAGCCTGGGTGACCGAAGCCACTCCATGGCGGGGAGCTGAGGAGGGTGCAGAAACGCCCGGGAAACCAAAGCCACACCCAGGGCCCTGTGCCCCTCAGCAATTATGAAGAGAAAGTTGAGGGGCAAAGGAAAAATGTGACGCTTTGGCTTCCAATCTTGGTAGATTGGGAAGTCAATCCACGGAAGAGACGCCGTCACTTGAGATCTAGAAAATATATAAGTAATAGGAATAGTCAGAGTAAGCTATGGGTATGGCAGAGATCGCTCAGCTCTCACTCTGATAGACCAGCCCATCACCAAGTAGATGGTAGTTGGTTCATTTAACTCTACTGGTTGATGGGCCTAAGAGTTTCCTGCGTCAAAATAACTAGGCCGAGAACACAATGGCAAAGCCTGTCTAGTAATACAGTATACTCTTTTGTGTCTGGTTGGGAATAGCATGCATATCAAAACTGAAGAAGACTGATCACATGTGATCATCCCATGCAGCCATATTCACTGTTACACGGTGATCCATTATCAGGTAAACCAGTTCCATACATTTGTTATACAGTAAGATGTCCATTCTTGATGGCAATAGAGACCGAAAAAACAATCAAGTCTCGAAACATCGAGACACAAAGTTAATGAGGAGGAATACAATAGGGACCAGCGAGTTGGCAAGTAACCCACACTAAATTTGACAATGACCACTTATGACCCCAAAATCAGACAAATAGCATATTTATAGTACAGTACAGTATATTAATCATGTACGGTATTAATAAATAGGGTGCTAGAAAAAAAAGTAATTCACCTTATACTGTGATAGTTGAATAGAAGCTTAAGTGGTAGAATGTGTATTTTTTTTGTTTTAACCTTGTGTATGTGTGTGCCTACTAGGAGGATGGTTGTTATGGGGACTGATGTAATGTCCACGCGATCGATAATCATTGCGAATGTGTGCATATGTGTGTGTCTGCAGGGAGGGAGGGAGTATGGCGAGTGGGGTCGCACACACGTACACAATGTAAACTATCGATAACGTGGACATTATGTCACTTCCTATAGCCCTCCCTCCCTGCAGACACACACATATGCACGATAAATAAACCCACATTCAGCTATTAATAGTTTAATATAATTTTTTTGTTACTTATAATAATATATACACAATACTATGTGAAATACAGTACTAATTGTCTGATTAGGGGGTATCAAAAGTGGTAAAAGCGGCGCATCACCCAGCATGCGACTATCGAGAGTAGTGATATTTGATCGAGATTTATGAACGGGACGAGCTTGTTGGTGGGATCGAGAATCGAAATACAGTATTGTAACGATATCAATCGAGAATGGAGATCTTACTGTAAATGTGTTTTTTATTTATCTGATGGAAATACAGTAGAACCCCGCCCATCCGGTGCTCTCAGATCTGGAAACCCAAGAGATTCGGACAGGCATTTCGATCCAGACTCATGTTTCAGCCAACCAAACTTGTCTGGATGGCTTGGGAAAAGTAAAAAGTCAATCCGGAAACGAAAAAGACAAATACAAGTCACCAAGCGTATTGTTTACATCCAGCGTTTGGTGCAGGCGGCGCCTTATATCCCAATTACTGTACATTGTTCTCTATAATACGGCCCCTCCACAAAGTCCCTCTTTTCCATACAGTTTATGCCACCAGTAACATCAAACAAGCTTTATTATCCCCTATTCAAGTAATTTTAAACTCACAACCTTAGGAGATTGACGATCACGCTTTCTCGATGTACAGCAGAGCCAGAGAATCAGAGACTGCTGGTACATTTTAAATTATTTTAGTAGATAGGCCTACTATTAGTCATATATTGTCAATATTGATTCCTATCTAATACAGTAATACATAAATAGCTCAATATTGACAATATATGACTAATAATATCTTTATATTTATTTACTATGTAGGCTACCACCAGTCAGCTGAGCATCGGCCTCTGTTTATAAAGGGTCTTTGTTTACTAAAGTGCCGAAAATTGTGAATTCGTGAATCTCGTAACGTGAAATTAAATTTAATTGAATTGGGGATAATATAGCTTGTAGATGGTGTTGGTGGTATAAACTGTATTGGAAAGAGTTGTTTAATAAAGGGACTGTTTACTGATGTGCATTGGTGCGCATACTTTGAAAACAAAAAAGCATAGGTCTAGGCCTACTGTGTACAATCGAATTCAGTGCTTACCTAAACACAGTATCATTTATATCTTCAGTATACAGTACTTAGAAATCTCATCCTTTCTGTCAGTGTATATTGGAGGAACACTAATCAGTTTCAGAAGGGGCTGTACATCGAGTTTGATATCCATACTTGTATGACAGCACTCAGCCATCCGTATTTGTCTGGATGGCTGAAACCTAAGTCTGGTTGTTTAAGTTAGATATCCGGATTCATGCTTCAGCCATTCAGATTTGTCTGAACGGCTGAATAGGCCTACAGTATATATCCGGACTTTTGGCAGATCCGAACTTTTGGCGGATCCAGACAGGGTTCTCCCCCAATTAGTCTGGATGGGCGAGGTTTTACTGTAATGATATAGGAACGTGTTACCTGTACTGTAGTATGTATGTATGTATATATATGCTCAGGCCCAATCCCCACTTTTCCCACTTCTATTTCTATCCTCCATTCTACTCCATTTTTTTTTTTTTTTTTTTATGCCATCACATATTTTTTTTTTTTTTATGCTATCACAATTACTTTATGTATACATTATCATAATATGTACAGTATCAACATAAACCAAGTTGTGGGACACCTGTACTGTATATTCATTGGACACAAAGTTAGGTTTTCTGCCACGTTCAGTATTCCCGTGGATAAGTTAATTTAACTAGTTTTTGGTGTGCATAATCCATGCAGCAACTACTTTAATCAGCTCTTAGTATGTGAAGATACAGATTTTTGGAAGTGTTAGCATTACAGTAGGTTCCTGACAGACACTCAAGAAAGGTATCCAGCTTGCTGTTAATCCCTTCAGCATGGTGATGTCTTTTTAATTTTGATTCTGGCAACATTTAGATTATTTTATGCAATTTAAGAAGGACCTATGTTCTTCAGAGGGTGTATTGAGCTTGTATTTACCCCTTTGAATAGAGATAAATTATTAGCTAAATATATCATCTAATGGTAACCAGGATGATAAAATTTGCCGTCATGCTGATGGGGTTAAGCATTTTTTTTGTAACCTACTTGGTATCTGAATGTGTGTGAATTTGAGAAACTGTCCTAAGAACCATACCTTTTGTAGATAATGGAGGTAATAAGATAATATGTATGATACTAATGGTATTGTAAATTAGCACACACATATCTAATGTCTGTTTTCAAATTATTAGCTCATTTCGGTTACAGTACACACACTCTTGAAGCAATGTATTTCATGTGTTTTGATATATCACTTTTAACCTGCTGACAGGTTTTGGCATTGTATAGACTATATTAATGTCTGGTTTCTATTACTAGCTCAATTCATTTACATTACACACACCCTTGAAACATTATTATTTCACAATTTTTGATATATTAATTTTAAGCTGCTGGTATATTTTGTCATTGTGTAGACCACAAAGATTGTGTCCATGCATCTCTCTGTGTAAAAGGGCTGTACTGATACAGTATATAAATTATATATATATATATACATATATATATATATATATATATATATATATATATATATATATATATATATATGTGTTCCTTCAGGAATAGATTGCCATGTGATATCAGTGAATGTGTTGAGGCATTTCTATCGGTGTTTATCATAAGTTGAACAAATAGCTACGCTCAATTTTTATGCTGTACATATTAATTTTTTTGTCTGCTGCCAGTTACATACCAGTACATACACTGTACTCTAAAGACTGAATATTACGGTACTTTGAGAAATCGACTTGTTCTTTGGGAATCATAGTCTTAGGAGGACTAGGGTAATCTCAAATATTTTTAATTCTATATTTCGGCATTTAACTTTATCTAGAAGTCATCATCAGGATCTATATATGGAGAAACAAAATAAGTTACAGTATTAATTTACCTTATATTATTTATACAATTTAACAAAAAAAATAAAGACTATGTTTGTGATTACCCTGTTCGTCCTTTTTCTTCCACGACTGATTGATCCACGGGAAGTATGGTTTGAGTATAACCACCAGATTGGGAATAAAGATACATGGTACTATGTCCTTACTGTCGCTCTTAAAAAAAAATATTAAAAGTGACAGGAGAGCAGTTGTGTTGGTGCTTGTAGGATGAATTTTCATAGTAGATGATCTGCTCTCTAATAACACAACACTGAACTTTGTATTATGTTTGAGGATTCCTTGGTAGCCTGAAGATGTTGTCTACGCTTCTGAATTTACAGGTTAAATTAAGACTGTTAATATAGCAAAATGGATTTTACACCCTTGGTGAAATAATACTTCTGCATCATGTAAACAAAATATAGAAAGAGTACAAATGTACTTCTAGATATTAATAGCCAAATAAAAAGGGTGTTTTGTTTTTTTCTATGTGACTCGAGGAGACAAAAGGCAAAGCTGCCTGAAACATGCGTCTCCCCAAAAGTTGAATAAGTGACAGCCAAATTCAAGGTACGTTAAGAGTCAAAATGTCTGGACACACAGAGCTAAGCAGTTTAAGTCATAGAATAAGGGAGAGATCCAAAGTTTGCTTGATGAGTAGAAGAAAGACAGGGGGGGGGGGGGGACACATGGAGGAGTGGTAGCAAGTAATGGAGGGGAATTATCTCACCTAATCACAAATTTCTTTGTTTTGAGTGCACTGGGGTGTTTTTATTAGTTTTGATTTTTGCTCTGGATCTTATTGAGGGTGGTCGCAGTGCACCACATAAACCTCAATAGACGACGGTTGCTGTTTTGGGGTTAATATAAATAGGAAAAGGCTAAGTATTCTGTATCACATCGTGGTAGGGTCAATTAAAGTATGGACACTCGTCCTGACTGTCGGTGGTTTGAGCTTGCGTATATTTGTGAGATATACTAAATATCAACGACTCGTACTTGGTTGGATGAGAATTAATTGAAATCAATTCATCCTGAGTTGCGTGAGAGTACAGTATTTGTAGAAATCTGTGTATGGTATCCTGAAATATGGGTCCTATGATTTGCTTATGAAATTGAATACTTTCTCCAAATAGAGTAAAAAATCTGTAAATATATGTGAAGTTATTATGGACACTGCTTTTGTCCGTGGCTGTCCAGTGATCAGACTACCTGAGGGACTACTGTAGGCCTTTATATAAACCAAACAAATAAACATTATTATTATTGTTATTATTACTGGTAGAGTACAAGTCTTGCATTGTTAAGTATTAAATCCCCTTATCCAATGATGATTCAAGGTAAATTTAATCATTGATATTAATGCTTTATCAAAAAATATAAAATTCAGTGGTATATAATTATGTAATGGGGGACAGGAAAACGTTGTCTGCCGCTTTTTCTAATACACCAAATAGTAATCAGTTTCCATCCAGTGAATCAAAATATATAGATTGAAGTCATCAAGATATCACTCATTTCAATATTAATTAATGTTACAGACATATTACTCTCAAATTCTATTCAGTACAGTAACACCTCGATTTTCCGGCATTCGGACATCCGGGACCAACAATCAACCGGAGATTTTGGTAATTTATTAATATCCGGAATTTCTCGACCTAACGGCATATTTTCATCATGATAAATAATAAATAAATATAATATTTGGAAAAAACTATTTAAAATGCAACAACAGCTGAGGCCAGGGGGGATACATACGTACGTCTCGATCTTCAACTTCTACTTATTAATTGGTGATTAGAGAACGTTAATATGCAAATGGTATAGTAATGCGTGTTTATTTAATCATATTAAGGCTGATAATCAATATTAATAGTCATTAGGAGGTATTTTGGGGGGTTTTTGGGCATTTTTAAGAGTAACATTCAACCAACCGGACTTTTCAATTTTCCGGAGGTTTAAAATCCCCCTGAGTGCCGGAAAATCGAGGTGTTACTGTACATTGCCCATTGTACAAAGTATATATGATGAATAAAACATAATATATTAGGCCTGCAGAGACATATGGCAAGGATTCAAAACTTTAGGGATCCTTGCCAAATGTCTCTGTAGACCTAATATATTCTGTTTTATTTATCATACGGTATATACTTTGTATATTGGGCAATGTACTGAATAGAATTTGAGAGTGATATGTCTGTAACATTAATTAATATAGAAATGAGTGATATTTTGATGACTACAATCTATATATTTCGACTCACTGGATGGAAACTGATTACTATTTGGTGTTATAATGCAAAATATACAAACTAAAACTGGGACGATACAAGATAAATGCAAAAGAACTTATCAAAATCGCTATGTGGAAACAACGCTTAATAAAATAAAATGTTGAAATAAAAGAACACAATCCACCACATAATGTGTACACAACTACATGATCAAGTCAATTTGTTTCCCAAGTAAACTGATCGCACACATAACAATGCACCTCGTCATGTTCAAGGAATTAGTCAATTTGGGAAGTCCGGGACGTTCTGGTAAATTTGACTAAATTCTGTATGAATACAGAAACTACATTTTATATCAAATTTTATATTAAGCTAAATTTGCAATTTGACATGATATCAATAAAAGTACAAAAAACATACATCACTCACTAACGATAGTGCTATCGGGTAGGTACCTGTAAGCATAGCATGCTTCAAGTGACCCCTAACAATTACTAATAACCTACATTTATTGTACAAATAAACTAAGGAAATCACAAAAGCAAGCAATTGATCCTATCGACAATGAATAGATACAGTATAATAAATAAAAATATTTGAAAATATGAAGAAGGCACAATAGATTTAAACAAAAGAGTACTCTTTTAACCCGGGAACTGCCGGGAGACTCTTAAGAGTTCCCCCGGCGGACTGCGGGAAGACTCTTAACCCGTACAGCCCCAGCGACGCGTCTGACGCGTCGGCGATGTATGTAACGCACAGCCCCAGAGACGCGCCTGACGCGTCACCCTAATTGCGCCGACCGTAACCTCAGGTGTAGCCACTCAAGAGGGCTCAGATTTGTATGGGAACTGTGTACGTATCCCACGCAACCGTGCCGATGGTTGAAAACTCTCAAAGTCCACGTGCGAGCGCGCAATAACCTGGTTTTTTTGGGATAATTGCCTTCAATTTTTTACTCTTGTAAAATCCGTTTTCGGGGGCTCTGTAGGACCATTTTTTAAGGTTTTTGAGCGTTTTTTCGTGGTTTTTCCTTCATTCCTAACCCATTCGCTATTGTTTCTGGAATAAAACCATTTTTTGAAAACCGGCCGGGTTCTGGTGCGCAAACATTTCAAAACTAGCCGGGGCTCCACGGGTTAAGAGTAAGGGAAAAAAAAAAATCTACCGTATATTCGTTAATCAGACTGCTTCCCGCATTCCCGCGCATCCCCAAGCGTAGCTGTGTTATTTACCTGTAGAATGGCATTAAGTAGAGCTCTCTAAGTCAACTGGTTGAGTTGTGATGATGATTTCATTGGAGATAACTTTATGGCCAAAACAGCCACTTTACACTACTTTTCGATACTTAACAACAACATACAGGCACACACAAACAAGCGACGCTCTCCTTCTTGTGGCCGGAGATGCGGGGTGTCGGTCCAGCCGGCTGTTGTTTACATGCGTCGGACCGACGCCTTGCACACGAAGCTCACAGGCTTTCAACCACTGGGCGTTCAAGAGCCCTTCCGGGTACCTGTTATATGCTTTTTTATGGGCGTTCAAGAGCCCTTCCGTGGTGAGAGGGTTAAAACACCCCAAAAAAACTTGATTTTTTTTTTTTTTGCCCCTGGGCCATGCCAAATATCACTCCTCCACATCCCCTCCTTCAGTTATCACCTATTTTCCCTGTTATTCCCTTATTCTGTGGTCTATTTTCGTGCTAACATTAGCGAGTTGCAAGAAGGGCATTGTCATCACTGTTACCAAGCGAGTGCAAGAGAGAGAGAGAGAGAGAGTATTGATCGACAGTCTCTCTCCAGACGTGGGGAAAAGTGGAGGGGAGGGAGGTTGCCTCAGCCATAAATTATGTAACTCCTGGCCTGTATCGCCGATTTTGACCATCCAAACGCTGTTTCCACTTGTCCTTTATAATCAACCTAAAATAGGCGCATATGGATAAGTATTAATGCTATTTATGGTAAAATAACTATGTTAGTGATGGGAACAGCTCAAATACGTGCGCACAGGCGTGTGGTGTCTCATACCCCCCATGCGCACGTCTTAGGTTAATAATGCTTGATTAAAATTATTGATATCAAATTTTAAAATACAGTCACAATAATTGACCTTAAAAAGATTAAATTTATGCAACAATTTACTTGCAACAAAATCCGTCTACTAAGAGCTATTATTATTATTATTAGAAAGAGCAGCAGACGATGTTTTCCTGTCTCCCATTGTGAGGGGAACTTCTTCCTCAATAAAATTGTTAGAAATTATTTTAAAGCAAAGGCCCTAAGCAAAGGATAGTACTATGCAGCTTGGAGAGCAGCCACCAGGTAAAAACAACTTGCTCAAGCAAACTTGGGATATTTATGTAAAACATTGATGATGATTGAGACTATTCTTGTTTGGCTTATTAACACCTGCTGGAATGACTTGACTAGAAAATACTGTACTCAAGTTGATGACTAGGCTTTTGAATATGATTTTATTATTTGGTATAAGGAGTGGTGATAGCAGGCAGTTTTCTGAGTTTGGGGTGTAGGGTTAAATCTTATAAAACACAATTTGGTACCATATGTATACAGTAGTTGTACAGTATTTACATTGCACGTACAGTACCTATTAGAGAATACATTAGAAATACCTGTATGTTAAGGTTTGTGAGTATACTAACTATAAATTGAGAGAAGGGATGAAAATACCCGGTATTTAACCTTTTTTGTTATTGCCGCGGGCCGTGGCATTGTCGGTAGCGTGTTTGACTGCAGATCAAAGAGTTGGCAGTTCAATTTCACCCTGTGTCATTGGGAGACGTCAATAATTTTGACACTTGGGTCTAGCGATTTATGACAAATGCCCAGTAAAATCCCTGTTACAAGGGCATGCCCTAGCCCTGTCAATCAAGGGAGTGTACATTGTTAAACTGCATCATCATAACTACAGTGGAGCCTTTATCTAATAAAATACTGTGAACTAAGGTGTATCGTTATATATATATATTTTTTTTTTACATTAGTAGAATGGATCTTTCAACTAATGACCATGTTCGATAAACACTTTCTAGGAAAATACTACTTAACAGACATGTTTATTAGTGGGATGTACAGTTGCTAGAAAGGTTCTTACCTTTCATATTTCTATAATTATTTAGAATTTTTTTTGGAAGAAAAAGATGTAGAAGTTTTGTTTTGTTTGTGGATGAAAATGGCAAGCAAAGTGTAACTTTAATGCCTTTGTGTTGAAAAAATTATGATTCTTACAGTTAATTGAGAGACTAGAATTATTACAGTACATTTGTGAGTCAATAACAAATATCAATACTGTACTGTAGTCTGTAGTTTCAACCTTATCTTTCTTTTAGTATCAAACAGTCACTATTGAAAAGTGAAGTTAATATGAGATGCCATATCATTAAGGAGGGGTTTCCGATAAAGTATATGAATGATCATAAATACAGGTTTTACTGTAATAAAAGATATATGACTGAAGAAAACGGTTTATAGTGATACTGTACATATAAGGTAGACTAGCCAATTTGTACGCAACAAATATACAAAATAACTAACCCATACAAAATTGAGTAGAGTTAGATTAATAAAGTTTGTGTGAATTTGTACAAAAGTTAAGGTAAATTTCGACATTAACGCTCTCCGACATATGACGCAATTTTGAGCCTATTAGGGATACTTTAAAGCCTTTGTTACCATCAGGGGTATTTAGAAACCTTTAGTTTAGTTACTTCAAACTCTGCAGTTGTCTTTGAGTTAGCTGTGGACAGAAAACTAGCTTTGGAGAGGTAATTATAAGAGTGAGAGAACTCTATTTCTTACTGCTAATCTGGCAACCTCTGCATCATATGAGGCTGAAAGGGTTAATTCTCCAACTCCCTTTTTTTTTTTATGGTTGTTAATCGATGTCACATAGAATTTGGCTAGTTTACCCTATCTGATGGCTCTGTATGCAGATTATGGGATGCAATTAATTACAGATAGGTTGCTGCTCTCTGTGAAGGGTGATTATAGATAGGCACGCACCAGAGAAGTTTTCTTGTTGTTGTTGTTGTTGTTCCCTAAGCTGCCTGGCCGAACAGCCCCGAGTCCCTGAGAAAGGCCATGGCCACGATCGGGCTTTCCCACAGAGCTCTCATTGAGTGTAGATTGTGTTGTTGGCGTAAGTGGTTGTGTGAAATGCAGTCTTCTATGATGTGTTCAATGGTATGGGGTGCTGAGTTTTCTTGTAATTGTGGATAGTATATAATACAGTATATATTTGTAAACTGCTGCAGTATATACAGCATCTCTCTTTTATATACAGATGTGTGCTTATCCTGGCTTTATGTTTTGCCATCACTTGGTAGAGTCTATTGTTTTTTTTTATAATGTACAGATTTATAATATGTTTTTGGTGTAGTATATAAATATAGTTATTATGACATCACTTTTCATATATGGAATTATATATATATATATATATATATACTGTATACAGTATATATATATAGAGAATTTTAGAGTTAGAGTTTTAGAATCCCTCTATATATATATATATATACAGTATATATATTTATATATATATATATATATATATATATATATATATATATATATATATATATATATATATACAGTGCTCCCCCACTAAATGCGCCTTCAGTAAATGCGGATTCCCTATATGCGGTGGCTAATCAGAAATAATATATTTTAAGGATTCTGTAAATGCGGCTCGAAATTCTGTATATGCGGTTTGGCCGTTTTGATTCAAGGGGAAATACGTATTTCCCGCCATATTACCGAGTGTCGCCTACCGAAAATGCGGCCGATATCCTCCCTCCCTTCCATCACGCCCAGCAGTCCTCTATCTAAATGGTGTTATATTTGTTGTTTTATTTGATATTTCTAATGTAAAGTGTATCTTTCTTTCAGAAATGGTTATTGGGTGGGTTATCGGGTGTATGGTAGGCTAAAAAGGGGTTAGTTCGGAGGGGATGTCTGACCATAAGCATTTATTCCCATTGATTATCAACTCCACAATATGCGGATTCCGTAAATGCGGTGCATTTTGCAGCCCATATAGGCGCATTTACTGGGGGTGCACTGTATATATATATATATACAGTAAACCCTCGCTAACTCTGACTCGTTTTAGTCGGAAACCCGCACTTCTCGGAAAGGCATAGGCCTCTCGGAAATGTCCCTGTATATCTCGGAAATTCCGAGTTGGGCGGGATTTGTGTCCGGTTTACAATGTTCTCTCACTCGGTTTTAAGTGATTTTAGGATGAATTGAAGCCTGTGCCTTTTAATTATTGTGTTAATATTAATTACTATGTACTGTACTGTCCCTGAAAACATAATAAGGTTCGTATTTGTCATTAATATGATGAATTTCACATTTAAAAAAAAAAAAAAAAAAAAAAAAAAATCTTAATTTTCTCGGACGTGGACTTTACTCTTATAATTCATAATTTTCCCTCTCTTAAGTCAGACATACAGTCAGTCCCCCTAATACACGTATCCTCAGTCCGCGTTTACCCTATTCCGCGCCGAGGGGTAAAACAGGTACTCAAAATCCCTAAAACACGTATTGACCCCACAAAACACGAATCACAGTTGAAGAGTGGTGTAAAAATGCTGTTTTTTGTATTCCGCGTCATCCCCCCTCCCTACTCCATGCGCACACCCCTCGGATGCCTAGGCTTCCCCGGCCCCGTCACTGTCACTGGCCCGTCCCCGTCCCCGGATATACCCATAGATTTCCCGATCGCAGTAGTGCCTTCACCAGTTTATTCTTCCTAAGCATTTTGAAGTTGTTGAAGGGTGTAGGAAGGCAGTTGTTACACAATAAATGGGTCAAGTCTCAGCGCACGGACACTTAAGGATATTGGGACTGAGAAGGAAGCACACACACACACAGTTTTTACTAGAGAGGAAGGTTTTGACGAACCACATGCGGGAGTACTGGAGAGTGGTCTTAGTAAGATTGAAATAACTAGAGATAAGCTGTTATCTGCGATGAGAGGACTTGAAGTAAGGAAAGCTATGGGACCGGATGAAGTGTCTGCCTGGGTTTTAAAGGAGTGTGCAGAGCAATTAGTGGAGCCAGTGAGGGACATAATTCAAGCTTCCTTAGATAAAGGACAGGTTCCTGTTGAATGGAAAAGAGCTAATATCATCCCGATATACAAGAATGGAAACCCTGAGGACCCTCTAAACTATAGACCAGTTTCACTTACTAGTATTGTATGCAAGATTTGTGAAAAGCTAATTAGGAAGAGATGGATGAAAATGTTGGAGAGAAAGAAGATAATAACCCCAAAGCAATTTGGATTCAGAGAAGGGACATCTTGTGTTACCAGTTTGCTATGTTATTACAGTAGGGTGATAGATGTACTCCAAGAAAGAGGCGGATGGGTGGACTGCGTCTACTTAGACCTTTCCAAAGCATTCGATAAGGTATCACATAAGAGATTGTTATCTAAGCTTGAGACGCTAGGATGTGTCAGGGGGAGTTTGCTGAAATGGATGGAGAGCTATCTAACAGATAGGGAAATGAGGACCAACATTAGAGGAACTTACTCATCGTGGCGGAAAGTTGAGAGTGGTGTGCCGCAGGGATCTGTGTTGGCACCTCTCATGTTCCTTATGTACGTGAATGACCTGCCGATAGGCATAAATTCCTACATGTCAATGTTTGCAGACGACGTAAAAATTATGAGACAAATAACAAATAAAAGTAGTTGTGAGGGGCTGCAAGGGGATTTAGATAAAATATATGAATGGAGCACCAAGTGGAAAATGAAATTTAATATAAGTAAATGCCATGTGTTAAATATGGGAAGAAGTGTGAATAGACCAAATTGGGAGTACAGGATGGGAGATAATATAATTAGCAAGGCCGAAAAAGAAAAGGATTTAGGGTTGATTATACAAGATAATTTGTCGCCAGAGAAACATATTAACAAGCTCTTTAGCGGAATGTATGCAATGGCCGGGAATATGAAAGTTGCTCTGAACTACTTGGATGAGACCATGGTAGCGAAAATTATGCAGAGTATGATTAGACCAAGATTGGAGTATGCAGCAGTGGTGTGGTCCCCGCATCTAAAGAAGCATATTCACAAGTTAGAAAGAATCCAGAGAGCAGTTACTAGATTGGTTCCAAGTCTCAGAGAACTGCCATATGAAGGGAGGCTAGACAAATTAAATCTACCAAGTTTAAAAGAGAGGAGAGAGAGGGGAGACATGATAATGATGTACAAATGCACCCGGGGGCTGGAGAGGCTGGATAGGGAGGATATGTTAATTATGGATACAGGAATAACTAGAGGCCACAGCTACAAAGTAAAAGACCTACCTGCAAGAACGATATCAGGAAGTTTAGCTTCCCCTATAGATGTATTGACAAATGGAATGGGCTGGAGGAGGAGGTGGTAGGGGCAAGGAACATCCATATTTTCAAGAAAAAATTGGATAAAAAGTAGACTGAGAGACGGGACAACACGAGCTTAGCTCAACTCCTGTAAACTACAATTAGGTAAACACAATTAGGTAAACACACACACACACACACACACACACTATTTTATAGATTTGTAAATGGAAAAATAAAAACAAAAGAAGGTATTGTCAGACTAAGAGTTGGAACAAACAGCTATGAGAAAGATAAAGAATTGTGTGAAGTTATGAATGAAAAGCTTCAGTCAGTGTTTGTAAAAGAGGAGGAGTTTATAGAACCTGATAGAGAAATGAGAACACCACAGATGCCTGAAATGAAAGTGACAAAAAGTGAAGTGCTGAAATTGATGCAGGATTTGGACGTGAGGAAATCAATGGGACCAGATGGAGTGACTGGATGGATCCTCAAAGAATGTGCGGAAGAGTTAGTGGAACCAATCTATGAAATCATCAAATCTTCACTGAATGAGGGAGACCTGCCATTGGAATGGAAGAGAGCTAACATAGTACCAATTTACAAAGGAGGAGACAGAGAAAATCCGCTTAACTACAGACCGGTGTCCCTCACCAGCATTGTTTGTAAAATTTGTGAGAAAATTATAAGGAAAAAGTGGACACACTTTATTGAGGGACAGGGGGTGCTTAGCGAGAAACAGTTTGGATTCAGGGAAGGGAGATCTTGGAGATCTTGTGTATCTAATTTATTAAGCTTTTATAGCAGAGTTGTAGATGTTACACAGGAGAGAGAGGGATGGGTTGACTGTGTTTACCTGGACCTGAAAAAGGCCTTTGACAGGGTGCCTCACAAAAGGTTATTGTGGAAATTGCAGGTTGTTGGAGGTGTACATGGTAGGATGTTAAAATGGATGGAAAACTTTTTAATAGGAAGAGAAATGAGGACCATGATACGAGACGAATATTCACAGTGGAGGAGTGTGACGAGCGGAGTACCACAGGGATCAGTGTTGGGTCCGATAATGTTCCTACTTTATGTAAACGACATGCCAGAAAACTTGAATAGTCATATGAATATGTTTGTGGATGACACTAAGATCATGAAGAAGGTCACCTGTATAGAAAATTGCCAGGATCTTCAAAAGGACCTAGATGAGTTGCACAGATGGAGCCAAACCTGGAAAATGAGTTTCAATGCAGAAAAGTGTCATGTTTTGGAAGTGGGAACAAGTGAGATAAGGCCAAGCTGGGAGTATAAATTAGGAATTGAAATAATCGGCAAAACACGGCATGAGAAGGACCTTGGAGTGATAATACAAGATGATCTATCCCTGGAGAAGCATATTAACATGATCATTGGAGGAGCATATGGAATAATAACCAATATGAGAGTGGCATTTAACTATTTGGATGAAGAAATGTTAAGAAAATTGATAATGACTATGATAAGACCAAGATTAGAATATGCAGCAGTGATATGGTCACCACATTTGAAAAAACATATAAACAAATTAGAGAAAGTCCAAAGGATAGCAACGAAGATGATCCCAAGATTGAAGGAGTTGACATATGAGGAAAGACTTAAGACACTACAACTGCCTACCTTGAAAGAGAGAAGGGAACGAGGCGACTTAATAACGATGTTCAAGGGAGTAAAAAGTTTGGAACGAGTAGATAGGGAAGATCTATTCGTGAGGGATAATGGAAGGACAAGAGGGCACGAGTTTAAGCTGAGGAAGGGCAGATGTCGTAAGGACACAAAGAAATTCAGCTTCCCATATAGGAGTATAGAGACTTGGAACAACTTGGAGGAGGAGGTGGTGAGAGCGAGGAACATTAACATGTTCAAAACTAGGTTGGATAAAAGTAAATATGGAAATAGGGCAACATAAGTTATGATATGTTAGTCCAAAATACTGGGAACTGGGAATATCCATTACGATACTTGTCTAAGTAGAATGGATTGATTGTAAAGTAACTAAGACAGGACAACACGAGCGCTGCTCAATTCCTGTAAACTACAAATAGGTAAATACAAATAGGTAAATACACACACACACACACACACACACACAAAAAAAACATATAAAAAACATAATAAAAACATAATAAAACATAATAAAAAACTGGAAAGAGTTCAGAGAGTTGCCACTAAGATGATAGCTAGCCTTAGAGACCTACCTTATGAGGAGAGATTGGAGAGGCTAAAGCTGCCAACGCTGAGGGAGAGGAGAGAGAGAGGCGACATGATCATGATGTTTAAGTGTGTGAAAGGTTTTGAGAAGATCGACAAGGGAGATTTTGTGGTGAGGGACGAGGGAAGAACCAGGGGTCATGATTGTAAGTTGAGGAAAGTTATATGTAAGTCTGATGTAAGAAAGTTCAGCTTCCCGTATAGAAGCATTGAGTGTTGGAATAAGTTGGATGGGGAGGTGGTGGGAGCAAGAAATATCCAAACTTTTAAAGCAAAATTGGATAAATGTAGAGAGAGAGACAGGACAACACGAGCTTAGGCTCAAATCCTGTATACTACAATTAGGTGAGTACACACACACACACACACACACACACACACACACACACACACACACACACACACACACACACACACACACACACACACACACACAGCCCGTAGCCTAGTAGGTAGAGCTCTCGTCTCACACACGAGGGGTCGGGGGTTCAATCCCAGACCGGGCGGAGACAAATTGGGCTTGTCTCCTTTCATGTGTTAGCCTCAGTTCACCTAGCTGTAAATAGGTACCTGGAATAAGTGGACGACGTTGTGACGTCCCATCTGGGGTTGGCAAAAATGGTACAAGGCGAGATGGGTATCATATGGTTCACCTAAGCTGATGGCTACCTAAGCCTTCGGGCGAGACGGTACCGTCTATAGTGAGAATGGTACCATACAGATCCACCCTAAGCCTTCGTTTCCAATGTCGCCAATTGGCTAAATACAGACTACACACACATCCACAGCCATTCCAACAGTACATAAAACACTTAACATGCATTTCACGCAATACATTCCCAGTTAAGGAGGCGCGATAATAATGAGCTTAGCTCGCATTGCGTGGATTCCCCTTGACGAACAAGTAACTGAGTAACACACACACACACACACACACACACACACACACACACACACACACACACATAACCATGCGTACGCTTCCTTCTCAGTGTCCCTTAAGTGTCCGTGCGCTGAGACTTGACCCATTTATTGTGTAACAACCGTCTTCCTACACCCTTCAACAACATCAAAATGCCTAGGAGCAATAAACTGGTGAAGGCACTACTGCGATCAGGAAATCTATGGGTTTATCCGGGGACGGGGACGGGGCCAGTGACAGTGGCGGGGCCGGGAAAGCCTACGCCTAGGCTATATGAACTCGCTTGTCGCGGGGGTCTGCCTCGGTGCCCCCACTGTTCTCACCTACTTATAGCATTTTATTTTAATGTAAGGAATTACTTGTTTATGTTTCTATTATTGTGTATGCTTGGTTGTCCAATTAGTATTGATTTTGATCAAAAATTACCGTCAAATGTGTGTGGAAATGCGGGCTGCCGCCCATATGTATTTTTCTCCATAAGTTATGTTATCCCCAATGCGCGAATTCCCAATACACGTCGTGTAATGCCGCCCATATAGGCGCGGATTGGGGGGGCTGACTGTAAGTCGGACCTCGGACATCTCGGAAAATCGGGCATCTCGGAAGTGGTCTCCCCCCAATTAGTCCGAGTTAGCAAGGGTTTACTGTATATATATATATATATATATATATATTTTCCTTGTGTGGTAATGGAAGGCATTGTGTAGGCCTATGCATTATTTGAGTATGTAAATTAAGGACCATCGGTGAAATAATTGTATTTGAAACTTATCATGGTCTATTGAATGGCATGGTACTGATATATATATATAGCAAATTTGGTTGTAGGCTATTTATAGAACTTTCATAATCTAGACTGATGCACTCGAGGTATACTGTACTGGTCTTTCAAAGGTGTGCACGTTTTTTTGGGCTCATTACTTAAAGGCTGGTAATTTTGTACCCAATGTCAGTGGCGGCTTGTCTGTAGGAGCTGATGAGCTGCAGACCTTCCTTGCTCATAGTTCTGCTAGGCAGAAGACTATGATAGACACAAAAGGTTAATAAATTGATATCAAATATATCAAAATACTAAACATTTGTGTACAATTCAGTAGCATTCTGCATTCATCTTTATTGTATTCTAACCCCAAGTAAGCAGATTTCATAAATATACAGTATTCTCTACTGCTGTATGATTCTTTACTGTCGGCGGCGGAGCCAGCAGATTATGCGAGCTGTGACTGCATCAGCTCTCAGTTTTGAGTTGACAGTTGAAGAGTTAGTCCGTTATGTGCGTGATTCATGAATAATTAATAGTTTTAGCACCCTGAGCTATAATTGTAGCTTTCTTTCAGTGTTCTGATTATTTCACTATTATGCATTCTGGTTACTAAGTACAGTATGTGAGTATGAGGGACGTTATGATTATTTCACTATTATGCATTCTGGTTACTAAGTACAGTATGTGAGTATGAGGGACGTTATGATTATTTCACTATTATGCATTCTGGTTACTAAGTACAGTATGTGAGTATGAGGGATGTTATGATTATTTCACTATTATGCATTCTGGTTACTAAGTACAGTATGTGAGTATGAGGGACGTTATGATTATTTCACTATTATGCATTCTGGTTACTAAGTACAGTATGTGAGTATGAGGGACGTTATGATTATTTCACTATTATGCATTCTGGTTACTAAGTACAGTATGTGAGTATGAGGGACGTTATGATTATTTCACTATTATGCATTCTGGTTACTAAGTACAGTATGTGAGTATGAGGGACGTTATGATTTTTATTCAGTTTAGTCAAGACCTTTAAGCTTGAAGGTATAACCTATTAATTTTAAGCATCTCAATCTTCTCTTTTAACATAATCCATGATTTTGTATGTTTCTACCTAGGCTTACCTGACTCAGACTGTAGACGATTTTCGCAGCTTATAAAGGAACTTCCAAAGTTTATGGTTATATAAAAAATACTGCTGCCAACCATCTCTACTGCCTGAGGCCCTGAAACCACCGACTGTGCTGTACCTTTGAAATATGTGGATAATGAAATGTATATGAAGTAAGTAGTAATGTTTTAAGTTTTTAACTAAATGTAATTGTTATGAAATGTGCAGTCCTACCATTTTATTTTATCATGAACCGCCACCGCCTAATGTCACATTAGCAAGTTTAGCGGAGATTTGGTATCGGAGTTTATTTTTATGTTATGGGTTTTGAGAGATCTGTGTTTTGCATATTAGTTTTTATTCAAATACAACAGCATTTATCTTTTAAATTAATGTATTCAACGGGAGAACCTGTCTAGAAGTGTGAAGTGTACACTTCAGTCTTTTGGACTTTCTCCGGATGGTTTAGGTGAAAGTCTGGTAGAGTGAGGTAATGTCCAAACTGGATATTATGTGTTCACACTTTCAACTCTCTTGGACTCTTATTCAGATAAGGTACCAAATCCAAAGACTTAGGGTCTCCAAAAGTATGTGATCCAGAAGTACTGTATACAAGAATGTGGGCTATCAAAATGTGAACTCCATTAAAGTGCTCAAAATCATTGGAAGATACTCCAGCACACCAATTTTGACCCCAGTTCTGTGGATTCGGTACAGTTCACCGCTAAAACTGCTAGTGTGACACTGGCTCTTTGATGTTTTACCATGAAGTCATCAGAGTCGGACAGCGATGCCACAACACCTTTCTCTGTAAGTCCCTCACAGTATACCAGGGTTGTCTATATGCGTGAATGTGTGTGAACAGTAATACCAGTACTGTACAATCAGATCCAATACATCGCCAAGATCTATATTATGAGAAATTGTGATATGTATGAAGAAACTATTAATTTATTAAATTTATGCCTGAAAGTAAAGAGAATAAATTGATGAGGGTAACTACAAACCAAAGTGAAAGGTCAAGTTGAGGTTTTTGTCCAATGATTACAGTTTCTCAATAAGGAAGCTTCTATACTTTTTAATGTGAATGTACAAGTCATTGATAACCATCCACCATTGCGATTATCTATAAGTCCCACTTCAACACTGGATTTATTTATATAGTTTGTTCATATACTTTTCAATAGATACTATCCATCTTACAGAAATCTTTTCAATATATGCAAGTTTGTATTTAATTGTGAAGTGAACCATCTTATCATAACCGAACTTGGTACCATTATATTGTTGAGGAACAATTTGTAACACAATAGAAATTTGTGCAATAATTCAAGTTAAAGGTTGTATATCAGTAAATTATTGTTGTTTGTTTGATTTAAAAGGCGCGGGCTGTGGCATGGTCAGTAGCGCATCTGACTGCTGATTGAGGGTCTGCAGTTCGATCCCACCCCGTGCCACTGGTAGACGTCAAGAGTTTGGACGCTCAGGTCTAGCAATTTGTGGCAAATGTCCAATAAAGTCCCTGTAACAAGGGCACGCCCTAACCCTATCATTCAAGGGAGTGCACAACATTGAAAACTGAATCATCAAAGGCCTATAATAGTCCCCCTGGTAAAGTTACTCGAGGAACCACGATAAATCAAAGATAGCATGGCTCAGCCCCTGTGTACCCCATGACTGATCTCCAGAGGATAGAGTTATTATTATAAAGGCCTGGAGTTGCCATAAGGCCGAATGCCTTCCCTGTCACCAAGCTTGTAGAAGCATCTCCAACAATCTTTCACTCGCTTAATTGCTGACCTCCCAGATACTTGGTCATCCACTTTCCTGTCACTTACCTCTTGTAGAACTCATACCTTGTTAAGCTAATTTCTTGTTTTCTCGACACATATCCAGACCATCTCAGGGTATTCGTCTTCACCATTTTGTTTTCACTACCTATTTTATACTTTAGTGACAAATATTTAAACTGTTTAGTTTCATTTCTTCAAGTTGGTCTATGAGGAATTAGGCCAAGGTATGTATAGATGGTGTTTTGATGCCTACCTTTTGAGCTGGAATGATGGATGGTTAATAAGGTAAGGTATTACTACTGTAGTGAACACAGATGGGTGAGACGTGTGTGTAATGTGATATATCAAGTGCTTCATATATGTAGTGGCTTTTGTGGTAACTATGTACTGTGGTTAGTCTTAGTGCTGCCAGTATTTTTTTAATAGCTTTCTCAGAGGATAAGCTGTACTTACGGTTCTCTTATATCGCAGAATTAGAAATAGTATGTGTCGATTCAAGTCGTAAACTACCTGTAATATATAGCCTGACTTATAGATTTGGTAGTCAAAAGTTTTAATGGACAATTTAGGAATAATTTATTTCTCTAAAGCACAAACCCATATTTGGAAATGTATCAAGTGTGTATGTTTGACCTAAGATATGGACAGTAAACCAGTACACGTAATTGTTGTGAACTCTTTGTAAGATACAGTCTTCCAACAGAATCCGTGAACATTTGCCACAACTGAAAACATATGGCCTCAACCATAAGAAAAAAATATACTGTGCTTAAACAATTACAGTACTGTACAGTGGTATATATCTAGTATGCTTATTTATTGATGATATTGTTGATGGCGATTACGGTATAGGATGGAAAAGGTATTCCGAACTACTGTCAGGCATATACCGCAATCCATGTAAACTAAACTGTATATACACAATTAGAGAAGTAGCTTGGTAGTGAGATCTATGTGGATAAGTGATATTAGAGTACTATAAGTTTTTTGTAATGGCATATAAGATGCATCCCTTCTGAAATTAACATATGGACTTATATTGCAACTTAAACAAACAGAAAATTACATCTTTGCAAAATTTGAGTACGATTAATGGGATACGAAGACAAACCACTGCCACTGTCCCCAAGAATATAATAACATAACAAGATGCTTATATTTAAGTTATTAATGGTCTTGTATATTTACTAATACTGCACTGATTTCACTTAGAAAGATTACTGTTTTTTTTATTGAAAATGTGAAGTTAATTTGTATTTCTTTAAAGTATGAGCTTACTGTAGTGTTCCAAAAATGTATACTTTTGAAATAGAGTGCCAGAGATACAAGCCTCAACAAATGAAGACCAAGTTCTCTTGTAATATCAGTGGGTTTATTTCTGGAATTAGTATGAGGTGTTTAATGGAGAGAACACAGATCCACCAAACCTACAAAAGCACACAATGTTTTTCTACCAAGCTTATAGGGCATTTCCGCACCCTCCTCAGCTCCCTGCCTTGGAGTGGCTTCGGTCACCCGGGCTTTGTTAGTGGTAAGCAGGGAGGATTTTGTGGGGGCGCTCGTTTATGGCCTTGCTCGAGACCTTGGGGCTGTTCGGCCAGACAGCCTGGGGAACAACAACAACAACAACAACCAAGCTTATATTTAACCGGTCTTGCTGTTTACTTTTGAGTACAGTAGTGTTTTACACTATTGGACACAAAGCTTGACCAATATAAAGTCCTTAAACTATTCAAATGATCTTTGAGATGCTAAATATAGGGAGTGAATTAGTAAGATATACTTCAGTTTCAGATACTTAGTAGCCATGCTGAACAGAATTTTAGAACAATATCATATATATATATACAGTATATATATATATATATATATATATATTTTGTTTTCTTTAATACATACGAGGTTGAAAGAAATGGCAATTCAACCTTGTATGTATTAAAGAAAATTTATTACCTGGCTTTACTAACACATATATATATATATATATACAGTATATATATATATACCGGTATATATATATATATATATATATATATATATATATATATATATATATATATATGTTTTATCTTAGATACCATTAAACCTCCAAATTAGCAATGAATCAACATTATGTGCTTATATAGGGGTTGGTGGACTTGCCATTTCTCAAGCATATGCCTCACGCTGTACTGTATATATTAATAATGTACGTAATTGCTCAACAGCTGTTTGAGAGGTGCTAGACTTTGTGCTTATTTAATAAGACTCTCATGGAAGGTAAAGCAGGAAACTGTTAACCCTTCAAGTGTACCATGATGCATTCTTTGTTAATTTTTCTAGCTATTATTAGACAATTTTATTAAGTTTAGGATGGGTCTAAGTGAGTCAAACCATTAATTGAGATTATAGTTTATAGCCTCTGTAGCAGTAGACCAATGGTTCCTCTTTTCTGAACACTCCTGTGCTTGGTATGCTTCTGGCCAGGACCCTCATGGGGATAAAGAAAAAAAAACAAAAACACAATGGTGGAACTGCCAACCAGGTGAAGACTGCTCTAGGTCTGCTCCTTCAGTGCTAATGGTCTTGATCCACTTAGTGGAAATAACACTGTGGAGTAGGGTGGTGGGGGCATGTCTAAGTGCCTGGAGGCCGTTTCTGCTTGGGTATCCCTTTTGGGGTGCTTTCTCTTGATGCAATGCATCAGATTTATGGATTGATGTAGTTTATAGCACTGTTTTATAGAGGTCCTTCTGAAACTTCATCAAATTGTCTAATTACTGTACTGACAGATTATAACTTAAAAGGGCATAATAAGGAATGAAAAACTAATATTTATTGGTGGCTCCTGAAGTCAATGACGTAAGAGCCTATGATAATATGGCCTCGTTCCAGGCTCCTCAGAGCCCGGGTTAACCTCGAGCGTGTTAAGTTCCATGACAAGTTGGCAGGACACACAATCCGGAATGGATAGCAGGAGTGTTATTACTGCACTAAATCTGTTACATAGCAATATCTATACATTATTGCAACTATAAATATGTATCTTTATTTTTTGTTTAATTTTAATTTTGTGATATACAATTACCAGTATTCACACCTCAGCAGTTCTGTTTTTCTGAGATAAGGCTTCTTTAATGGTACCCGCCTTATACATCTTTTTCTTACTGCTATACTCTTATATTTAAACACATGTCACAGTTTTCGTTATTTTGGTCTTCCTAATAGATTCTCGCTTTTTAGCTTTATGAGCATAATGAAGGTCCCTCCACTGGTCGTGATATTCTAGGCTCTTACGTCATTGACGTAAGGAGCCACCAATAAATTACGGTTTTGACAACCCGTAAGGGAAGGAAGGAAAAACTAATATTTATTGGTGGCTCCTGAAGTCAATGACGACAATTGCCCTCCCACCATCCCCTTCCCATACACATGCTCAACTTGATATATACATTAGAGAACGCACCTGGGTGGTGGGGGTAGCGGGCAAGGTATGGGAAATGGAGGAAGATCGGAATGCGCGTAGGCGCGGTGTTCAAACTGTGTTAATTCTTTTCTTTTTTATTTCCTACTTTTCAGTGGCTCCGTCTCAATGACGTACCTTAGGAATGATTAAGGGGTACCCCCTAGATGATCTTGGTTCTCGACCGTCGTGATCGAGGTTAACCCGGGCTCTGAGGAGCCCGGAACGAGGCCATATTAACATAGGCTCTTACGTCATTGACTTCAGGAGCCACCAATAAATATTAGTTTTTCCTTCCTTCCCTTACGGGTTGTCAAAACCGTAATATATATACAGTATATATATATATATATATATATGTGAACACATTACCTACTGCAAGGTTATGAATGATTGCAAATAACCAGCTGAGCAGTTTGAGATAGAATTATATGTTGTTCCTAAGTTGAGCAATGTTTTGGTGTTTTGGTGTTTCTGTGAATAACAACATTGATGGATTGATCATTAGATTGACACAAACATACATGCATACATAAGGACAGTATAAAACTACATTATAATTTACTAAAGGGGGTATCACACAAGCGTTTTATCCCTCAACATTGGCCTGGTAGCTTCATTAGGTCAACTTTTTAATATTTTGTGCACCTAAGCTCATACTATATATTTACAGTCTAAATTTTGAAACCAGCACAAAGGTCCCAGTAATGTTGTCAGAAAAATGTTGACCATGGAAACTTTAGGATAAAATCTCTCATGTGATGCCCCCTTAAGTTTGGTAAGCCTCATGACATAAACCGCATTTACCCTATTATATGAAAAGTATTTTAATCGGAAGTATGCTTTATTCCCTAAATTTTCAATTACTGTATTACATATACACGACCACCGTTTATATTTAAGGCTAAGTTTGAGATGCAAATACGTGGTTAGCCCTTTCAATCAGATAATGCTATTTTGCTTTTTATCTTAGCTACCCCCAGACAATTTTATTCAGCTTGGTAATTATATTTTGATGTACAATGTTGAAGATCTTTGTTTTGAACCCTTTTGTCTATAAAAGAAAGTACAATCCCTAGACAAGGTACTGGTACACTACTAGATGATAAAATTGAGATGGTGAACACTGGCAGATAGAGAGCAGTTAATCAGGCAAGTGTGGAAAGGGTAAAGTTTCAAATTATGTCATCTGCATGTCAAAATTGTTTAATAAAATGTGTAGCACTATTCACTGCAGGCGGTTGTACGTAATTTGAATACAATTTTCTGGTATCCATACTAGAGTATAAAAATATGTCGTCCGATTAAAAGGATTTCGAGTGTATGCTATTGAGAAGCGGGAATATTAAGTGTTTGAGAACGCATGGACAGTTATGTTCAAAAGAAATGCCTCTTTTTCTCAACCTTCAATTTTGTGTTTTTATTTTTATATAAAATTAGTACACTCCATAACTGAAAGAAGCTTGAATATAAAGCATTTGTTCATATGTATTAACCCTTCTTTGGCGGGGGTGGACTTAAGTCGGGCTAGAGAAGAAAGGACTATGTGGCGGGGACCGACTTAAGGCGGTGTGCAATTTTTAGCAATATTTGGCTCTGAGAGAGAGACGGGCGGTGGGAGGAGCGTAGGTCCGCTCTGACCGCTCGGCACGGACCCCGCGCCAGCACTGGGCCCTACTCCACACACACCCACACTCACTGCCTCGCTACACAGGGAATTATGTAAGGAAATCACCGTATTTTAGGGATTTTGCACTCGTCTTTCACGATCGTTGCAAGAGAACGCGTGGTCGTAGAAGGATGGTTCTGGTGTCATTGGAAAGCTCAATTATCGCCCTTTCAGGGATACATAATTGTATTACGCTCTGGCTCTTGTTTATGCATGAAAAAGAGCACGGAAACAAGGTCGTTTAGGGTAAAACCACCCGCTTGGCGGGTAGTAGAAGTTACTGACGGGCCCGCTCGTAAGGCGTTAAAGACTTACCGGTAATTTATTTATATTTGAGGTATAACCAAGGTTGATATTATGGATGTATGACAAGAATTTTGAACATGGCAATACCTTTCTGTATCCCATACAACCCAACGAGGCTTGAACCCTGGATCAGGTGATCAACAGGCAAACATTATATCAGCATATGCCCCCCAAGTAGGCTTAGGTAGAGTTGTTAAAGAGAAGGTTTGGAATGCACTACTAGGGGTGGTTGCCGGATGCAAGGAAGGGGAGGTAGTAATTGTGGGAGGAGACCCGAATGGGCATGTTGGGGCATATGCTGATGGATATGAGGGCGTGCACGGAGGACAGGGATATGGCCGAAGGAACCTGGAAGGCGAATACATACTGGATCACTGTGCTGCCACGGGGATGGTGGTGTGTAACACCATGTTCAGGAAGAGGAAAAGCAATCTGATTGCATATTAATCAGGTGGCTCCAGTAGCCAGATAGACTACTTCCTGATAAGTATATCTGACAGGAAATGGGTTAGAGATACTGTACTAAGATCATACCGGTTGCAGAATGCATCCCCCAACACAAGCTCCTTAAAGGGGAAGGTGTATGCCTCATGTGTTAGGAGTGCAATGACCTATGCCACAGAGATGTGGCCAGTTAAAGCGGAGGGTATCAATAGAATGGAACAAAATTAGAAGAGAATGGTGAGATGGATATGTGGGGTTAACCTCAAGGACGGGGTATCGAGTGAGGAATTAAGAAGGTGTTTGGGCATTAGGTGTATCAGTGAAGTGATACATACAAGGCGACTTGCTTGGTTTGGACATTTGGAAAGAATGGATGGTCAGAACTGGGTGAAGATATGCCAGACTGTGAACGTGGGGGGGAACTGCGCGTAGGGGTAGACCTAGAAAGACGTGGGATCAGGTACTCCGGTGCGATCTCAAAATAAAGAACTTGACAACAGAGGCAGCCCTAGACAGGGTCGCCTGGAAAGCTACCATTTTAATTTAGGTTGTGAGACTGTAACCACACACTCTGTTGACAAAGCGGTCTTTAAACTTGTATGTAGGCCTATGTATGTATCTTCTGTTTTGTATTATATATATATGCTTCTCTGGGTTTTTGTTTGTCTTATATTTTTGGTGGCAATGGCCTTTGCTATTGCGTTGCCATGTGAAGTATTTTGCCATTCATTCAATCAGATATTTTATCACTCCAACCTATACCAGTAATGTGTAGAGGCAGTGTGCTGTGTTGGCAGTATGTCTACCCAGATAACCCCTGGGCAGCTTTTATCTATCAAGTTGCAGCAACTCTTTTACTGTATTGCCAGTGTCGTGAGGTTGGTAGCACATTTGCCTGTTGATCACTTGATCTAGGGTTCAATCCCAGGTGGGGTCTACCTCGAGTGGTATTGCTTGATTTAGGGATCTTCACTGTATAGTTATATTCAGAATTCTTTAGGTACTTCTCATCTTTGATTTTACTTTTTTGCCCTTGATTTAAGAAAATATTACTCCTTACCACTCCCAAGTAAAAGTATAGTCAAGCTTTGCACACTTGTCATAGGGTAAATTATTCTTCAACATAAAGAAAATACTAAAGTAAGAAATGTGTAGAGGCAACACATCTTTTAATCATAATTGTGCAAGGATGTATGGTATTCTTTCAAAGCTGTGAATCTCCCTGGAAATTAACCACCATTAACCTCTTCAGCACAATGACAAAATGTTCATCATATTCTGATTACCATTAGACAATTTTCTTTGGCTTATAATACCCCTGACAGGGTACCGTACTTTACAACGCTGCAATTACTCTTAATATATACATGAATACAATACAGTTTATAAATACTGTAGTTAATTTATAAATATTTTAGCATTATATTTCCAGAAATTTTCAGTACAATCAAAATTAATAGTTTGTCAGAAATCTTTCTCATAGATTATGTAATTTGAAGTTGCTATAATATTTAGTAGACAGTTCTCATACATACAAACACATACTGTACAGTGTACTGTGTGTACTGTATAGTTCTCATGTGTTTCTAATTGCCCATGACTATTACTACTTGCTTTACATTGTAGGAATGTCAAGTTAATGTCCCTCTCTATAGATACCACACAAATTATCATCAAAGTTTTCAGCGAACTGTTAATTTTGGCTGTACAGTACTTATTATTTTAATTATTTTATCGTAAGTTTTATGTATTGTTTATTAGTTTATATAATATGTTCCACCAGGATGTATATTGTTTTGTTTTGCTTGGTGTACTGTACCGGAAGTGTACATGTACCATGTCTGTACAGTATATTTATGGCTGAACTTCCATGTGCATTGCTGTTTGTATATAATGTAAATAAAAATTAATTATAAAGTCAAACTGTCTGTTATTTATATGTTATCGCTTTTAATCCTGGAAGAATGTGCCTTTCCCTTCAGGGGGAGTGGAAGTCAGCATCCTGCACATTACCCGGAGGGAGCTACCGTAGCTAAAAATATAATTAATGGCAAGAGCTCCCTTGTGGGATGCCACATTGGAGTGCAAAATAATCAGAAGTGATGTCTTCAATACGGACAGGAAAAGTACACTCACAGAAAGTTATATATGGACATTGGGAGGCGGCCTCGTACAATGGAGTTTCTCATCTAGCGATTAATTACTGCCAGAAAATCACCCTAGGTACAAATTCGCTAGATACAATTGCATAAAGTTATAAACCAATAGGAAAAAGGCTAATTGGTGCCGAAGCTTGGACCAAGTCACCATTTTCGGACTTTTTCAGCTTTAAGTTGGCTTACAAGTGGAAGATTAACTTCGGCCCCTCCACAAATTTACACTTTTCACAGCCAAATCCCCCCCCCCCCCAGTGGGGACTGCTTTGCTTGTGGTGGAGGGGCTTTGTATTCCCATGATCTGGGAGGCACCCCTCCCAATGGAAACCGCCTTGTTGTGGTGGGGGGCTTCGTATCTATGATCCGGGAGGCGATGCAGGTTGGGGGCTAGGCCCCTCTCTCTTGAGGCGGGGATACCACGCCTCTTGTTTCGGCTTTCAGTGAGGGTTCTACTAACTGGTTCCCTGCCCCTTATTTCGGGTGCTTTTCCTCCTCTTTCCCTCTCTTCTCTTTCCTTCCACACTGCCCCCTAGCAGACCCTGCGGGGCTGTATCACAGAGTCGAGCCCCTTAGATCAGGTTCTAAGTCACTCCATATATGCGGGTAATAGGGCTGACGGTGAGCAGGGTATTTACCCTTATGACTGGTCACCGCCCACCTTAAGGGAGGCAGCCCCTCCCTAGTTGGTACCGGTCCCCGCTAGCCCCCTTCCCAAGTTGAGCCACTTGAGATAGGTGGCCGTGGCTGCCGATACGGGGGTTTCTCTCTTGGCTTGCAGTGCTTGCACAATCACTTGATAATGATTCTGAACTTTTGGTGACGACTCCTGCGCTGGCCTTATGTGTGGAGGTGTACCGCCATTCTGCGATGACTGTCTAGTTCCCCTTACTGTCAGGCACTTGCTGGTTAAGTGTCCCAGTTTAATAATAATAATAATAATAAGCATGTTACTTATTTCTCATAAGCGCCAATTTTTCCGAAGAATTCACTAGCGCTCGAAAAGAGAAAGAAAAAAGAACAAAAATCAATGCATCAAAAGAAGGCTCATATACAACACACATTTAACAATCACTAGCAGTGGCAAAATAGCCTAAACTCTATAGCCATCTGTCATGACACCTCTCTCAAGATCATAGCTTCTCTCAAAGAGAAAAGTCTTAAGTTGTCTCTTGAAGCATTCAACAGAACTCAGTTGTCTCATGGACAGCGGCAACCTGTTATACAACCTCGGAGCCATGTAGGAGAATGACCTCTCAAAGAAAGAAGACTGCTGGAAAGCCCTTGGTTCATCAAGACGAAAAGGGTCGAAAAGTTTGGTCGAATTACGTCGGTGGTTGCTTTTGCGGCACCGGAGGGCAGATGGTACTTACTGTCTCTCTTCGGTGCTTGGAGGAGAGACTGGTTTCCCTGGAGACGATGTGTTTTTATTTTTGAAAAAGGCTGGCCTCTTTCAGTTTTTATGATTGTATTGATTTTACTTTGATATCTAATTTTACACATGTTGTTTTACGATTTTAGTTTTCTGCAAATATGTTAGCTTGTTTGGCGCCATATGACCTTGTTGTTGCGGTGCCAAGATTTCTATCAATAAATTCAATTCCTGCGCTGGCCTCGACTATCCCCTCGACTTCCGCTTCACCTGCTCATGCCTTCTTGGACGAGCCTACCAATAATAGTGATGCCCCATCTCTCAATACAACAATGGTGAAGCCTGCATCCTCGCAGGCTTCTAATCTCACCAACGAAAATGTCGACCCCCAAATTAATGTAGCCTCTGATTCTGACCGTCCTATTACTTCTGCTTCATCCCTGAATTCGGAACCCTTGTCCGTTCCACCTACTGACACGTTTGGTGACGTCTCTCAGAGTTCTCTGACATCTTTGGACTCCATGACTTGTCACGCAACTCACCCTATTACAAGACCAGAGTCGTCACCCTCATCAACACTTTCGTTAGCCTCCTCACGTGTTTCAGCGACATGTACCACTACCAACTCTACTGTTCTCTAATTTACCTGCCCGAGTGGGGTCATGTCTCTTTACCAGAATATACTCCCCACGGTAATATGGATTTTTCAGAGTTGGTATTTTGGGTTGCCATTTTGTTATCTGTGTTTGCACTCGTTGGCATCTTTCCCCTTGATTTTTAAAATACTGTTCTGGTCGGGAATAGGTAGTGTGTTTGGTAGTGTAAGGCAGAAGTCATTACTGGGGCAGTCTAGGTGTGTTACCGAATATTATCTTATAAGGGGAATATACGGTAACCCTGCAAACCGTAGTATTGATTCCCCAAATTATTTCTGGTAACAATTCTGGCCATTCTCTGGTTATCTCTCCCCCTTGTGAACTCAGACTAGCCCTTACACAATTCTCAAGTAGCCTATGATTTCTTTCGCATACAGCGTTCCCTTGTGGCCAGTATGGGGAGGTATTTATTAGTGGCCCCTTCATCATTGACGAGATGCCTTAAACAGTATTGTCATTTTGACTATTCTGTGTCATCCTGGTACTCTGCATCATCTAAATCAGCAAAGCACAAACTTCAGGTCACTCAAAATAAAATGGTTAGGTTCATGCTGAACCTAGGACCCAGATCGCATATCGGCCAGGAACAACTTCAGTCACTTGACTCAATGTCTCTGACAGGGCCAAACAAATCAGACTCATAAATGCCTTCAAGATATTTTATGATAGGGCTCCAGAGTATTTAAAGAGTAATTTTGTTAAAGCAAATGAGAGGATTGGACACAACACAAGGAATAGGATGTATAATTTTACGGTCCCGAGAATCCAAGGACAGGGTAAGCTAACATTCTTCTTCACTGCAATCAAAGACTGGAACAACCTACCCCAGTCAGTCCGTGAAAAGAGAACACTGTATTCCTTCAGACGTAGCTTGAAGGAGCACCTGAACCGGACAGCTGCGAGAAGGGAGCACCAAGCTTATGTCTACTACTAAATACAGTACGACATAAGAGATAGGCAAAACAAACTGTAATGATTACTGAAATATTTTGACCAGTCCAACTATAGAATGTAAGGTATCTTAATATAACCCCCTAGAAATACTTTCTATAAAGTATCTACTTATTTTATCCTCCCCTTTTTCCCCAGCTAACCTAATTCCACAAGGACCACAATGGAAATACTGTATGCCTAACGGCCTTATTGGGCTATCCTTAGTTGGAATTATGCAAAGCTGGTATATGTCATATTTGTAACATATTATGTGGTACCAACATTGTAAAATGCTGCTAACTGAATAAATATTATTATTATTATTATTATTATTAATGGCACTCTTTGAACCTTAGAGTCAGCTGTTCAAATCAACCGACTCAGAGTGTTTAGACCCCACTGCTCCTAGCTCGTTGTCGTCGTAGGGGAGGGGGGGGGGGGGGGCTTACGAGCTGACATCGTCAGCTTAACCAATTGTGCTAGGTTCTGTATTCATCTACTTTTTTGTTCTTTTTTCTCTTCTTCCACGCCTCCTGGCAGACCCCTCGAGGCGGGGCCTCCGGCCTATCAAAAGTCTGGTACCGGAGATCCGGTTATAAACCCCTGATGGCGGGTATATGGAGGTGCTAGGCTCCAGTGCTGATGGTGGGAGGGATTTTCTCCCTGGTTGATCAATCGCCGCACACCTCAAGGGAGGCAGCCCCTCCTTAATAAGGCACTGATCTCCGCCCTGGCCCCTGCCTTATTGAGCCTCTAGGGCTAGGAGGGATTCTCCCTCTAAACGGGGTCATCACTTTGGCTTGCCTCCAATGAAATTGAAATCCGGACTGATCGCCTTGTTGCTGACCCTGGCTCACCCTCCAACTCCCACCCGGAATCTTCGCTACCTGTGGCTACTACTTCTGTGGCCACCCAGCTCCCACTATCACCATCCCGTCCTCTCCCAAGGTACGTGGTTCCAAATCCGACTCAACATCAACGACGAATAGTGTTACTAGTTCTGTGACCTCCACCTTACTACCTACTGTGCTTACTGCTCCTGTGCCAACCACAGCTGCTAACTTTGATACGGATAATACTGGTTTGATTTTGTCCTCTTACACAATCATCGACTAGCGTTAACCCACCTACTACGACTTCCACCACTTCAACCATGGCGCATACCCAATCCTCTGACGACTTCCCCACAGCGTCTTGCTTTAAAGCCTTATGTATTACCCAGTTCTCGCAATAATTGCCGGCCTCGTTTCCAGCCTGACCCGGCATATGTCCATTTTGATTCACTATTTGGTGAGAATTCATGGACTCGGTACCTTGTGCTCCACTCTGATGCTCCACTACGAAACTGGGAGCTCGAGCTTGCTCTTCTTAAGGTCCATGCCACACGTGACATGTCTCTCCGTCCTCATGGTTATGATGATTGGTTGATAGAGGCTACCACTGAAGAACAATCAAAGTAATTCCTCCGGTTAACGTCCATAGACGGCGTTGCGGTGTCTGTCTTGCCACATGAGCACTTGAACTCAATCCAGGGCACTGTTGTTCTCCCTCAATCAGACGAATGCCCATCTCCTAGCGCAATGCAAGAATCCCTTCAGTTGCGAGGACATTCCTGCTCAAAGGTTGATATCTTCCAGCTTACTATCCGCGGCACCTGAAGGTCGATTAATGTTGTCAAGTTAACATTCCCCAGTAAAATGCTTCCGTCGAAGGTCACCATATTAGGGGAAACTAGAGAAGTACGTCCTTATATCCCACAACCTCTTCAATGTAGGAATTGCTCTTCCTTCACTCATTCGGCCAAAATGTGTCGCAACAAAAGCATATGTGCCTACTGTGGCTCGTCTGTGCATGAGACTAAATGGAATTGCGGCCCGCCCACTGTATAAATTGTGGAGGAGCCCATCATGCTCGATCCAAGACTAGTGAGTTTTATATTTATAACACTGAAGTTAAGTTGTTAATAACCAGATCTGCCTTCACTGTCCCTCGTGCTAAACGTGAGCTAGATGTACGTGGTCTTCACGATCCAGCCAAACGGAATTCCTACCGGTCTCAAGTGTTATCATCGCAATCTGCTCCGGTAATTCAACACCCACCTAGTGTTGTTCCTGCTGCCACCACTGCTGCTCCTTCTGGTCCCTCAAGCAAAAACACAAGCCCACTGTCTACTTCGCATTTACTCTCTACATCCAATAGCTTTGCTGCACTGTCTGACCAATTGCCCTTACATGAGTCGTCTGCCCTTGAGGAACCGATGGAATTCGCTTCTAGTAAAAGGGGTAGGGATCTTCCTACGGATTCCGGGTATCAGTCTCCTTCACACCCTCTTGCCAAACAGCAGCGTGTGAAGGCTAGCACTTACCAATCCAGGTCTCCCTCTCCCCCGCTATGTCTGACACGTTGACCCACCTTCGGGTACGTGTGGGGGCTGACGGAGGTGACATGAGGGGAGTGCTGGTGTTCCTGCCCACCCCTCCTGCCACCTCCAACCAAGTGAGCAGGCCCTTTCACTTCTACTATTTTTCCCTCTCCTCTATCATGGGGGGGAAGTTCAGCTTCTCCCCTCGAGGATAAACACTCGCTAACGATTGAGCGTCTCGGAGTCAGATAGGATGCCACACGCTCTGCGCAAAGTAGACAGCATGTCGTCAGAGGCCATATTACGGAAGATCATAGTGACAGTGCGGGAGATCATGTGATCGCCCAGGAGGAACCGCCGTCCTATGGTCGCCAAGGAAGAACCGCTGGTCCATTCATGTGCGCGCGAAACGCGATTCCCGGAGTGTGAGGTTGATTTGATGACAATGAGGTGGATAGGTGGTTCCTTATCGCCCTTTTGATGGGGAGTTAGCATAATCCCTACTCAGCTTTGCATCTGGGCCTAACTATGTTGTTATAGTCGGGAGTGCTATCGCGGTTGTTCACCGAGTCCTACATATGCATTTTGGGCGTAGGTTGCATGTGCACGGTGATATCGTGAGTAATGACAACTACCTATATGGGCCTCCTCACTTTATGCCTGGCAGCATAGTTTTGTAGGTTGCGTGGGTCTGGCCCTGCCCTAACTTCCTTGTTGCTTAAAGTGGGCCTACTTCAAATCCCACCATGATGACGTCGATAGATGACCACCAGTTGTTGGCTGACCCCCCTCCTGCCCCCTCGTCTTCCCCTGGTGTAGTCGGTACTATTCCTGCGCTTATCCCCTGTGGGGACATGGACCTGAACTCTGGTAACGTCCCCGGCGAGACCCTGATCACTAATTCGGACACAACCCACCCCGACGTGCCCTCTGACAAAGTGTCAGGTCGAGAGTTGGGAAGCTCTACTATAACACCTTCGCTGACTGATGTAGATCACCACACGACTCAACCTCCTCCTCAAATTGTTCGACCTGTAACGTCTAGTGGTCCTGATGCTTCTGCGCCATTGCCAACGCCGCAATGGACAGTAAATTCCCCTCAGTCGGATTCTTCCAAATCCGACACACTTCATATACCTTCCTCCATTACGACGCTCGAGCCCTACGCCGGCCCTTCCCAGCCACGCCGGCAGAGAAGGAAAAAATTTACTACACCGCCACTCTACAGGAAATGTTTGCCCCTCCACGTTGGCCACGATTTTTCTCGGTTGCAAATGATCCACTGGATGATATTAATTTGTATACTTATCTGCAAACTGAGGTTGGTGATGTATGTGTGTTCACTGCATCCGACTCAACGAGATTGGTGGAAGTTTCCAATGAGGGTCAATCAATGGCCATGAAGTCCCTTCTGGGTGACCCACAGGAGGGTTTTGCTGGTCACGAAGAAACCAGACTCAACCAATGCGTCGGCACTATCTCTCTCCCTTCAGATATCAAAGTCCTAGAGAATAAATTTGCTGACTCTGCGCCAAGGATGTTCTCCATGCTACAGAGGATTGATCCCACTGTCGTTGCTGTTGATGCGTACGCCATTCCTCCACGTCACGACCAGGATACTCGACCGCCGTTGCGTATTGTAAAAGTCTCTTTTGAACGACATGAACTGCCATCTACTCTGAATGTTGCAGGCCATATATTGCAAGTAAGACCCTATAAGAGACGCCCGCGCCAATGCAGGACCTGCTGGAAATTTGGCCATCCTGAGAAATATTGTCGATCTCCCACTTCCATTTGCCGACACTGTGGCTCTGACTCTGATCATCATCCGCGTGTCTGCACACGTGATGCCTTCTGCGCCAATTGTGGTGAAGCTCATGCAGCGACTGATAGATCTTGTTCCCATTATGATTTCCAGGAGAATGTCATCCATCTCCAGGATACTAATGGCCTGTCTTACTGAGCAGCTTCGAGAACTCTCAGAGAACGAGGCATTGGCCCAAAACGTAGGTACGCTGCGGTAGCGCGGCCGCTCTCCCAGCCTCCTCAACACCTACCAGGAGCGCCTCCTCCCGCTGTTTCCCAAACGACGTCTCATATACCACCTACTGCTAAACCTTCTATGCCTGCACCTCCGATCCCGATATTCCAATAGGTTTGGGAGTCTGACAGACGATATGGAGGTCTCTCCGTCCTTCGCAGACCAAGTACCCACCCCTTCTACTTCTGCCCCATCTCGCCGGTCGAGACCCTCCCACCCCGCTGCACTGCGACCCGTACGGCCTACCTCCTCTCTGATTACTAAGCCCAAGCGATCGGTCATTCGGCCGGCTCCTGTCAGGCAGTCCACATCCGCTGCTCATCCCTCGACATCCCACATCCAACTGCATTCTCGCTCCAAGATTACGAAGAGGAAAGCGTCTTCGTTCACACGCTCAGCTGCGACTTCTGCTGCTATAGCAGACCACCTTGCTTCGATTGAGGAAACAGTTGCATTGTTTGATAGTACTGAACAGGACACTCCTGCCTGGGCACTCCCACATAGTGATGATCAATGTGGCTGTCATACTTGTGGTAAGGCTTTCCTTCTCGGTTATAAGAATTCCCCTCTTGCCCAGCTTACTGCTAATTTGCCGGGTTTTCTTTGTCGGAATCCTCCGTTGGAACATGCCCCTGATTGCGTGTGTGTGACCCACATGATTGAGTTTGAACCTGGAGACTTAATGGCTCACTTCAAGAAGAAGTGTGACTTAATGAATTCTGATCTTGTAACTTATGAACTCGAAAGATCCCAGTGCAGCGTTCACCAGCCTCCGGCTTCTCCGAACTATCTCAAACGGGTTCGTGATTCGAGTTCACCTCCAATGACTACACGAAAAACCAACAAGACTACAACTACAGTATCGGCTCTGGGCTCACGGCCTGCCACTGTCTCCCACGATGGCACCGATGTTGGCTCCTCCACTGTGGGGATTGTGCACGATAGCAAGTGTGGTTGCTCCGCCTGTTTTAACCCTTCCTACCTGGTCTGCCTTAGGTAAGGACAGCTCGAAAGAAGGGCCGCTACCCGGTATGCCTTACCTAAGGCAGCAGCTTAATAGCCTAATTAAGCTTGGTCTGAACGCCGTGCGTACGACGTATGTCAACAAACCCAAGCGTTCGTCACCGCACCTCCGAAAACAAGAAGGAGAAGACTCCTCAATGTTATTGTTCTGACGTCATGACGAAATTAGTGTCTGAAAAGCCCCCATATTGGCAACATCTCTGCAATATTGGCTCCACTGAAACCGTCATCACAACTGAACCAGTTGACTTACAGAGCTCTACTTAATGCCAAAATACAGATTGAAAACCGCACTACGATTATAGATGAGTGGGAAAGTTCTAGCAGTGAAAATAAACATATATACGGTAGCCTAGGCCTAGACGTTTTTCAGCCATTTCGCCCGGGTAGGGGCGACCGTCATTGGGTAAGACAGCCCGGGTAGGAAGGGTTAAGGCATAATTATATCACACCCTCTTTGACGTCCTCTGACCACAGATCCATTACCACCCGAGTCGACACTTTTCTTGCTACCCGCGTCGCCCCACCTGACGCTCCATCCCATGGATCCGAGTGCTTGTGTGTCGTCCATCTTCGCAGCATTCGTCTTCAGCCTGATAAGCTGCTCACTTTATTACAGTCACAATTCTCTGCCATTCAGTCTCAACTTCCATCGGCCGCTCCTATCCCCGACTCGTCAGCGACTCCTTCGCCACATGATCCCCCTCCACCTCCTTCTACTTTCCCCCCTCCACCTCCTACTCCTTCCCCCCCTCCACCTCCTTCTCCTTCCCCCCCTCCTTCCCCTGTTCGAGACCGTCACCCGCCCCACTCTTCTGAAGCTACACCATCGACCCTGCCATCGGTTACCTCCGTACGGAAGGCTCAGAACCATGGCAATCTGACTGTGATTACTCTTGATAATGCCTGATTATATAATCCACTGGAATCTTAACAGATATCAATCTCGCATTTGCATGGGTGAACTGCAGCGTTTATTACAACTGCATTCTCCATTGTGTCTGTGTTTACAACATATTGGTACAAAAATCTCGTCCCTTAGAGGTTATCAGGTGGCAGCTGTATCTCCGGCTGTTGCAAATCATTGTTGGACTGCCATCCTTGTACGTAATGATCTTGCTTATGTTCCTGTCCCATTGTCTCCAGCACCTTTTCAGTCTATAGCAGTTAAAATTTCCGTGCCTCGTCTACCGAACTTAATTGCTTGTTCGGCTTATAATCAACCCTCATGCAATTACCCTATGGCAGACCTGCAGTTACTCCTAGATCAACTGGCGCATCCCTATCTAGTTCTTGGTGATTTCAATGCACATTCGCCTCTCTGGGGATATTCTTCTACTGATAGTCCCGGCCGCTGCATTGAAAACATTATTGAACAATCACCTCTCTGTTGTCTAAATCTTGGCACTCCTACGTATTATTCATCCTCACATAATACTTCATCTGCTTTTGATTTATCTCATGCCTCTGCAGATGCAGCCCCTTGTTTTGAATGGACACTATCGGAGGATCGGTTCTCCAGTGATCACCACCCTGTCATGTTGCGACTACTTGGCCCAGCACATAGTACTCAAATACCACACTATAACTTGTCTAAAGCCGATTGGATTTCTTTTCAAGCTTCCACTGCCTCGATAGACGTTTTCTCCTCCCGCACCACTCCTGCTGACAACTATCAATATTTTCTGACCATTTTACGTTCTATTGCTGATGAACATATTCCACTCACCAAGCCTGTTTGTTATGCCCTGTTTTTCTACAGGATTAACTTGGATAATGTAATAATAATAATAATATTTATTCAGTTAGCAATTTACAGAGTTGGTACCACATAGTATGTTATAAATATGACATGTACCAGCCTTGCATAATTCCAACTAAGGATAGCCCAATAAGGCCGTTAGGCGTATTTCCATTGGGGTCCTTGTGGGATTAATGCTCCGAGGTTGTATAACAGGTTGCCGCTGTCCATGAGACAACTGAGTTCTGTTGAATGCTTCAAGAGACAACTTAAGAATTTTCTCTTTGAGAGAAGCTATGATCTTGAGAGAGGTGTCATGACAGATGGCTATAGAGTTTAGGCTATTTTGCCACTGCTAGTGATTGTTAAATGTGTTGTATATAAGCCTTCTTTTGATGCATTGATTTTTGTTCTTTTTTCTTTCTCTTTTCGAGCGCTAGTGAATTCTTCGGAAAAATTGGCGCTTATGAGAAATAAGTAACATGCTTATTATTATTATTATTATTATTAGGTTAGCTGGGGAAATGGGGAGGATAAAGAAATAGATACTTTAGAGAAAGTATTTCTAGGGGGTTATTTTAAGATACCTTACATCCTATAGTAAATATCAGTAATCCGTAATCAGTAATCATTTCAGTTTGGTTTGTCTATCTCTTATGTCGTATTTAGTAGTAGACATAAGCTTGGTGCTCCCTTCTCGCAGCTGTCCGGTTCAGGTGTTCCTTCAGGCTACGTCTGAAGGAATACAGTGTTCTCTTTTCACGGACTGACTGGGGTAGGTCGTTCCAGTCTTTGATGGCAGTGAAGAAGAATGTTTGCTTACCCTGTCCTTGGATTCTCGGGACCTTAAAATTAAACATCATGTTTCTTGTATTATGTCCACTCCTCTCATTTGCTTTAACAAAATAATTCTTTAGATACTCTGGAGCTCTGTCATAGAAAATTTTGAAGGCATTAGTTAGCCTGATTTTTTTGGCCCTGTCAGAGACATTGAGCATACCTAGTGACTGAAGTTGTTCCTGGCCAACATGTGATCTGGGTCCTAGGTTCAATATGAACCTAACCATTTTATTTTGAGTGACCTGAAGTTTGTGCTGTGCTGATTTAGATGATGCAGAGTACCAGGATGACACAGAATAGTCAAAATGACATTGAACAAGCGCTTGGCAGAGGGTCTTTTTGGTCGCCGCGGGCAAGCATCCCACCTGTCTATACAGGTATTTTATACGTGCTCTACACTTACTCAGGATAGATTCCAAAATTGTTTCACCTGACAAACTCGCGTCCAGTTTCAGTCCGAGATATTTAACTCGTGACACTGTTGTTATAGGAATATCATTACAGTTGACCGAGAAGCCCACAATGTCTTTCAGTTTGCGTTTTGTTCCACATAAGATTGCTTCCGTCTTGCCCAGGTGAAGAGATAGTCTATTGTCCACTAGCCATTCACTACATGATGCTAGTTCTTTGGAAAGTGAAGCGGCAATACTTATTGGGTCTTTTCCTGAAACCAGAAGCACGCTGTCGTCTGCATACAGTAATAATTTACATGAGACGCTCAGTTCCATGTCGTGCACATAACAGAGAAAGAGTAAGGGACCAAGGATGCTTCCCTGCGGGACCCCACAGTTAATTGGCATAGGATCAGATATATTATCATCAATTTTGACTCTTTGGTTCTACCACTAAGATAAGATTTAAACCAGTTCACAGACCCTATGCCCATTGCTTGTAGTTTATTACATAGGATATCATGGTCTACTGTGTCAAACACTTTTTGTAGATCAAGAAGAACCATACCGGTGTAGTTACCTTTAGAAATTTCTTTACGAATGTGATCCGTTAAGTGGATGAGACAGGAGTCTGTCGAGTACATGCATCTGAAACCTGATTGAAACTTATAGAATAGATCATTTTGTTTGAGGTAGTGTTCAATTTGGGTGTATACCGCTCTTTCAAGGATTTTAGATACAATACATAATATGCTAACTGGTCTGTAGTTGCCAACTTCTAGTTTATTTCCTTTCTTGAATAGAGGGGTTACAATAGCTTCCTTCAGTTCAGCAGGTACTGTGTTGGTGTTAATTGACAAGTTGATGATATGGGTTAGGGGGCCTGCTATACCAATGGCTCCATCTCGTAGAAATTTGGCAGGAATTTTGTCTGGTCCCGTGCTCTTATGTACATTTAGGTTAGACAGCTCGTCAAAAGTGTATTTTGGTGTAACATTTTGCAATCTAAATGTGTTTGGGTGTATGTCTTTATCTCTGTAGAAATTACGAAAGGTGGCCGTTGTTGTCGTGTATTTATTGAGAGGTTGAGGTAGGTTCTGTGCAAGTGTGTTTGCTATGGAAGTGAAGAAGGAGTTGAAGTAGGTTGAAATTTGTCGTTTATCGTGGCAAACCTGATCATTAATGGTGAGAGCAATATTAGTGTTAGACGAATCCCTTGTCTTGTTGCTGTAGCCTGTTGTTTTTAGGTGCCTCCATAGTTTCTTTGGGTTATTCTGATATTCCTCTGCCTTATTGTGAAAATAATTATTTTTCGCTGATTTCATTTTCGTACTTAGTTTATTCCTGGCCCTGTTGAACTCATGTTTCAGACCTTGATCCTGTCTATGTTTCGCTAGCCTTTTTAACAGATTGTCTCTGTGTTCCAGATGGTGTAGTATGTCATTGTTGATCCATGGGTCTGACCTTGCTTTAATTCGTATGTCTTTCAGAGGAGCTATTTCGTCTAGGATGTTTGTGATGATGGTTCTGAAGCCAACCCATGCGTCATTAACGTTTGTACTTCCAAACACTGGAGACCAGTCTGTATTCCATAAAATGTCCAGAAAAACGAGATTTGTTGGGGGGACTGCGGAGGGTTGGTGGGGGAAGAGTTAGGTGTAGAACAGGGGTTATTGGTAGAGGACTGATGTATTGATTTGGGGTTGTTAACAGGACGAATTTGGGGAATTTTCTTGGTGGCAGTCACGGTCTGGTTAGAGGTTATCTGGGACTGGTGAGTTTGTTTGACATGAGAGGGCGAGTCAAGTGTGGGGTTTTGAAGTTTTCTAGGGGTGTGAATTGTGTGGGGGTGGAAGGGAGCTACTGACGGAAAACTGTCACAAGGGGAATTTTGTTGTTTGTGGAATAGCTGAACATTTCTGGGGGCATGGGGAAAACATGTTTTGGTACATAGGTAGGCATAGCTAGAAAACGGGACTTGTTGGGGGGACTGCGGAGGGTTGGTGGGGGAAGAGTTAGGTGTAGAACAGGGGTTATGGGTGGAGGTTGAAAGTTTTGAGGGGGGGGGACAGGTGATGAATATGAGGAAGTGAGAGGCGTGACAGGTTGTTGAGCAGCATTTTTTAGGGGTGAATTTGAAAAAGAATTGGTTACTGTGGGGGTGATCATTTCTACGTGCTGTGGTTTGTTGGCAGGCATAGAAAAAGGATGGGGTTTATGGGGTAACACAATTGATGGAAGATGATCGTTGGTGGATGGCTGGGCAGGGGAAAATTTAGGGATGGTCAGAGAGGATAGAGGCAAGGAAGAGTGCACTGGGGTTGGACTTTCACCGGAAGTCATTTTGGAAGGGTGCACAGAGTTTTCTTTAGGGGGATGGAGGGACTTATCAATGTTAGTGTTCAGTGGAGGAATACATTTACTTTCTTGGATAGGGGCTGAAGGGTTGGATAGGGGATTCATCGAACTGAGTAGGCATTCTTCTCTGATGGAGAGCATATGTTCTTCGAATAAGCCGTACGGGTCGAGATGGGCGGTGATGTGGGGTGGGAGGATGTTTAATAATGCGGTGAATAAGAGTTCATTTTGTTGCTCGTCATCTTGAGAGCTATACGTGGTCCTCACGTATCTGTAGAGTTGTATGAGGGTCACATTTATATCCCCTTCATACTTGATCTCGTCGACTGATTTTATTATTTCGGGGGCGACGAGGGAACCCAAAAGTGGCCCTAAGGTCCGGATCACGAGGGATCGAAACTGGTTCCAGGTAATCTCTGGCGTTACCTGTTCAGCAATTTGGGAAACGGCTTTTCCCAACTGCATAATGTGCAATAATGCAACGGCGATTTTTTCGCGGTCATTTTGAAGTGCCACATCTAACACTGGCTTTACTATGTCTAAGTAAGTGGCGATATCATACGTGTTTACATCATACTTGGGAATGTGTGTGAGTAGCTGCCATTTTTTCGATGTTGCCATGCTTCTACTGTTTCAAACTTGCAGTGTAATGCAACCTTTTATCCGAATCAAGAACCACCGCTGCCGCCAATGTTATGCCCTGTTTTTCTACAGGATTAACTTGGGTAATGTGAGTTCTAAATGACTGGGTATATAAGGCTGCATGCACAATACAAGATATGAGGAATAGAGAACACAAAGAAACACATGGTAACAAGTTACACGATCACGTTTATTGATATACCACTGCAGAATACTCGTGCAAGACAATATAATAGAATTGAACAACACTAGCATAAGTGGATCTGGATGGAGCCTAGTCTCCCACTTCCAACGTTCAGGTATTAATCTTCTGATCACTGGCTTTAATTCAACAGGTTTATATACCGAAGACCATCAATGTTACTTATAGAATCATATTCACTGTTAGATTTATTACTGGTAGCTCTGGTGCACAAGTAGTAATTCACAGACTAGATTAGACACGCGTATTTTAGAGCACGGGAATTCTAGTAACCTCAGGGGGTACTGATCTAAGTTTTATATTCTTGTCTCAGAAATACATAGAACGCAAATCAGTGGGCGAACATTCAGATATCACTAGGGTTTCACTTCTATGTAATAATATCTGGGTATATGGTTGATTACGAGAGTTAGTATCGCCTGTTAATTAATGAACACTGATACGCTTAGCACTTCCTAATTGAATGGTTATATGAATTATACTGGGGCAAAGAGATAGCCACTTCGTAGAAATATTAATAAGTGAATCTCTAAACAGCACTGTAACAATGTAGTACTGATAAAGGGAATCTTGGGTAGTATCTGATGGGTCTGGTCCTGGTTATCTTGCGTCCATGATGTTGGGGGCTAACGACTGGTTCCGCGGCCGTCCAGGGGGTCCATATGTGTGAAGTTCTCAAATACGTGGACAGGTCCTTCTATACAAATCTGCCACGGAGTCTGCCGGCTCTGGAATCTCTCAACTCTGGAACAACACAAGGGCAGAGCTAGAGGTTAACTTCAGGGTAGTGACCACTGGTTGGTGTCTAGCTTTCAACTGATTTGACTGGGGGCGGGAGCTAGGTTTATAGGCTCGGTTCTGGACCCTGTAGACAATAGGGATCTCGAGTCTTATGGACTTATTTGAGCTCTCAATAGATATGGGGATTGGGTAAGATGGTGATTACTGTTGTGGCACATGGCTATAGGAAGCCTTCAATTTGTGATATAACTGAGCCTTAGTAAGAGGTACTATTTTGGCTACACTGGAAGTATTTAGGGGAGAGAAACTGGATCTACTTTGCGAGGAGGATGGGGACAGCTGTGATAGGAGCGTCTCTCTTAGATTGTTCAATCTTCATTCTATGGTATAGCTGAGGTGCTAATTTAGTGATCAGAGTATGCAAGAAAGGTATATGGTTTATTGTGAGTTAATAGAGGTTAGTAAAGGTGTTAGTCATGCATGGTTAGTTCATTGATAGGAAGAATTCCTGTGCTACCTGGCAATGACCCGGGAGTCAAAACGGGGGTCAGGTATACCTCCGCAGGGGTGGGGGTCTCCCTCCTCGGGTGGGTAAAAAGGGGTAGCTGGGCGCCCTCTCTCTGTGATGGTCGTCCGGCGGCTGTGGCTAGGGGCTTGCCATATCACCAGTGTTTGTAATAACCCTCTGTTTATGAGACAGATGTGGGTGTTTTAATATCAAAACCGAAGGTGCCTTGGCTAGCTGGTTATAATCGGTTGGTTGTTAATTTCATGGTTTGCTTGGTGTGGTGGAGACGGGTTGCTAACTCTGCCACATTTATCTGGAAGTATGGCAATAGAAATTAGTTACTGGCGAGGCGGCGAGCCTCGCACCAACGACCATGGGGTGCAGGGTTGTGAATGGGTTGTAAGAAAATAGATGGCATGCAAGGGGTTAGTAAAGTTCTACTGTTGTTCTGGCCTACTAAGTGAAGGTAGGCTGGATAGGAGTATATATATAAAAGGTTGGAGAGCGTTAGCAACGGAAAATTCAAGGATCTTCAAGAGGTATGAGAGAGAGGACAAGAGTCGAGAAGCGCGGGTGTCTTAATGAGAGGGGGGGGGGGGGAAATTTGCCCCTAAGGTCCCTGGGCGTGGGGGTGGCATTAGGCTACAATTGATATTGGAGTTTGAAAAGACAGTGAAAGTACGTTAGTCAAATGCTACCGGCGGATGCAAATACGAGGTGGTATATGAGTCTGGAAAAGATAGAATCATGTGGACCGTGGGGCGGTGGGGGAGAAGGAGGTTAACTGTAGGTGTGTGCGTGACTGGTGGAGAAAGTAAGGAAAAACAGGGTGTATTATTTCTCGTACATACGAGGGGTTATGGACCTATTATTTGACACGCTTTTGCACGTCTAGTTGTCCCTGGGAACTGCGTTTTCTATGAAATATAATACCAAGAAAAGCGGCAGTTCGTAGGGGTACTTAGTTATTGTTTCGAAGTACTTATGACAGATACTGGTAACAAAGGTTATCTATACAATCTCTGGTTGGGGTAAGGATTACGTTACAGCATGGGTGTATTAACTTATAAGGTATATAACATCTACTTCTCGGATGTAAGAACATACATAGATATAATTATGGCTGTCTGATGTGTTGGCATTGGCTCAACGTAGGGACAGGGCATGGGTGTTTTTAATATGAATGTATATTCTTGTTCATCATCGTGTAGGTAGAATCGGGCGGGTAAGGGGTGTAGGACACGAAGCAAATTGGCGTAGTGTGGACTGTGGATACGAAGGAGGTAAGTGGAAGACGTATGACAATTGTGGAAAAGTAAATGGAAAAAGGTGAACACAATGGCAGATAAAGATACTTAACCTAAGGATTGAATACATAGATTTATGGGGCGATGGGTCTTCAGAAACTTAGTCTGGCAAGACAAGATGTTAGGGAATGTTAATATTAATACTTAAACTAAGGATTGAATACATCGATGAACGACGACATTATAGTCGTCGTCCTAATAAGGTGATGAAACCTGGTTGATCTGTACTTGGCACAATACGACACAAGGACAGTGCCGCTATGTCGTATCAATACTGGTGGCAGTTAATATTATAGAGACACTTAGTTACTAGAGGAACAATGCAAGGGGGCGACTGAGCACGGGTTACATATATCTATACTCGTCATGGGAAATGATATATGAGGTCTAGGGACAGGCGTGGGTGTTTTTAATATGAATGTATATTCCTGTTCATCATCTTTGTAGTTAGGAGTGTAGGACACGAGGGGGTAGTGTACGTGAGGTGTGGAAAATGGTCAGTTTAGAAGAGGTATGTAGGTGCGGCCTGGAGGTGCTTAGCCCTGCGGGCTTGGGCCTGTCTGAATTGGCTGGCTCGGTCAGCTGGTCCTTTCGTTCTGTGGACCTTTCTTTCGGGTGTTTCTGTGTGGTGTTCGCTCGTGGCTTCTGTGGTGGCCTTCTTGTTCTGGGGCATTTTACTGTTATTGGTCCCCGCCAGGTGCCTTGGTGGTCACCACAGATTGCTTTATTAGTAAAGTTTAAGCACCAGTTAGAGCGTCGTCTTCACGTAACCTCTGCTCGTAGACGTACGTTGCAGAGTACTTTCACTAATTCTTCCCCTTCATCATGTTACCTTCATATTATCGCTCTTACGGTATTTCAGTAATTTTTGAAGACTTTTTATAATAAAGTAAGTGCCTTTACCAAACGTGCGATAACTCTGAGCAAGCAACTTTCATGGAGAAGTTATATTTCTAGTTTCACATCTCGTACATCTATCAGTACTCTCTGGTCTAAATTCCGAGGCATTACTGGTGTGCGCTCCCGTTCTCCCGTTTCCCCATTGCAAGATCCTGCCACTGGGGACCTCGTTCAAGATCCACCTGCCATTGCTAATATCCAAGCTGTGATGGAAACGTTCACTCGTTTGCATATCGTTCAGTTTGTTACATATTGTTCACTTAGTTGCATATTGTTTCGGTTCTGCGCTTGTTGGGGCTCATTTGTTTATATGCATTTAGTTATTAAGTGTTCTTATGCATGTAATCTTGTCTAATACTGATTTTAGCTTTCCCTTAAATTTATGAAGTAAGTTTAAAATAACATTTCGGTATGTTATTGAAGTATTTGATAATCTATTTAATGATCAGTTGGTAACCTCAGGCTACAGCGTGAGGAGGATAGAAGCTGTTATCTTTTGATTGTTACTCCTATACCGCATTTTCCTTTACCATCATTATCTCCGATAGACTGGAAATGGTGTCGTATTTCACACCCAAATGCCATAAAAGGGTGTCCAATATCAAGCCAACTCAACCCTGCTCCTCCAGGATTTAGCGGTAGCAGCTACATTGGCAACATCGTACCAAGAACCTTCATTCCGTTATAATAAACAAGGTCAGATTTTGAAACTATTACAATTATTTCAAAGTTCAGAGATCATCAGATTGGTTTGGAAGTCGAAGTACACAATTTCAGTTCCATTAGTTTAACAAACATTTACATAATAAATGATAATATGCTACTTAGAGGGTTTAATAAAGAAGGATTACTTTCCCGATATCGTATAAGCGTACGCAAGCTGTTGTTCTTTTGTTTTGTTTTAAGAACGTCAACAAACGCTTCGTATATTTGGGGTTTTTAGTTATACATTAGAACATATTTATAGTTTGCACACTCTTATAAGTATAAACACTTACTTGTTAAAGAGGAAATACACAAAAGCCCAATTTAGAATGATCGTGAATATCTTTATTTTGGCGTATGTTTGGGCTAATTTAAGACTACATTTAGATTGATAGAATTTTTTAACACTCGCCAATGAAATATGATGACTTGCTTACAGATATATACTTAAAGCCCGAATCGGCTTGACTTTAACCAGTGCCGCATTTTCTTTTACCATCACTATCTCCGATAGACTGGAAATGGTGTCGTATTTCATACCCAAATGCCATAAAAGGGTGTCCAATATCAAGCCAACTCAACCCTGCTCTTCCACAGGGTCTAAACTCAACCCGATTCAGACTTTCGGAACTTGATAACAGTTTTAAGACTTTGTGTATATATCCATATACAAATAATCTATTTGGATGTGATAATTATAAATGTACCTAGCTATATCCTCAGAATATCCAAAAGAAGCGTCATAATCCTATAGAAGGCCGATAACCTACCGGAGTTATTATATATAATACCTCAAAGTAAGCGATTATATTATAGGAATAGTCATCACAATTTTTTACAAATTCAACTAGATCAAAATAATATCGAAATGATGGATAATTAATTATTGATCTTGATATGTAGGCCTAAAGCATGTTGTTTATAAAAATTGGCCGCAGCCGCGGTGCCACTCCATTCGAGCCTAATCACGATTATATTTCGGTGTATTCTTACTTAAATGTATATCATTCAGGTTGATTAGGTTACACAATACAATATTACTAAGTAACAGTACACGCATATATACAAATATCATAACATTTGTGAAATATAGGTTCGACCGCGCTAAGCACCACGGCTGCGTGAGGGCCAGTAGGAACGTAGATATATCGAGGGGTGGGTGGGTGGGTGGGGTATCTAGCCTCGTGACCTTGACCAAGAGTCAACTTCAGAAAATCAGTGTTCGTCACGGTAATTAATCCGTCACTCTTCAGAATTATTGAAATGTCTATGTATGCGAATATTTCTTGCTCTACTATTAAACAAATAAATATGTTTTATAATTTCACCTAATATGTAATGTCACAACACATCTTAAATTGTATATATTCAAATTTATTGCCGATATGTTCTGTTGTCGATTATTCCAGTCCCTGACATACCTAATGATATTTGGTATATTACGCTATTTCGCTTTTATATTGTCTTTATTTGCTTTGTAATAATTATTCTGCAATGCATATTTACTTTCATTCTTAAAAATAGTCAGGAAAGGTTGTCCATATAATGTATATATTTAAAAGTCTGGATCGCCCCTTGTCATTTTGTGCCACCACACTTTAATGAGAGTGGGTTATCAGACTTTGGGGTGACACAAAATGCAGCTCAGTTGTTTACTTACTCAACCCTGTGGAGGAGCAGGGTTGAGTTGGCTTGATATTGGACACCCTTTTATGGCATTTGGGTGTGAAATACGACACCATTTCCAGTCTATCGGAGATAATGATGGTAAAGGAAAATGCGGTATAAGTAAACAACTGGTTAAAGTCAAGCCGATTCGGGCTTTAAGTATATATCTGTAAGCAAGTCATCATATTTCATTGGCGAGTGTTAAAAAATTCTATCAATCTAAATGTAGTCTTAAATTAGCCCAAACATACGCCAAAATAAAGATATTCACGATCATTCTAAATTGGGCTTTTGTGTATTCCTCTTTAACCTCTGAAGTGCGCATGGGGGTAATTGGAAACGTCCCCCTGTGCTGACGTATTTGAGGTGTTTCCGTCACTAAAATATTCATTGTGCCATTAATAGCATTAATACTTATCCATATGCGCCTATTATGGGTTGATTATAAAGGTATTAACCTGAAACAACAATAAAACGAGTGAAAACAGCGTTTGGATGGTCAAAATCGGATATAGCCGAGTTGTATAATGTATGGGTGAGGCAATCTGCTTTCGCCAATTTCCCCCAAGGCCACTGAGACACAGTCGATCGATACTCTCTCTCTCTCTCTTGCACTCGCTATTGCACTTGCTATCAGTGATGACCACACCCTCCAATCGGATTTCTAATGTTAGCACGAAAATACTCAGAATAAGGGAATAACAGGGAAAAATAGGTGATAACTGAAGGAGAGAGGAATAAAGTAGAGGACTGAGATTTTGCATGGCCCAGGGGCCAAAAAAATAAAAAAATGTTTTTTTTTCGATGTCAAAAGTTGATTTTTTTTTTTCTCTGACTCTTAAGAGTCTCCCCGCAGTGCGCCGGGGGAACTCTTAAGAGTCTCCCCGCAGCTCCCGGGTTAACAAGTAGGTGTTTATACTTATAAGAGTGTGCAAACTATAAATATGTTCTAATGTATAACTAAGAACCCCAAATATACGAAGCGTTTGTTGACGTTCTTAAAAAAAAAGTGAACAACAGCTTGCGTACGCTTATACGATATCGGGAAAGGAATGCTTCTTTATTAAACCCTCTAAGTAGCATATTATCATTTATTATGTAAATGTTTGTTAAACTAATGGAACTGAAATTGTGTACTTCGACTTCCAAACCAATCTGATGATCTCTGAACTTTGAAATAATTGTAATAGTTTCGAAATCTGACCTTGTTCATTATAACGGAATGAAGGTTTTCTTGGTACGATGTTGCCAATGTAGCTGCTACCGCTAAATCCAACGAATCACTTGCATCACTTCCATCTAGCGACATCAAGATGTGATGAATTCTAGCGATATTCAAGTTAGTTTCCCTATTTTAAGGAATTGGAGAGATGTTTCGATTGTTAAAGATTATTCTAGATACTTCAACATATGTTTTCTAGTGACATACAAGTTTTTAGTGTCTGGTGACTATCTAGCGATTTGTCAATGCTATTCTAGCATACATTTGTGATTTAGTTTATCTTGCATTTTTGTCTAAATTTGCCCTATTTCTCCAGAAGACTTCCTACATGGTATAGTGTATTGTTCTAGTGATAATTAAATATTATATAGGTCTATTTTAAGTTGGCTGATGAATATGAAGCAGTAATATGCTGGACGATGAGAACACTGTATGTAAACATGTCTCGGATATCACTGATAAATTTTGGCATTTTCTGCCAAAAGCCCAATGGCTTATCAGTGGTGGTAACACAAAATGCAGCACTAGTCTGACCTTTGTGGTGTAAACAGCTCCTGCCTACTTCGCTCTCGCCTGTATTTTGTTGGTTCTGAGGTTTTCTGTTACCAATGGTCACCTTACAGCAAAGTTGTTTTATATTATGAACTCTAGTATTATTACCATAGTTTGTGTAGCCAGGTCTAGGCCTATCTATTAATCATTCTATGAATTGAGCAAGTTACCATTTTGTACTTGTATCTTCTGTAAATTAATTGGATTCACTGAGATTAATTATTATTGTATATATTGTAATATACTTAAGGCTTTTAGTTGTGTTTTATCTTCCTCTAACATTGTTTAATTTGAATATAGTGCCATATGGCCTTGATCGCCTGGCACGCCGGAGTTATTATGTTATACTGATCATGTTATACTGATAAATAACATAGTGTGTCATGTTACGATTCAAGTAATATAATATCATTAACCCCTAGACATAACGGAACGTAACATATGGAGGCCTGTCCACTGTTTTTTATTTATTTATTTGGGTGTACAAGTACTTGTAATATATCCTGGATATTGTTTCATTAATGAAAGTTTATATTGACTATTTAGTTTTGAGTATATTACAAAAGATATTATTACCTCGGGTGTGTTCTCGTGTTTCGAAACCGTGTTCAACTCTTATTTCGAGAGGGTGTCCATGTAGATAGCGAGATGACTATGCGGTCAATTTGTGTGATTGCTTGAAGCTTTTCTTGGTTTAGTGGATTTTCTTTTTTTCAAATCGGTGTTGTGACAGTACTTTGAAAAGTGATTATATAATTTTTTTTTCTTTTTTTTTTCTTTTTTTTGTGTCATTTTATAGTTTGATTTCCTTACGGCACTCTGGTAGTTTCATATGGCTACATTTGATTTAGCAACTTTTGTTGCTGAGCCTTCCGTGCAATTATTACAGGATGTAGTTTTAAAGAAGAATTATTGGATGTCCCTTGCTACTTATTATGAAATTTAATTTAATAGTAGAGTAAAAAAGGAGGAAATAAGGAAATCTGTGATTCAGTCATTAGTTTCTAGGGAGATACTTCCTAGCTCGGCTTTAGCTTTATGTGATTCAAATCCTGTGGGTGAAGGCGGTGGCCATGTTGCTGACCTGATTGCTTTAAGGAGGTTGGAGTTGGTTGAGGTAGCTAAAGAGAGGGAAGCTTCACACCAACAAAGGGAACATGAGAGAGAAACGTCTGATACTACTCTCCTTGACGCGGTTGGGGGGCTTCAGTGACTAATTTTGAGTAGGTTTTCATTCCTCATTCTATGATTTTCCCCTTCTATTCTTATTCTGTCCCATCTAAACGCCTGTGCAGTAATCTGGAGACAACCCTCCAAGCAAACTGCACATTTAAACAATAAGAAGAAGAAGAGAAACTTCACATCAACAAAGGGAACGTGAGAGAGAACAAAGAGAGCGTGAACTTAGAAAGTTAGAATTAGGGAAGGTAGTTTACAAGTACAGTTTGATGTTAGCAAGCATGCCAAATTAATTCCATCGTTTGATGAACGTGATCCAGAGGATTTTTTTTTGCAATTTGAAAAGATTGCAAATACTTTAAAGTGGCCTAAAGAGAACTGGTCTATTTTGATCCAGACTGTACTGGTGGGTAAGGCAAAGACTATATTCACTAGCTTATCAGAAGAAATATGCAAGGATTATGTTAAGGTTAAAGACGCAGTGCTCCAAGCTTATGATTTAGTTCCAGAAGCTTACAGACAAAAGTTTCGTAATCTAAGGAAGATAGATTCACAAACCTATGTTGAATTTGCATCAGAGAAGGAGCGGTTCTTTCAACGATGGATTAGATCTAGAAACGTAAAAACCTATGATGATGTTATGCCCTGTTTTTCTACAGGTTTAACTTGGGTAATGTGAGTTCTAATTGACTGGGTATATAAGGCTGCATGCACAATACAAGATATGAGGAATAGAGAACACAAAGAAACACATGGTAGCAAGTTACACAATCACGTTTATTGATATACCACTGCAGAATACTTGTGTAAGACAATATAATAGAATCGAACAACGCTAGCATAAGTGGATATGGATGGAGCCTAGTCTCCCACTTCCAACGTTCAGGTATTAATCTTCTGATCACTGGCTTTAATTTAACAGGTTTATATACCGAAGACCATCAATGTTACTTATAGAATCATATTCACTGTTAGATTTCTTACTGGTAGCTCTGGTGCACAAGTCGTAGTTCACAGACTAGATTAGAAACGCGTATTTTAGAGCACGGGAATTCTAGTAACCTCAGGGGGTACTGATCTAAGTTTTATATTCTTGTCTCAGAAATACATAGAACGCAAATCAGTGGGCGAACATTCAGATATCACTAGGGTTTCCTTCTAGGTAATAATATCTGGATATATGGTTGATTACGAGAGTTAGTATCGCCTGTTAATTATTGAACACTGATACGCTTAGCACTTCCTAATTGAATGGTTATATGAATTATACTGGGGCAAAGTGATAGCCACTTCGTAGAAATATTAATTAGTGAATCTCTAAACAGCACAGTAATATGTAGTACTGCTAAAGGGAATCTTGGGTAGTATCTGATGGGTCTGGTCCTGGTTATCTTGCGTCCATGATGTTGGGGGCTAACGACTGGTTCCGTGGCCGTCCATGTGTGAAGTTCTCAAATACGTGGGCAGGTCCTTCTATCCAAATCTGCCACGGAGTCTGCCGGCTCTGGAATCTCACTCCGGAACAACACAAGGGCAGAGCTAGAAGTTAACTGCAGGGTAGTGACCCCTGGTTGGTGTCTAGCTTTCAACTGATTTGACTGGGGGCGGGAGCTAGATTTATAGGCTCGGTTCTGGACCCTGTAGACAGTAGGGATCTCGAGTCTTATGGACTTATTTGAGCTCTCAATAGATATGGGGACTAGGTAAGATGGTATTTACTGTTGTGGCACATGGCTATAGGAAGCCTTTATATTTTCATATAACAGCCTTAGTAAGAGGTACTATTTTGGCTATACTGAAAGTATTTAGGGGAGAGAGACTGGATCTACTTTGCGAGGAGGATGGGGACAGCTGTGATAGGAGCGTCTCTCTTAGATTGTTCAATCTTCATTCTATGGTATAGCTGAGGTGCTAATTTAGTGATCAGAGCATGCAAGAAAGGTAAATGGTTTATTGTGAGTTAATAGAGGTTAGTAAAGGTGTTAGTCATGCATGGTTAGTTCATTGATAGGAAGAATTCCTGTGCTACCTGGCAATGACTCGGAAGTCAAAACAGGGGCCAGGTATACCTCCGCGGGGGTGGGGGTCTCCCTCCTCGGGTGGGCAAAAAGGGGGAGCTGGGCGCCCTCTCTCTGTGATAGTCGTCCGGCGGCTGTGGCTAGGGGCTTGCCATATCACCAGTGTTCGTAATAACCCTCTGTGTATGAGACAGATGTGGGTGTCCTTAATACCAAAACCGAAGGTGCCTCAGCTAGCTGGTTTTACTCGGCTGGTTGTTAATTGTAGGGTTTGCTGGATGTGGTGGAGACTGGGTTGCTAACTCTGCCACATTTATCTGGAAGTATGGCAATAGAAGTTAGTTACTGGCGAGGCGGCTAGCCTCGCACCGACGACCATTGGGTGCAGGGTTGTGAATGGGTTGTAAGAGAATAGATGGCATGCAAGGGGCTAGTAAAGTTCTAATGTTGTTCTGGCCTACTAAGTGAAGGTAGGCTGGATAGGAGTATATATATAAAAGGTTGGAGAGCATTAGCAACGGACAATTCAAGGAACTTCAAGAGGTATGAGAGAGAGGCTAGGTCGGACAAGAGAGAGAAGTGCGGGGTCTTATAATGAGAGGGGGGGAGTGCAGGGGGGCTATAGGGGAATTTGACCCTAAGGTCTCTGGGCGTGGGGGTGGCATTAGGCTGCAGTTGATATGGATGTTTGAAAAGGCAGTAGAATACGTTAGCCAAATGCTACCGGGGAATGCAACTATGGGGTGGTATATGAGTCTGGAAAAGATAGAGTTATGTGATCAGTCCGAGGGGTTATGGATACTATTAGTTGGCCCTGGGAACTGCGTTTTCTATGAAATATATATATACCAATAAAACGGCAGTTCGTAGGGTTACTTAGTTATTGTTTCGAGGTACTTATGACAGATACTGGTAACAAGGTTATCTATACAATCTCTGGTTGGGGTAAGAGGTGTATGACACGAAGTAAATTGGCATAGTGTGGACTGTGGATACGAAGGAGGCAAGGGGAAGACGTATGACAATTGTGGAAAAGTAAATGGACAAAGGTGAACACAATGGCGGATAAAAATACTTAACCTAAGGATTGAATACATAGATTTATGGGGCGATGGGTCTTCAGAAGCTTAGTCTGGCAAGACAAGATGTTAGGGAATGTTAATATTAATACTTAAACTAAGGATTGCATACATCGATGAACGATGACATTATAGTCGTCGTCCTAATAAGGTGATGAAACCTGGTTGATCTGTACTTGGCACAATACGACAAGGACAGTGCCGCTATGTCGTATCAATACTGGTGGTAGTTAATATTAGAGACACTTAGTTACTAGAGGAACAATGCAAGGGGCGACTGAGCACGGGTTACATATATCTATACTCGTCATGGGAAATGATATAAGAGGTCTAGGGACAAGCGTGGGTGTTTTAACTTCTAAGATATATAACATCTACTTCTCGGATGTAAGAACATACATAGATATAATTATGGCTGTCTGATGTGTTGGCATTGGCTCAACATAGGGACAGGGCATGGGTGTTTTTAATATGAATGTATATTCCTGTTCATCATCTTTGTAGTTAGGAGTGTAGGACACGAGGGGTAGTGTACGTGAGGTGTGGAAAATGGTCAGTTTAGAAAAGGTAGGTGGGTGCGGCCTGGAGCTGCTTAGCCCTGCGGGCTTGGGCCTGTCTGAAATGGCTGGCTCGGTCAGCTGGTCCTTTCGTTCTGTGGACCTTTCCTTTGGGTGTTTCTGTGTGGTGTTCGTTCGTGGCTTCTGTGGTGGGCTTCTCGTTCTGGGGCATTTTACTTCCCTCTCCTTCATTATAGGCTCATCCTCGAGCCTCAAGGGTGAAGTAAAAAAGAGCATAGTCAGAAAAGTGTAGGTTAACAAGAAAAGTAGTATGACTAAGGGAAAAAAAATATAATATATAGTATATGGAAAACATGTAAATTTATAGAATCATGCCCAATCGCTTAGGAATTGAAAAAAAAACAAAAAAAAATCAAGTACAATAATATCCTCATCATCATCAGGGGGGGTTATTTAGGGTTGCCGTTAGTCTGGGTGACAGTCTGGTAATAGGGGGTGGTGGTGGTTGTGGCTTTGACCTTGGGGTTTCACTTTCACTTTGGAAGGGCGGGGTGGATATACCGTTAGTTCTTGTCGTTAGGAATGTGGGTCTGGGGGCGAGCTGGCCCGGGGCCAGTTTTGGAGGGGGGTCTAAGTGGTTTCGGTCGGGGGTAGTGATAGGGGGGTTTTAAAGATGAAATGGGCAGGTCGAGTCGGGGTTGTTGTTGCGGAAGAGGTTGGTGCTGGGGAGGGGTTGAATTGTGTAGAGAGTTGTGGTCGTGAGTGGGGTTTGGGGAAGGGTGAGTAAGGCTGAAGGTTGAGAGTTTACTATGATCGGGTGGTTTGGAGGTTTGGGGTGTGGGGATTTGATAGGGAGATGGGGGGGGGGGGGGGGTCTGGGCAGGCAGGGTTGTGGTTTGAGAGGGGTTGAATTTGGACTGATTTTATTTTCGGGAGAGACATGGATGGGATTTCGAGGAGTGGTTGAAGTTGAGAGGTTGATTATGTTGTTTGGGGCGAGAGAGAGATTATTTTGGGGTTTAGCCAAGGTGGAAAAAGTTTTGTGGTTGGATTGGGATGGGAGTGGTATTTTGTCGAGCGGGATCTTTGGGGGTGGAATTTGGGGCGGGTGGGGTAACGGTGAAGAGGGGGGTAAGATAAGGACGTTGTTAAGGGCTTTCCTCCCCGGCGATCTTTTACAAAGAAGTGGGGACAGGAACTTATGGGGTTAACTTTTTGACATCTCACCCGGCGGGTGTACCTTGGTAGGGTGGGATGAACAACTAAGTCATTTAGTTCATTAACCAATCCATTTTAAGTGATGCTATATGTATCGTCGCCTTTATACTTACGGCGATTGAAGGTTCAATTAGGGTTAACATCGTTTTTCACACCCGGGGGGTGCTCCTAGGTGGAGGAAATAAGGAATTTACAAATTCAATTTCGATTTAACCACTTAATTTAGTGATACAATTAGGTATCGCCGCCTTCAACCTTACGGCAATCTTTTTGTGACAATTCGTTAGAAATCAGATCTCGTGTCAGCCTGCCCTGTGTTATTCTACTAAAATATTTCAAGGGCCGGCGTCTTTATGGGGGGTTGTTTTTGTTCCAAAAATTGAATCTTAAGACAGTCACCACCAGAAAGACTATAATCGCCATGCTGGACAATTATATTATGTCAGAGGGTATTCTTCACTTTCGTCAAAAAGATTTGTTTAGATATTCTGAACCCCGCCGCGTAGCGAGCTGTGATCGTTGTGTCATTACATCTCGTTATCCGGTGGGTTATTAACACTTGTATGCGAACATGTTGGGTTAACCTTATGAGCATTAATTCCTTTCTTTTTTTCCAGAGCTGGGCTCCGGCGGACCAATACAGACCCGGCGGTAGTTTTCCCCACCAGTCTCTGTCATGGCTACCTCAGCCCCAGTCTTTGCTTTATGCACTACCCCTGCTTGTGCCGGTATCCCTATTTTTGCGCATACCCTTTGCATAAGGTGTGTTAAATGTCTAGACCGTTCAAGGGGTCTCTGGGTAATGCATAATTGTTCTTTTTGCTCCCAATTAGCTGTCAAGGTCCTTTGCGACAATGATAAGACCGCGGCAGTAGCTTTAAGAGAAGTACGGCAACAGATGGCAGCCTACACTACGATTGTTTCGCATAAATCACTTCAATGTGACAACGTCCCTCTTTGGGATAGATTGCTATTTGAACACCCTCCCCCTAAACGTTCCTCTAGAGTCACGAGTCATAAGCCGGCGGAGACTGGTCAGGGTTCTGTATCTTGTGCTACTACACCAAAACGTCCAAGAGAGCCTACACCCCCGGCGTCCGCCTCCTCATTTCGGGCGAGATCTCGGTCTAGGTCACCTCTCAGACGCCAGTCTTCTAGTCTTGCTTCTTCACCAGCGAGTAAGAAGAGTAGGACGGAAAGTTCCACCAGTGGTCACGGCGATGAATCCTCCAAATCTAGGAGTCGTTCTCGGTCACACCGTAGCCATAAATCCTCCAAAAAGGATTCCCAGAAACGAAAGTCCTCCCTACATTCACCAGCTTCTAGTGCCTCTCATCGTACCTCTACCCCAGACAAAGTTTGTGTTAGGTCTCAAGGGTCCAGTGCGGTGCCTGTCCCTAAAGAGGATTTACCTATTAATATTTTAACCCTGGAATTGGAAAGTTCAGGGGGTTCAATAATTGAGAATGTTTCAGACTCCCAAGAGAGTGTAGGCCAGGGCCTCGGTGTTTGGCGGTTTGCTCAGCCAGGGTCTGACCACCCACGTCCGACTCAAACGAGTCACACAGTAGCTGATGTACACAGGGACGCGGCGATCCCATCCTCTATTCCTGACTTATCTTGGCAACAAGGTACCCCAGCTTCGGCGGGGTCTTCTCAGGAGGATCAGGAGGAGAAAGACGAGGTTTCAATAATTTCGGAGATGGAAGGGCAAGAGTCAGGCTCAGGTTTAGACGCCGCGCAGGATATTAATGATTCACCTGTAAGTTCATCATCTAACCAATTTGTTACTGCGCAAGAAATTAATGGGCTACTTACTGATGCTTTATCTAAATTTTTTGGCCAACAACAGGAAAACCCCACAATGGACTTGGGGGCTCCCACGACAAGTTCTACGGTACGGCCTCTGATGACTTCGATTGCTTTATCTAAGATCCCTAACCCACCCACTCTGTCACCATCAGTGGTTACTAAGCCTGCTACGGCGGCATTGACAACTTCAAATGTCAGGGTCATCACGGATGTCAATCCACCCCCTCTAGACAAGGCGCCTCTCAGAAAGGTGGCTATGCCCTTGCTTTATGGACCAGACGAGTCATGGGTCCTTTTGACCCCCACTAACCCAGAGCTCGCCCAACCTACCTTGTCAGGGGAACTCCCGGTACCGCGTGAGTGGGTCATCCAGGGCAATAAATCAAAGAAATTAAGGGCCCTGGATAATTTGGGAAATGTACTGGACGTAAACATCAAGGCTATACCTAGTTATTATCACCAAGATTATTTTGTGTATGCTACTAAGCCAGCTTTACCCCCTGCCTCAGCTTCGAAACTATTTTCAGACTGGTCTAAGCTGGATGGGTTTAATGATATTAAGACTCTGTCAGCTCTCACTCCTGAACTTGATTTACAGACCGTCACAGACGAAGCAGCTAATCCAGTTTTGAAGGTGGGGCAGTTGGGTCCAGGACCTTGGGTAGATTGGGAGATAGAGGCTCAAAACTTTGCAACCACATTTACTTCTAAATCTTCCCACCAGATCCCTCAGGATACTCATTCATGGTTCTCCATGCCGGTAGGTTCTGCCGGCGGAGTCCCGTCAGCTTTGTTTTCTTTCCTAGCTGCCCCTAAGATTAATCTTTGTGAGCTAAAAGACCTTTCACTACCCCTACCCCTACTCACCTAGACAGAGAATTTAAGCTAAGGGGGAAAGCTTTTCGCCTGTTCTCTCAGTACATAGTGTCTCAACAGGTGGCTAAGTCTTTACTGCGGTCCACTCAGGCAATCGCAGACGCGGATGCCAGAAGATCGGTTGAATTATCCCGGCGACTGCTCCTCCAGTCGTCAATCCAATCCTTGGGTGACATACGCACCGCCTTGCTTGAGGCGGTACGAGCAAGACAAGATCTCAGAATGTCTTTAGTTCGCAAGCTACCTGATCGCATTGCGAATCAGGTGATCATGTCACCAGTGCTTACTCCCTCTTTAATGTCCCCTGAAGTGTGGCGAACGGTGTTCAATATGGCACAGGCCGTTAAGCACAGTCCCACCCCTTCTAAGAAACCTGCATTTAACTTCCCCAAACCCAGGCCAACCGCTAAAGCTCAGCCAGGGGGATCTAAACCCTTTCTTCCGCCTAAGTCCTCCCACTCCCCCCAAGGTCAGTACAGGCATAGACAGGGTAGGTTTTCAGGTCAGAGAGGACGCGGCCAGCATAAGCCAGGTCAGGGCCAGTCTTCGGCCAACACCAGCCAGCCGGCAAAGCGTCCAGCACCACCAACCCCACCATCAAAAAACTAAAGTCTCTCTCATTCCCGGTGCCAACCTTAAGGCCGGAGGACCCGAGGGTAGTACAGCCGGCGAACCCTTGTCTGTTAACTGGGTCGTTCCGAACGTGTCACCAAGCATGGCCATTAAACACTTGGGCACGGATGGTGGCACGCAAAGGCATCACTTGGCAGTGGCTCCGGCGACCTTGCTTACGTCAGCCGACAACGGCGAATTTTGTTTCTTTAGAGGTGGACCCGGTCCCCCCAAATTACCCTGTATTCACGTCCAAACTATTTTTGGTTCCAAAAAGGGACAGTGTTCAGATGAGGCCGGTCGTAGACCTGTCTTATCTGAACCTTCACATTCACAACAAATCTTTCAGAATGTTAACAGTACACCAAATCAGGCTAACACTTCCGCCGGGAGGTTGGATGTGTTCACTAGACCTGACAGACGCCTATTGGCACGTATCGGTCAACAAAAGATTTCAAAGGTTTTTGGCCTTACGGATCAGGCACCAAAATTTTGTTTTTCAAAGGATGCCGTTCGGCTTGAACCTAGCACCTCGATTATTCACGAAATTAGTCAGGCAAGCCCTGATGCCATTGTTAAAACAGGGGATCAGAGTGTTGTGGTACCTAGACGACTGGCTGGTCGGGACGTCGCATTACATTCTGCTGGGTCCCCGCTCATGTGGGGATTCCTGGGAATGAGAGAGCAGATTCTTTGGCGAAACGGGCGTGTCAAGGCTCGCCGTCACCTTGCCTCGAGCGCCCCACAGACATTTTCCCCATTCTCCGAGAACGGGTATGGGCGGCATGGCAGAGGGAGTGGTCGGCTATTGACACTAGTAATCATCTTCGCTCTCTTCAGACTATGGTTGATCATTGGCCATCCTCACTTGACTCTTGTCGCAGGAATCAAGTCGTCTTAACACGCTTGCGCATCGGGCACACACGGTATACACATGGCCATCTTATGACTTCACCCCCGGACCCTCCACCATTTTGCCGACGTTGCCAAACCCGCATCACGGTTCATCACATTCTCTGTGAGTGCCCATTGTATGAGCGGGAACGCCGACTTCATTTCCGTACCGATTCTATCCACGCTATCTTAGCTATTTCACCTTCGTTTACCTTCTCCCCTATCTGCCGGTACCTGACAGCGATGAATTTATTTCATGAAATCTGATTGACGTCTTTCATATACAGTATCACCTTTCTTTACGTACCAATTCTATCCACGATCTAGTAATTTCATCACAGTTTACCTTCTTCCCTATTCACCAGTTCTTAACCTCTGAAGTGCGCATGGGGGTAACTAGACACCTCTGCCTGTGCGCATGTATTTGAGCTGTTTCCATCACTAAAATATTCATTTTACCATAAATAGCATTAATACTTATCCATATGCGCCTATTATAGGTTGATTATAAAGGTATTAACCTGTTACAACAATAAAACAAGTGAAAACAGCGTTTGGATGGTCAAAATCGGCGATACAGGGCGGGAGTTACATAATGTATGGGTGAGGCAACCTCCTTTCCCGCCAATTTCCCCCAAGGCTGGAGAGACACTGTCGATCGATACTCTCTCTCTCTCTCTTGCACTCGCTTGCTAACAGTGATGACAATGCCCTGCTTGCAACTCGCTAATGTTAGCACGAAAATATACCTCAGAATAAGGGAATAACAGGGAAAATAGGTGATAACTGAAGGAGGGGAGGAAAGTGGGGAAGGAGGGGAGGTAGAGGAGTTATATTTTGCATGGCCCAGGGGCAAAAACAAAAATAAAAAATAAAAAAATAAAAATATATATATTTTTTTTCGATGTTTAAAGTTGATTTTTTTTTTCTCTGACTCTTAAGAGTCTTCCCGCAGTCCGCCGGGGGAACTCTTAAGAGTCTTCCCGTAGTTCCCGGGTTAAAAGCGTTTGATTTAATTCTGTAATATTTCCCTTCACCAGCCTTATGAGGGCTCCGGCCCAGTAGGCTGACAAATTACATCTTTCTCTCTCTTTCAGGTCTCCCTCTCGAACACGTCTGCCTTCACTGTCAAATTATCTGCCCTTGGGTCCTCCATCTGTCGGAGGGTCTAATATTCCTCCTATATCAGATCTCCTCAATTCTTCGCCTCCTGCTTGCGACAAAGAATATACACATAGTCACAGTGCGACTACCACTCTCCCAATCCCTTTCCATCTTTCCTCGGGTGGGCATGGCGGAGAGGTTCGCCCGACCAAGTCGATTCCGAGTGATCAAGAACCCCCTCCCAAACATACTATGAAATGTGGATGTCATGCATGTTTCCAGACCATGTACAATGATGCTCCTGCTGTTAACCAGTCTGTGCTTCTCAAATTGGTACGTGATTTCCTAGATAACCAGAAAGTGGATGATATTGATACTACTCTGGTCCATGGCTCACCTTGCATCTGCACTCACCGCTTACGCATACGCTATACAGTCTCAAAAATTCAAAGAAGCCTTTGCGGAAGCATTGGCTCATAGTTCTGTCCTTTTACAATCTAAAACCTCCCCGTCATCTAAACCTCCTATTGCTCGGTCGGGAGCTCAAGCCCCCACCGTTAAGAAATCATATACACAATCATAGAAAGTTGAAAGATTCTAACAAGTCAGTGAATCTTAATAACCTTACCCATCTTACTTGATTTTTAATCCTTCCATTATTCAATGGAATATGAATGGATTCTCCCCTCGGTTGCAGCTGAGGGAGATCCAACGTTTATTATATACTTATTCTCCAATGTGTCTTTGTCTTCAACATGTTGGACACTGTTTTAAATATCGTTTGGCTAGTCGGTCCGTTACTAACGGTAATGAATTAGGCACTGTCATTTATGTCCATAATGGTGCTACTTTTAATTCACTCGCTCCACCAGGTGGTTATCTTCAGTGTTCTGCCATTGAATTGTCCACTCCAGGTGGGGGCCTTTTATCCATATGCAATTTTTATAACCAACCTGATTTTAATTACGACTTATCCCTCCTCCCACCCTTTCTTACCTTGTTCCATAACCCCCTACTTGTGGTTGGGGATTTTAATGCCCATAGTCCTATATGGGATTCACATTGTTCCACATCGGATGTTCCTGGTTCCCATCTTGAACAGTTGCTGCAATCTAATTTTTGTTGCCTTAATGAGGAAGGAACATCTAAATTTTTCTCCAAAGCCCATGGCACGATGACTTCTATAGATGTTTCCCTATGCTCTTCAACTATAGTTGATACGGTTGACTGGCGTGTATTAGACGATTCCTACTCTAGCGACCATTTTCCCATTATTTTGTCATGTTTAACTACGCTTCCGTCTCATGCTCCTCCATGGTACAATTTTCGCAAAGCGGATTGGAAGCATTCCATCTGCATACAAGATCTGTCCCCCCTTTCTTGCCTCTAAGGGATCATGACGATCTTGCTGATCATTTTACAGCATTCGTTATTGACGCTGCGAACAAGTCCATTCCGTCCTCCTCGCCCCGTCCCATGACAAGGAGGGTCCCATTGTGGACTGATACCCTCCAATCACTCGTTAACCCTTGGAATCCGGGAGGCCTCATATGAGGCAAAACGTATTTTGGTTAGGAGTCCGGGAGGCCTCATATGAGGCAAAATCAAATTCAAAGCATTCAAATTGCGCAGGCGGATTTTTGTTTGTGCGTGGGCGACCGCAGCGCCACCAAGCACAAACTACCAGGCAGCATCAGTTCTTATCTCGCATCCATGATGGCTGGAGTTAACCCGAAAAAAATTGCTTTGTCCGAATCGCCGCCCGCCGCCACGACCCGTAAGCCTAAGAAAGGCAAGGTTAAAAGGACCAAGAAAGCATTCCTAAGTCCCGGTGGTGTTGCATGTGCACTAAAAGAGTTAAGTGACGATAGTGATGAACTTAGTGAGATTGAGATTGCGAGTGATTTTGACGAAGAGCATGTGGTTAGTGAAGATGTTGATGAAGTGGAAGATGGCGAAGAATTCCAGGGATTTCATAGCACTGATGATGACGATGGTGATGATGATAATGATTACAATGTTGGATGCGGTGAACATCATGAAGGTGATGAAAATGTTAGTGAAATGGGAAGTGTTCTACCCGCATCACGTGAACGTGACACGACGCACACGCTTGCGACCCCGGCGTCGGCTGTGGGGACTCCTTCCCCGGCAAAAATAGCCAGTTATTTTTATAGGAGAGCTGTGCTGGATAGTGCAAGGAAGCAGGCACTGGAGGCGGCCGAAAGGGAAAGAGGTGAAGATGCTGATAGCGAGGATGAGAGTGAAGAGTCGAGCGTGGGTAGGCCTATTCCTTTGTCTCCCGGGACCTCCTCACCTGCGGCTGGTGCGTCGTTGACCCCGCATGACCCACAGCCCTCAACAAGTGGTGCAAGTGGTGCGGAATTGTCCCTGCATGACCCACAGCCATCAACAAGTGGTGCAAGTGGTGCAGTATTGTCCCAGCATGACCCACAGCCATCAACAAGTGGTGCAAGTAGTGCGGTATTGTCCCAGCATGAACCACAGCCATCAACAAGTGGTGCAAGTGGTGCAAGTGGTCAACGCACCTCCAGAAGGGTCTTGTTCATGGCCACATGGGGGGCACAAAGCAGCACCTCAGGCCCTAAACTGCCCCAAAAATGCTGTCATCGTCGCCTAAAAACTTTGGAGCCTACTAGCTCACCTTCATCACCCACTAGCCGCCCACGCCAGCAGTCGCCACCTGATGTATCACCACCAACTGACGACCAGGATCCCACCTATGATCCTGAAGACACCCACGAATATGGCCGCCCTTCAAGATATATGGACGACCACGGTGCAGATTCTGGGGATGATAATTATGACCTGCCAGACGACCCTGTTGTGGACGAAGCTGAGTGGGTGGACGACCCTGCACCCCGGCGTGGCCGTGGACGTCCCCGTGCTCGGAGTGGCCGTGCTCTTGGACGTGACCGTGCCAGGGGCCCTGCTGGTCAGCGTGGGCGTGGCCGTGCCCGTGGGAGTAGCCGCGGCCGTGGCCAGGCCGCCCCTGCTGCTGCCGACGCCCGTGCTGCTGCCGACGCCCGTGCTGCTGCCGACGCCCCTGCTGCCCGTCCCCGCCCCCGTGCCAGGCATGCTGATGTCTGGACGTGGGAGGATGGGGCCACCTTTCAGCCACAAGATGCAACATTCGATGACACCCAAAATGCCGCAGGGATTGATCCGTCTTTCCCAGGGGGACCCAACTCAACCCCTGCCGAGCTATTCAAGGCCTTTTTCGACAATGATGTCATATCATATGTTGTCGATGAGACCAATAAGTAGCAGGCCCTCAGTGACCACCTAAGCGGCAAGACCCATAGTTCCCACATGAAGGCCTGGAATCCTGTTACCAATGCCCAAATATATGTGTTCATAGCACTGACCATGCTCATGGCACATGTGAAGAAGCATCGGCTGGCAGACTACTGGATCACAGGCGACATAATTGCCACACCTGCTTTTGGCAAACTTATGTCCCAGACCCCGCCAATGGGGAGCCACCTTGTCGTGGTGGTGGGGCTTGAAGCGGGGTCGTTGGTGTCACTTTCTTTAGGGCAGGGATTCAATCGGCTTCGTGGACAAAGTGCCCCCCCCGTCGTCATTGGGGTAAGCGGAACCTCCCGGTGACGACGTTTTTCGAGTTACCATTTTTGTTTTTAATTTTGCAGAGGATTTCCTCCCTATTTTAACTAAATTGTGTCAGCTAGGCTCGAGAGCCTTTCCTCGCTGAATCTGGAGTCCTGGCTCCTCCGTTTACAGGGGCCGTGGCGGTCTAGCTCACCGCCCGAGGGGGGTGGTCCCGGGAGCGGCGACGCGGTTGCCCGCGTTGATGCCCCTGGGGTCGCCCATCAGTGGGGACCGGTCTCGGTTCCAGGGGTCCGTTTTCCCTTCCTGGTGGGTTTCCTGGCTTCTGTCCGGCTACCCTCCATTACGCACAGATTTGGGATGATTGCAATTAACTTTGCCCTCGGTCCCAGTATAGCGGTTTTGCCTAAGCTTGGCCTCTCTGTGTGTTTTGGTGCTATCCCCCCTAGTCTAGGGGGGTAGGGTATGAGGATGAGCCCCCTGGAGACCTGCCCCTGTTTGCGCCACCGGTATAGAGGCTGGGGCTCCCTGACTCACAACGGAGGGTTCTCTGTTGGCCCTTCTGGTATGTTCTTTATTTATTGTTTTGTTTCCTATTTTTCTTTTTCTTTTCTTTCTTTTTTTTCCCTCGGTTATGTTTTTCTTTCTTTTTTGTTTTCCGATAAAATTAAAATAGAATAGTAAAAACAACTAGGGTCATCATGGATCAGCCATGCAAACCTCCTCCCCTGGATCCAGCTTTGGCGCCCCAGGTACTTGACCTTTGCATTCCCCTGGACTCTCCATCTGGCCTTCCTCTGCACTCTGAGTCTACCACCTTGAACACCTCCCCTCCGAGTTGTTCTGAGTCTGATGCTCTCTCACGCTCTGATACTAAATTACCTGCTTCTATGACTAAGGATTCCCGTCCTCCATCTGTGGACCCTACAATGGCCCCTGTTCACATCGACTCTCTACAGAGCCCAACTACACCTGCCGCTCATGATTTAAATGTCCCTCCCCTCTCCCAAGATAAGGGAGACCCTCCTTGTATTGAGTCTCCTGTTCAAACCATGGACCTTGGCGTGCCGGGTTCTCTTGACACGCCATGCTCCTCAGCACTACCCGTTAACCGACTTACAGTTTCCACTGACTACCTGCAGAGTGACACCAGTGTTGGTGACCCTTCACCTCCCATCGACACTGTTTCTCCACCATTTCAGCCGATTGTTAGTTCAGCCGCTACCTCCACCTCACTCGTTGCAACTCTAGAGCCTCACATGCCTCATTCTGGCCCCCAACATCGGCGGAAACCTCAGCGTCAGTTTGTCCCCAATGCCACCCTCCGGCACTTTGATTCACTTTTTGGCGATGATGACTGGCCGCGTTTCCTTGTCATACGACCGGCTTCCTACATCTCGGGGGCTAAGTTAGAGAACCTCCTCCTCTCGGCGCATGCAACTTCGGACTTATCGTTCCGTGAGACTGGTAATATTGATTTGATTGTGGAAACCACTACTCGTGCCCAATCTGAGACATACCTATCTCTTACTACCTTGGACGATATCCCTGTTACTGTCACGAAACATAACGACCTCAACTACCTTGTTCTTGACCTTGTTCTACCCTCAACTTATGACCATGACGGACTTCCTGATAAGCCGACCCTCCTGTCGTCGTTGTACTTGCGTTATCCAAATGTGCACGACGTTGATTTGTATAGTATCCCAAACAAATCAACTCCTTCTCATCCTCTCCGCATAGCTCGCATTAAGTTTAGTGGACGTTCCCTCCCACGTGACGTCAGGATCGAAGGACAAAGGCGTGAAGTACGACCTTATGTTCCCAAACCGTTACAATGTGTAACAGCGCATTTTGAGCGACTGTACACTCTAGGGTAACTCATATAATCACTTGTATAACTCACACCCTTATAACAGTTATTCACTTACTTAAGTATACTACTGTACATTCAAATTGGGCATGATCTCCCCTATAGAAGATCACCCCACCTATAAAGGCCTTGGTACAATTCTTGCAAGCTAAGAAGGGGTTCTCACGCTCCCTTCAGAGAATTGCAGCAACACCAAGATGATTGCTTCGACTAGTAACGTGTGACACCACTCTAGTAAGAAGCCGGCGCCCACAGTGGGAAGGCTTACAGCCAGTAGCAGATCTCAAGTCCAGCCATAAGGAGGGTCGGACCCTTGAGCGGCTGAGGTAAATTATACAGTGACGTATACAGTGACAAGTGCGATACTGTGCGATATTAGTGTGTACCGTTTACCTATTTTCGCTATTCTTAATTCATCTATTCTTTACAGGAAGGAATTACAGATTACAGGAATAATAGCTCAATCTAGTTGTTAGCCAGCTTACTGCTTTTAATTAGGTAGATACTTCCCTGCTGGGCAATACAGTATCTACACAGACCTTATAACTATTTACAAACCGCATAGTTCTATATTTTGTGTTAAATAAATATATATAGAAAAGCCACCAGTGTCTTTGCTTCAAATCAATTACCTCTATGATTTACCTTTCAACATGTTTTTACAGTGTTAACCTGGACTACAAGCATTACAAGGAAAATCAAGGTAAGAGGCAAAAAGGTATCAAAACAGTATAATCCCCGATACATAAGTGGTTGGCAGCTTATTGGGATACGTGTTCCTTATGTTACGGCTGGATCGGCAATACATATTCGGGATTCTTGATCGTAGGACAGAAATGGCTTAAGTGACAACGACACGCTCGATTCCAGTCCCAAATACTATATGCTCCAGACAACAAAAGCACCAACGCCCTACAGAGTTATCGTCTACGGTAACGAGGTACCTTAACTCGGCGAAAGTGTACAACAGGGGTAGGCTATGAGGCTAAACTCCCTCAGACATTTATAGGTTACGTTATTACTAAAGAAATGCAATACTCAAGAAACTACGTTAATATTAAGCCTCTAATAATGTAGAATAGAAGCAGGCTAAAGGTATGACAGTGAAATGCTAAATGACAAATGTACACGCCTACTTGAAAGCGCGTGCACTACACTAACTGTCCCCTACTAACATGCACTAGCATGTAGCATACAAGATGTTCATGATCCAGTAGATACCTAATAATACACATGGGAGGAACATAAACAGTAGTCACTTATTATAATAATGAATCTATACTTGGAATAACTAAAAGGTTGCAGGCAACAGTACTGCGCCGGTAGCCTACTACCGCATAGGCTACTTCGCTTCTCTCACTCTGTCTCCCCTCCGAGTCCGTATGCGCCCTACGCAACAGAACTCCAGACACAGCAGCAAAACGACAGTGCAGTTAATTGATACATGAAAGTATTAATAGTGTTGTCTTGTGTGTGAGTAATGTGTATTGTAAAGTGTTATAGATATATACTTAAAGAGAGCTGCAATGCATAGTAAAATAAAGATATATCCCACTCATCATCCCCATGTGTTCTAGCTAGCAGGCCAAGTCACAGGAACAACGAGTCCCAGCACCGAAAGCGAGAACCCAGGAGAAGACTGTAGAGAACACAAGGACAGATAAATTACGTTACTCTACTATACCGGCACTACGAGCGAGCTGTAGTCTCGGGTGCTACACTCACTCCTGGCTCGGTATGCAAATCAAGGCTAAGTCCTCGTCCCTCTACAGACAACTCCTGGGCATGGTCGGGCTCTTACACATGGCACCAGTCTAGTCACAAATGGGATGATGAGCAGGGCATATAACTCGTGAACATGTAGAACGTTCACCAACTATCCTCATCAAGAAGATCGCTGTTCACATTAACCCCTTAAATCTAATACATGTAAATATATGCTTGTCCTAAGAGTAATACGAGAGGTGAGTGCTGAAACTCCTTTAGGACCTCAAGGGAAGGTTATGCATATAAATAGAGAGAAGAATGAAATGAGAGTAATGTCGTCAGAGAGAAAGAGTGCAACCGTGAGAAGTGGGGAGAGAGAGCAAGGGATGTTAGAATCTCAAAGGTTCTAGGCAACCTAGTCCAGGAACACACAGCCAACCTCCAGGCAGTGTGCTGTATGACAACATGGGCCCAGCCCAGGCAGGCAACAATGGACTACCAACCCTATCGCGCCTAGCTATAAGGGCAAGGCTGCCAACCAGTCCATACGTCTGGCAACCACCCGGCCGGCAGCGCGGCGTGTTGCTACCCTCTTGCTCTGAAGCCCAACTCACTCTCTCTCTCTGAATTCCCATTATCCTATCTATCAACTTCTCTATTGATACTACATATTAAATGGAAGGTCTCGACATGGCTTAAAACAAAACCCACCACTGGTTAGCACATGACGAGACCTTTGCAGAGATACAAAGAACATAGTTATAAGTTGTCACACTCAATATACATAGCGGCTGACGGTAGCCAGATCACGGGCGGTACAGTGGAATACCAAGGAGTACAATCAGGTTGCGTTGCCCAGCACTGGGGTGCGTCACAGCCCCCCCAAGATTTTAGATAATCGACCTTAGAAGCATTATCAAAATCTGACAGGCAACCAACCGACCTGCTACCCTTAGCTGCCACTAATTGCAAAAGGTGCACAACAACTGAAGTGTGAATTATACATAAAACACAATATTGCATGCATCATGCTACAACAATAAAGAGTTACAAAACTAAAAAAAAAGAAAGAGTTTTCTCGTTTATTTTATTGTTTTATAATCTTTTTGGACGGCGTTATGATAGCCTAATTTTACTCCTGCTCAACCCACACACCGTGCACGACTATCTTGGATCATCAACCCTTGATAGACAATCTGCTATCACGTTCTCACTCCCGGCAATATGCTGAATGTTGAGATTATACTCTTGGAGCATTAGGGACCACCTGGTCAACCGCATATTCCGATTGTGAAACTGATTTAGGAATTTCAAGGGATGATGGTCCGTATAAATCGTCACTACCGGGCCGTAGGCTGGAACATAAACTTCGAAATGTTTGAGCGACAAAACGATAGCCAGAAGCTCCTTCTCTATAGTCGAGTAATTCCTTTGTGCCGAATTAAACTTGCGAGAAAAGAAGCTCACTGGGTGTTCCAAGCCCTCGGAATCAGTCTGCAGTAACACTGCCCCGGCACCCACACCGCTGGCATCAGTCGCCAGCTGAAAACTCCTGGAGAAGTCTGGGGCCCTCAAAATCGGATGTGTACACAGCAGGTGCTTGACTAGGTCGAAAGCCCTCTGACACTCCGCAGCCCAACAGAACTTCACTGACTTCGACAGTAGATCAGTTAACGGTGCTAAGACAGTAGAGTACCCCCGGATGAAGCGCCTATAATAGCCTATCATACCTAGGAACCGCATGACCTGGCGCTTAGTGGTGGGCCTGGGAAACATATTGATAGCCTGTATCTTGCTCAGGGGGGGGCACACCCGGCCTAACCCGACCACAAAGCCAAGATACTGCACAGTAGCCTTTACAAACTCGCACTTCCTCAGGTTCACCACCAGCCCAGCATCGTGCAACTTCCTAAACAGGGTCTCTAAGTGCCTTAGGTGATTTTCAAAATCGTCATCATATACTATCACGTCATCAAGGTAGACCGTGCAGTTAGGGATTTCGTCACAAATATCGTTCATCAGGTTCTGAAACGTGGCAGGTGCGTTCTTAAGCCCATAAGGCATTACGTTACATTGGTAGGTCTTGCCATCTACCACAAAACCACAAACTTGCTTAGCTCGGTCCGACAGGGGTACTTGCCAGTAGCCTTTTACAAGATCAATTTTAGTAAGGTACTTTGCATTCCCTATCTTGTCCACGCTGTCGTCAACTCGAGGCAAAGGGTAAGGGTTGGTGGTGGTCAAGCCATTTAGCCTACGAAAATCTATGCAGAACCGCACCTTGCCGTCAGGTTTTGGCTGCAACGTGACGGGTGATGTCCACTTCACATAACCTTCAGTGATCATCCCTCTCTCAACCATGTACTTTAACTCCTCCCGTAAAGCTGGCAACTTTACCGGGGGCACACGGTAGGGCACTGACTTGAAGGGCACATTATCACCGACGTCCACGTCGTGCGTTACCTGAGTAGTGAGACCTGGGTGTTCGGCGAAAACAGAGGGGTATGACCTGAACAGGCCTAGGACAGCAGCACCCTGGTGCTCAGGCAGGTGACTTACAGCTTGCCTAGCCTCTTGTTCAGTATTCCCCGCCCACTGTTCCGCGGAAATGACACAGTCCCAGCTATCCTCCTCAGCAGCATGACTGTCCCCACCTCCTTCTCCACCCTGGCCGCTGCAGGCCAGCACAGGGACAGTGAGAGGCTCTGAGGGGCGTCTCACATACTCTTTCATGAGGTTAACATGACATAACTGATGTTTTTTCCTACGGTCAGGTGTTGCAACGAGATAATCAAGGTCGGACAGTTTCTTAGCCACCACATACGGCCCAATGAACTTGGCAGAAAGGGGGTGTCCAGGCAAAGGTAAAAGCAACATTACCTCCTGACCCACCGAAAACTCCCGAAGCTTCACCTTGGCGTCATACTGGTGCTTCATGACCGCCTGTGCATTAACCAAGTTATTACCTGCCGCTGCCATGCAACCTATAAGTCTCTCCCGGCTCTCAAGGACATATTTAAGTACAGACCCCGGCTTCTCTTCGCCCTCCCAGATCTCTTTCACCATACTTAAAGGTCCTCTCACATTATGGCCAAAGACTAGCTGATTTGGACTGAACCCCAGGCTCTCTCCTGGGACTTCACGTGCAGCGAACAGAACATACGGCAGACCCAAATCCCAATCAGTGTCATGTTCTGCACAGTAACAGCGTAGCATACTCTTCAGGGTCGAGTGCCACCGCTCCAAGACTCCCTGACTCTCGGGATGGTAGGCTGACGACACTACAGAACATATACCGTGCAACTGAAGGGTTTGCTTGAAAATTTTGGATGTAAAATTGCTCCCCTGGTCTGACTGCACCTCACGTGGAAATCCATAACGGGAACAGAACAATAATAAGTTTTTAACAACTGCCTTTGCCGAGCCGTTTCTCATGGGGTATGCGTCCGGGTATCTCGTAGCCACATCCATGATTGTCAACAGGAATTTATTGCCACTACTAGTAGGCAGGAAAGGGCCAACCAAATCTACTACAACTTTGCTGAACGGAGGCCCGGTGACAGGTATGGGAAACAAAGGTGCCTTCGGGATTGTCTGGTTAGGCTTCCCCGTTGTCTGGCAGGTCGCACACCCAGCCACCCATGCACAGACATCAGCCTTGACCCCAGGCCACCAGAAAAACCTGCCCAATGCCGCCAATGTTTTTGTTACCCCCAAATGACCCGCCACCGGCACATCATGCGCCAGACACAATAAGGACTCTCTATACTTATTTGGAACAACCACCTGGTCTACTACCCTCGCACCGCCCTCCCACTTCGATTTGGGGTCTAAAAATCTGCGGTACAATATCCTGTTGAGCCTAAAGAAATCTCCCGGCTTCGCATCCCCATCTTCCTCCAACTCTATGGCACCATTGCTATAACGAGCTAGGCTAGCGTCTTGCAGCTGCTGCTCACTTATGTCCCCGGGCGTCAATGCATCAAGATGGTTTTGTAATAAGACATTACCCCGGCTAGTAGGCTCTACTGCCTTAGTGGCTCTCGCTACAGCTCTTGCCTCACGCGAAGTCTTACCCAACTCTGCCTTGTTACACACCATCTCTGGGCCAGAGTCAACTCCCGTGTTTATTATAGGTCCAAGTACCGAATCACCGAGAAGTGCAGCAGAATCAATGTCCCTTTTCCTGCCCTTAGCAACCTTCTCCTGATCCTTCCTCCACTGTCCCCGAGGTTGAGTGCTAGGCTGTGCAGGAGCCGCAGAGCGAGATCGGGTTACCACACAGGCCATCTCATCCTGTTGGCACCTCCCAACCCATTCCCGATTCTCACCATCCACGTCGGCCGCCCTCTCGGCAACGACTAAGGGTGGAGTCCCAGAAGTGGGCACCGCAAAGTCGTTGCCGAGAAGAAGGTCGACGCCCTCAACTGGCAAACACTCAACGATCCCTACATCCAGCTCCCTGCACACCTCTCCCACTCTCAACTCCAACCTCACAAGTGGGTATGACCTCGTAGCATTTATACCCTGCACCACAACAACTCTGGCCGCATTTATCGGTTTCCCTGTGAAGTTCCTCAACAAAGTTTGCGAAGCCCCCGTATCCCTCAACAAGTCAACCCTCCGTAGTTCACTCCCCCAGCTCACAAACCCGTGTCCCCGATGGCCACAGAAAGTGTCCTGGACAGGTGTCGAGCCTTCCGTACGCTTCTTTACCGCGTGTGCCTCAGCTGCTGACAACCTACCCCGGGCAGTTGCTGCAGCCTTCAGAGACACACCGATACTGTGAACCAATGACACCGGCTTAGCGGGAGTGTTACTAGGGCACTCACGTGAATAATGGCCTAGCTTCTGACATTTGTAACATTTCACATCCCCAATGGGCTTCTTCCCTTGTGCGGGCGAAGAAGGGGCCTGACCTTTAGTAAACGGGAGAGGCTTGTGTTTGTAGGTGTTATTAGGTGCAATGCTTTTAGTGTGGTTATGTGTGTCATAGGATTTGTTATTATCGAAAACTCTGGTGGGTGGGGTATAGCGCCCCTTCTGCCCTGACTCAGCCCTCTGAGCGGCACCGCAACCACGAATCAATGATAATCTGAGGTCTGCCATCTTGGCAGCCTCCTCTACTGTCTTGGGACATTTTTCCTTAATGTTCAGCGTTAGATCGGTTCCAGTACATTTGTAAAACTGTTCCAGATAGAAAAGTTGCTTAATTTCCTCAGCCGACTCTGCGTGCTCGGACCGAAACCAGTTATTACATGCATCTGTTAAGTCCCGTGCGTGCTCCATAAAACTGACGTCGCTCTTCTTATTCACGCCACGGAACTTCAATCTATAAGTTTCGGGTTGCAGTTCGTAGGCCCGGAGCACAGCCTCCTTCACCAGTCCATACACGACACTCTCGTCCAGTGACAGTGCATCGTAGGCTTTCAACCCCTTACCCACTAGACGTGATGAAACTAATGCTGCCCATTTAACCTCCGGCCAGTCATACTCACGACACTTCTTTTCGAAACGAGCAAAAAACTCAGTCACTGCTGTCTCATCAAATGCGGGTACTAACTTAATTAAATGCGAAAGTGAGTCTGTAACCCGGTGCCCACCACCGAGATGACGCCCCGTGGTCTCTACTCTAGACTTCTCGACATCCATTTCAGCCTGGTACCTGGTTGCATCCTGATTGGCTTGGATTCTAGCAACCTCTATGCGTTCTATACTAGCCTGTTGTATCTGAGTCTCCTGCAGCTTAAACTTAGCTAGTTCTAGCTGAAATAACATCTCAGGAGACAGGCCTGGGGGGGGAGAGCACAAAATGGGGGATCCACACCGAGACGTGTTTACGGGTAAGCCAGCTTGCCATTGAGAACCCTCCTGCTGCATCGTGCTAAGACTCGCTGGCTGAGGGCCCAGCTCAGGGGTAGAGTGGAATGGAGGCTTGGAGGGAACCCCCCAAGACCCCACTCCACCCACCGCCCCATCGCCATCACCCAACAAACATGCCACCAAATTCTTCTTGGGCCAACTGTCAGGACAGTCCCGCCCCAAAACCGTGGCTAAACAGCGAAGACCGTAACAATCAATAGCCTGCAGGCGCTGTTCGGTCAAAGGTGTCTGCAAAAATGCCCGGGCATCCCTCTCTCCACTTATAACACTCCCCTCCCTAAATATCTGCTGTACTTGCTGGTCACTAGGCTGTACCGTGTTATCCTCCCCCGTAAATGATGAGTCATTAGACATAGTGCTGGTTATACAATTGCTGTTCATAAACAAAAAAAAGTGCTTATTACTAATTGCAGTCTCGACTCACAAAATGTTAAAGATGCTTGAATGACTCTACTCTAGACACCTAACGAAACAATCTGCAAGTCCACCAATACAATAATGACACAATAAAAATTCCTCCAATATGCAAGAAAATTCTAGCCAGCTCTACTAGGTAGCATAGAATAGTTCTCCAAAAAACATGTGATAGGATACTACTGAATCTTGTGCAAGGTCGCCATTTTGTTACGGCTGGATCGGCAATACATATTCGGGATTCTTGATCGTAGGACAGAAATGGCTTAAGTGACAACGACACGCTCGATTCCAGTCCCAAATACTATATGCTCCAGACAACAAAAGCACCAACGCCCTACAGAGTTATCGTCTACGGTAACGAGGTACCTTAACTCGGCGAAAGTGTACAACAGGGGTAGGCTATGAGGCTAAACTCCCTCAGACATTTATAGGTTACGTTATTACTAAAGAAATGCAATACTCAAGAAACTACGTTAATATTAAGCCTCTAATAATGTAGAATAGAAGCAGGCTAAAGGTATGACAGTGAAATGCTAAATGACAAATGTACACGCCTACTTGAAAGCGCGTGCACTACACTAACTGTCCCCTACTAACATGCACTAGCATGTAGCATACAAGATGTTCATGATCCAGTAGATACCTAATAATACACATGGGAGGAACATAAACAGTAGTCACTTATTATAATAATGAATCTATACTTGGAATAACTAAAAGGTTGCAGGCAACAGTACTGCGCCGGTAGCCTACTACCGCATAGGCTACTTCGCTTCTCTCACTCTGTCTCCCCTCCGAGTCCGTATGCGCCCTACGCAACAGAACTCCAGACACAGCAGCAAAACGACAGTGCAGTTAATTGATACATGAAAGTATTAATAGTGTTGTCTTGTGTGTGAGTAATGTGTATTGTAAAGTGTTATAGATATATACTTAAAGAGAGCTGCAATGCATAGTAAAATAAAGATATATCCCACTCATCATCCCCATGTGTTCTAGCTAGCAGGCCAAGTCACAGGAACAACGAGTCCCAGCACCGAAAGCGAGAACCCAGGAGAAGACTGTAGAGAACACAAGGACAGATAAATTACGTTACTCTACTATACCGGCACTACGAGCGAGCTGTAGTCTCGGGTGCTACACTCGCTCCTGGCTCGGTATGCAAATCAAGGCTAAGTCCTCGTCCCTCTACAGACAACTCCTGGGCATGGTCGGGCTCTTACACATGGCACCAGTCTAGTCACAAATGGGATGATGAGCAGGGCATATAACTCGTGAACATGTAGAACGTTCACCAACTATCCTCATCAAGAAGATCGCTGTTCACATTAACCCCTTAAATCTAATACATGTAAATATATGCTTGTCCTAAGAGTAATACGAGAGGTGAGTGCTGAAACTCCTTTAGGACCTCAAGGGAAGGTTATGCATTTAAATAGAGAGAAGAATGAAATGAGAGTAATGTCGTCAGAGAGAAAGAGTGCAACCGTGAGAAGTGGGGAGAGAGAGCAAGGGATGTTAGAATCTCAAAGGTTCTAGGCAACCTAGTCCAGGAACACACAGCCAACCTCCAGGCAGTGTGCTGTACGACAACATGGGCCCAGCCCAGGCAGGCAACAATGGACTACCAACCCTATCGCGCCTAGCTATAAGGGCAAGGCTGCCAACCAGTCCATACGTCTGGCAACCACCCGGCCGGCAGCGCGGCGTGTTGCTACCCTCTTGCTCTGAAGCCCAACTCACTCTCTCTCTCTGAATTCCCATTATCCTATCTATCAACTTCTCTATTGATACTACATATTAAATGGAAGGTCTCGACATGGCTTAAAACAAAACCCACCACTGGTTAGCACATGACGAGACCTTTGCAGAGATACAAAGAACATAGTTATAAGTTGTCACACTCAATATACATAGCGGCTGACGGTAGCCAGATCACGGGCGGTACAGTGGAATACCAAGGAGTACAATCAGGTTGCGTTGCCCAGCACTGGGGTGCGTCACACTTAATACAACACAGAAAAGACCTCCGAAGAGCAATCATATTAAAAGCAGTAAAAGAAAAGCTGAAAACAGAGCAACTAGATTTACCAAACATTAATGAGCTAAATGGAATGAAAAACATCGATGAATGATAAAGACATAGAAGTGGATTCAGAGTGAGGTGGTATTAGATCACAGTGCCCAGCACATCAGCGCTGACCTCAGCATTCCCTTCACTGAGCCAATGAGTCACGGTGAGCCCGCGCACCAGCAACTCGCCCCCAGCAACTCAGCCAGAGACTCACACACGCACACACGCACACCACGCCCAGGCAAGGGTATGACGTGTCTGTGAATTGTGACGTCACGGGAATTGGTGACGACATCAGGAGAAGCAACCGCAACTCTAGGGGAACACCACTTCAAACTTCATTCTACAACAGCTGACTAGAGGACTTCAAACATCACAGCATTAATTCAGCTTTGTATCGGTTAGTCAGAAATAACAATACAAATTAAATATACTAGTAACTAGTGCTAGTAAAAATCCTTTCAACATAAACACAGCAAATGCCAGTGCCTTCTTTAAATTTTCTTTAGCAAATATCTCTACTTATTTACTCTACGAATTTTAAAGTGTGACTATACGTACATTTTAACTCCATTTCGAATTAGTAAATTCAAGTCTTGCTTTAAGAACTTTTATTCTCGCACTAAGAAACTTATATTTACTTCCTTTTAATTCTAATTTCTCTCATTGAATTTAAATTTTTAGGCCTACAGTAAATATTAGTTTACCAGCACAAATTTCTCAAGAAATTTATTTTTATTAGCAGAGGATCATTTCTTTTCTCTTGCCTGTGTTACGTTGCTTTCATTTTCTTAGTAAGAGAGTATTCTTATACAGTGCCTTACTAAGTTGAATTTTCCAGATTTTCCTGTATTAATATTTCAATTGCTCACTCATCAGACTAACCACCTTCATTCATCCATACAAACTAACGTACGGGTGTGTGGTTAAGAGAAGTCCCTTTTACCAAAAATGTTGTACCAGTGCTAAAATTTTTGTGGGATTATTTGTCAATGACATTCAGTCCAGGTATTTTTACCAACAGTGTCATTTGCCCCATGTCCTTAATTCTCTTAGCAACACAGAAGAGGAATTAGAAGGAACGGGAATTGAGCCTCAGTCAGACACAGAGTTTGAGAAACAAGTAGGGACAAAACTTGCTTTTGACATTGACGACTTGACTGAACGACTAGCTAACTTTTTCAAGGAGACATCGGGTCACCCTGATACATCCTTAGCGCAAGCAAACTTCTAACAATATTTGCACATCAAATATAAGGCCCTTCGTGTCGCCCAGGCACCAAGGTTATGTTATTCTGAGACTGTGCCACGCACTTATCAGAATTTTTCCCCTACAAACGTCCGACACTTCAAAATATTTGCACAAACGATAGTGTACAATACCTGCATTCCAAAGGTAAGTTTAATATTTGTAAATTTCCAGGAAATTGTGGTGGGCTGACCCTTTGTCAGAGTGAGGGTTGGTGTCCTCTACTTCCCATAGCCCCTTCTATCTATTTCTCCTTCTGCATCTCTAATTTTTTCAAATGGCGTAGGGATGCTGCGACCCCAACGCCCGCCACTTTCTGGTGCAGGTAGCCTCCTCTGTGGTGGGGGGGGTGAGAAATTTCCACCACCGCTTTTCTCCGGTGAGACGTAGAAGTCGGCTAAAGGGGATCGGGGGCGGGGGGCCTGGTATCCTTCTCCCCTTAAATAAATCTACCAAAAAAACGAGACAAAGATAGGGGCGAGGGAACGCGTTTGTGGTACCGGACCCTAAGAATAGGAGCTTTGAATGTGCGTGGATGTAGTACGAATGAGAAGCGAGAGGATATTGGAAGGTTATTTGAAAGAAGGATGTATGATGTCCTAGCACTGAATGAAACAAAGATGAAAGGAGAGGGAGAAGTGGATTTTGGAAACGTGATAGGTAGAAAGTCTGGAGTAGACGAGGGAGTCAGGGGGAAAGAAGGAGTGGCTATTATTGTGAAGGAGGAGTTGAGAGAGTTTATAAAAGAGTGGAAAGAGGTGTCATCAAGGCTAATGTGGGTGAGAATGCGGTTTAAGGGTGAAAGGTGGGTTTTTGTAAGTGCGTATGAACCAGGAAGTGAAAGAGAGTTAGACGAGGTAGAGGGTTTCTGGGAGGATTTGAGAGATTGTCTACAAGGGTTTGATGAAAATGAAAATGTTATAGTTTTAGGGGACCTAAATGCTAGGGTAGGAAATGAGCCTGTTGAGGGAGTCATCGGTAGTTTTGGTGTGGATGGTGTAAACGAGAGTGGAGAAAGACTGAAAAATGTATGTGAAGAGTGTAGATTGAGTGTAGGTAATACGTTCTTCAAAAAAAGGCGTATACACAAGTACACCTGGCATAGACTTGTGAGGGGAGAGATTGTAGAGAGGGCATTGATGGATTATGTGCTGGTGACAAGGGAAAGATTGTGTAGACTGCTGGATGTGAATGTGATGAGAGGTGAGGCGGAGGGTATGTCAGATCATTACCTGGTGGAGGGAAAGCTAAGAGTTAAGAGTTACAGGAGAATAAGAGACAAGCGTGAAGTAAGAGAGGTAATAAAAGTTAGTGAGTTAGAGAAGAGTGAAAAAGAGAGGGAGTACAAGGAAAGACTAAATGAAAAGTGGATGGAAGTGAGAGAGATGGAAGAGAGAGAAGTAGAGGTTGAATGGCAACAGTTTAAGGAAGGAGTGAAAGCAAGTGCAGAGGTAGTATGCGGCAAAAGGAAAGTAGGAGGCAGAGGTATCAGGAAGGGAAGCGAGTGGTGGAATGATACGGTGAGAAAGGCAGTTGAGGAGAAGAGACAGTGTTTTGAGAGGGTTTTACAGGATGGTAGTGTTGAGGTATGGGAGAGGTACAAGGAGAAAAGGAGAGAGGCAAAACGGAAAATTAGAGAAGCGAAAAAAGATGCAAACGAAAGGTGGGGCCAAAGGCTGAGTGAGAATTTTGAAGAACGAAAGAAGATGTTCTGGAAGGAGGTAAATAAAGTAAGGAAAGGAGGACAAAAGAGGGAAGAGTCAGTGAAAGATGAAAATGGAGAATTACTAGTGGAACCAGTTGAAGTGAGGAAAAGATATGCCAAGTATTTTGAATCTTTGTTAAATACAAGAGATGGAAGAGAAGCAGTGATTGAAGCAGAGGTGGATGGAGATAGGTTACCCAGGCCACCCAGGTGGCAGGGAATGAATGAAAGGATTGAGGAAAATGAGGTGAAAGAAGCTGTGAAACAAATGAGAGCGGGAAAAGCAGAAGGTTTGGATGGTATTGCTGTGGAGTGTATAAAGAAAGGTGGAGATGTGATAATAGATTGGTTGGTGAGACTTTTCAATGTGTGCTTTGCTGTGTCAATGGTACCAATAGACTGGAAGAGTGCATGTATTGTGCCGTTGTACAAGGGGAAGGGAGATCGGCAGGCGTGTTCAAGTTATAGAGGTATTAGTTTATTGTCAGTGGTTGGAAAGCTGTATGGCAGGGTGTTGATAGAGAGGATAATAAAGTGTACGGAAGTTGCAATAGGAGAAGAACAGTGCGGTTTTAGGAGGGGAAGAGGGTGCGTGGATCAGATGTTTGCAGTAAGACAGTTATGCGAGAAGTATTTAGAGAAGCATAAGGAGATATTTTGGGCTTTTATGGACTTGGAAAAAGCGTATGATCGTGTGGACCGTGAAGCAATGTGGAAGGTGTTAAGGATTTATGAAATAGGAGGAAATTTGTTAGAAGCAGTTAAGAGTTTTTATGAAGGGAGCAGAGCATGTGTGAGAGTAGGAAATGGTGAGTTGAGTGAATGGTTTGAGGTAAAGGTAGGTTTGCGACAGGGTTGTGTAATGTCACCATGGCTGTTTAATATGTTTATGGATGGTGTGGTGAGGGAGGTGAAAAGGAGAACTATGGGAAGAGGATTGGGTTTAGTAGGAAAGAATGGTAGAGATTGGGAGTTGAATCAGTTGCTGTTCGCTGATGACACAGCATTGGTGGCGGATTCTGATGAGAAACTGCAGCGGGTAGTCAAAGAGTTTGGTGTGGTTTGTGGAAGGAGGAAACTGAAGGTGAACGTCAATAAAAGTAAAATAATGGTGTGTAATAGGGGAGAGCATAGGGTGAATCTAGATGTGAGGCTGGATGGGGAAATATTGGAACAAGTAGAGTGTTTTAAATATCTAGGAGGAACGATAAGCAGGAGTGGAGGTATGGAAGTGGAGGTAAAACAGAGAGTGTGTGAAGGAAGGAAGGTTTTCGGAGCAATGGGAAGTATGTGGAAGACGAGAAATCTCGGAGTGAAAGTAAAAAGTGCACTGTATCAAGGAATTGTTGTGCCAACAGTGATGTATGGGGCTGAGACATGGGCTCTGAAGAAAAAGGAGAAAAGAGGGCTGGATGTGATGGAGATGAGCTGCTTGAGGAGTATGTGTGGAGTTACTCGTAGAGACAGATTGAGGAATGAAGAGATACGTAGGAGAGTGGGGCAGCAAGAACATTTGTCAGCCAGAGTGGACAGAAGGGTGCTGAGCTGGTATGGTCATGTTGAACAAATGGGAGATGAAAGGCTTCCAAAGAGAATATGTGAGTCAGGTACAAGGGGAGATAGAGGGGCAGGAAGACCCCCATTGAGATGGAGAGACTGTGTAAGAAAGGCTTTGGATGATAGAGGAATGACTATAGATCAGGCAGGGGAAGTGGTGGTGGACAGGAGTGAATGGAGAATGCTTGTGAATAGTTGAGTGAACACGTGGTCATTTGGAGTAAGGGGTCGGGCGCAAGTTGGACTAGATAATAGTCCATCAGGCGCCTGGCCCGGGGAGACGATTAATATGAAGGGTGTGCCTGGAAGTGTGGTGGGAGGGCTTGTGGCTTTGGCTCCGCTGCATGTCTGCCTGCCGAGATCGGAACCTCTCCGGGTGGTCAGGGGCCGGGGGAGTGCTGGAGCAACCTTGGTAACCCTGGTCTCTGGGTCTTCTCCTGGGTGACCTGGATGTGTGAGAGTTTGTGTTTTTTATCTGTGTTTATTTTTTGTTTTATGTTGTTTTTGTGTTTTCCCTGTTCTTGCTCTGTCTTGAGTCGGCTACCCCCAAAATGGGGATTGGGCCTGAGCATATAGATAGATAGATAGAATAGATAGAAATTTCCAGGACTAAGGGTAAGTTACTTAGAGACAAGTGTAGAGAAGTCTTCAGAAGAACTTAGTACACTTACAGCTATGACAGCTACAGTTATGACAGCTATCACTACAGCTACAGCCCGAGGCAGTCCTCACGTGGATGCTCAGACACAGCTTACAGTCCACCTGCCTATGTTTTCTGGGAAGAATTGTCCTAACTACCCAGCTGGACCGTTTTCTTTCCTACACAGAATAGACGAGTACATAAAATCCCAAAACATCAAAAAGGCCGTAAACAAAATTGCCTTTGTCCGGTTACATCTGAAACCAGGAAGTGCTATAGACCTCGTTCAAGCAACCACTCCATTTCAGACATCAAACTACGAGGATTTATGGGTAAAACTCGCAAACTTCGCTAGCACTGGCAGTTACGATGGTCACCGATCAAAGAAATCCATCACCCCAGTTGCTAAACAAACTCCAACGTCTCACGCAAAAACCTGCAACACGAGTTTAGTGACTATCCCGGAGTCCCCGGAGTCACCTTCGGACACTGATGCGAGCATTGCTGCGGACACAGATACTGCTTCTGAGACCTCGTCGGACCCAACTCCCGAGATTCCAGGCGCTACAGCAGAGACTGTTCCCGCATCTCTTCTCAAGTTGGTGCGAAGGCTCCACCCCAACACAAAGCCCGAGCAAATTACTCTTGTCAATCCAAGACGAGCTTGTGAGATAGTGTCAGTTTCACAGACAGTATGTACCTACTGTAATCATAATGCAAGGAGAAACCATTCTTGCATGGCGAGTCGCAGACCCAGTCCGACGCCTTCGCCTCCGAGAAGAACTGGTACAATTCCTAAGAAGTGTGGCCACTGCCATAAAGTTGGTCATACAAGAGAGAATTGCTGGATACGCCATCCACAATTACGCCCACAGCAAAATCAAACGTCACAACGCAGGTCCCAAGCGCGGACAAGACCTCGCAGGGCAGGAAAACCACAACAGAACCCTCGCCCTACACAACATGAGAGACCCGCACAAAGAGGATATTGTTTCGTTTGTACAGTATATGGACATGACACAAAGGATTGTCCTCGTGTAGACACCCCGCGTAGACCAAGAGATGAGTCGCCTCCTTCGCGATTCTGGTTCCTACCAGCGTGTCAAATCCTGTAGTCCCAAATCTACAATCACTAGACTCTCTGCAGTACACACTCCCCGGAGTCGCAGAGAATGAGACCCCTCAACGGTCGACATTTGAGTCACAATCAACATCTTACACTAAGGTTATACGTGACTAAGCCAGTTTCACGTGGTGGATTAAGCCTCACACCAAGGTCCCACACGTAGTCCCCAATACATTCTTGTGGCGGCAGACACCTTTTGTCACAGGTATCCTACGAAACTCACACATAGTTTTCGTAGCAGAAGCGCCTAAGCGAATACAAGGTTCCGCACAAATACAAATTGACTATGTCCAAAACTTAATGAATCTGAAGGATAACCACATCAACATGAAGTCTCACAGATTGAGCTTCACCCATAGTTGTTCCGGTACTCAGTACTGTGTTCGATCCGATTTATCCCCAGCACTGCTTTAGTAACAGCTGTTCCAACAAGCATGGGCAGTTAGTTTACGCATCCTTGGATTCTGTTCCAAGTCGATAGTGCATAGGTCTCAGTTGGGTCAACACTCTCGAAGTACATACACAACACGCATTAAGCGTTCTTTCCTGCATTCGATCATTATAGCAGCGACTGTGTCAACAAGCATGACCAGTTTCACCTGCAAGATCCTAAGAGTGCTGGGATCAAGAGCCGTATTGCAAAACAAGATTTTCGCTCACATCCTCAGCTCAGAAGGATTCGTACTAGAGAAGGTGCACACCTTCCAATTGGGTTTCATGGATAGTTTCCCTTAATAGTATCCGGAAGAGAAAGGAATTATGAGAGGAATAGAGTTCTGAGAGACATACCGTCTCTCAGAACTCTACCCGAAGATTATTGCCGATGTGGAAAGACCTTTTTCAGCACAAGTAAGTACATTACCAACGGCATCCAGACCTATTTTGTACTAAGACATCCTGCAGGAAAACCCTGTAGAGGATATGAACCGCCGTAGAGTTATAGAATGATTTGCGCATCTACTCCGGTATTTTCAATGCATAGGTAAACATTCTCCTGAAGCTACGAAGACCTAGACTTAGGCTTGTAGTCGCCTTCCGCAGTGTACAACTAACAACACTAAAGAATTTAACCAAAGCACTACATAGCCCTAAAAAGTAATCCTAGGTAAGTCTAAAACAACGTCCTTCCTTTGGTAGTCACCAACCCGGTTGTTAACCAAGTATGGAATAATTTTAGGTGGTTGATCACCAAAAAGACAACCACGCAGCATATTCTAGCCAAGTTAAGGAAATACTTCCCACAGCCTGATTCATCAGAAATCCTACACGACATAGGAATAAGGGGAACAAAGTTTTTCAGAGTAACTCAAAAGTCAAAGTTTTTCTTAAGTGGAACTCCATCACCTCATGGATAGACACCAGAAGACTTGACTGTACCTTCACGATCGGTATCTGAGATGTCCAAGTAAGCCAATCTCGAGTCGAGCAGAAAGGATTCTCATCGAATAGTACGATCTGTGCAGTTATTTACCTTCTAAAAGTCGCATTTAAAATACAAACTTAAGGTTAGAATTATAATAAGATGTTTCCAAGTCTTACAGGGCATAGCTCATCCAAATGCTTGCCTAAATTCCAGTCAATACATGCTAAACTTTCACACTAGTACACACCACTCTTCTCACAAGAGCTCCGTACAACATTCAAGATGCCAAGTGACATAGTCAAGATGTTCGTCATTGGTTACATAAGGATAGTGTTGAATAAACGTAAAGACTAGATATCACAAAACGGAAAGGTTAACCCTTGTAACATCTCGGGAGTAGTAACTTTCGTGAATTATTAGCCTTGAGCCTTCCTTCGCCTCTACTCAGTCAGACAGGCAAGGACAAGAAGGTACTCAAAGGTGATAACTTCTCACTGGCAGACTAAAGCGGTGGTAAGAGACATTCCTACAGCTAACCCGACACATGATGGACCCACACCAATCTTGGAGTTTCCAACGCCTTCACTTCCATTCGACACTGTATCAGTGGATTTGCTGAAGTTGCCGCGGAGTCACCAGGATTAACAGGTATCTTCTAGTATTATAGGGTAAGAGCTAACATGGCAGCCAACGCACTCTCCAGATTTGTGCAAGTTGCCCCGGTGTTCTCGTTACCGACCTAAAAAGAAGCCAAGTGAAAGACGAGTAAGATTAGAACCGCTACATATCCAATACGTAAGCTATTTCTGGAATCGGAGAAGATGATTGTCTTGTCCAAAAACCAAGTTCATCCGTCGCAGTACCAATTGCACTAAGAACTTCTGGTTAGACTCCTCCCATTGACACCAACACATACAGCCATGTATAAGTCATTCCAGATAAGATAGTAGTACTCCCGCAACATCATGACGCCATCAATTTGTTACCTATTGCAGCAACTGTACCAACAGGTGTGGACAGTTCATATGGCAGATGGGAAACAAGTCTTGAGGCCGATAAATAGAAGTACTAATGGAAAACTATTAAGAAAGATAGTATAAAACACTTTGCCAAAAGACTCTCTTGTGCTACCACAAGGTACTTGAGAAGTAACCAAACCTGTGACACTCCTGGAATACCCGAAGGCTTCACATCCATTTGACAGTGTTTCTTTGGAATTGCTGAATTGCCCCAGGCGACGCCAGACGTAAGCAGTACCAGTTGGTTTTTGTTGAATATAATCTTTCAGACTAGTTTGTCCTATTTCCTGCTTAAAACACGGATACAATAGACCCAATTACCAACAGGCTCGTCCAATACTCACTTGTTCGCTATTCCTCTCCTCGGCACCCCATCGCCGAAAACAGGATGGAAACCAAGCATAATGTGAAAGAATCAATAGGTGATATCTACTTGAGAAAGCATGTACTTGCACAACAGATCCCCTTCACAAATTGGGTTAGTTGACTGCAAAGTACCTCAGCTAACATAGCTATCTTTGAAATCTTGGAACATCATGTAAACCTTAAGATAATCTAGAATTAAAGGAAAACCTAGATGGCCTTACATTACTTTGAAGAGTCTTCACAAGCCTACAGACAGGTGTAAAAGACTAGCTTCTGAGGGTAAAGACAAGGTTCTGAAGGGATTTCTGGCTACAGCTCAGCTACGAAGGAATCTATATTTCCTCTAGATTATTCTTATAAAGCCAAATCAGACGCTAAGAGACACCTGAAAGTCTTTAGCAAGCTCCAACTTCCAGTCCCAGGTCATTTACACGCACCCGATGCAAAAACAAATGATGAGGATAAATGCCGAAGAGAACTCAAAACTACTCTTCATAGTAAGTGTTAAGGTGAGTCGTCTAGAATTATTTGAAACGTCTTAACTCATTCAAGACTAAGCTTGTTAGTCTAGATGCTACCACTCACGAAACAAAATCATTTTGATGGTTACAGGTTAATCCGGATGAGTACTCAACACTCGCTGAATGGCCATAACATACCTGTATCCCTACCTACTATGGTACAACCACTGTACCTCTCCTGACTGCCTCCGCAGACAATCCTGCATTTCGGCAAAGAACTACAGTATGCTAACAGAGAGGACCGATGTTCTGTTAATGCCACAAAAAAGAAGAACTTCCTCTAGAGACACTAGCAATATAATTACTTGAAATAGTAGTAATTTCAATTCAGATCCACCAAAGAAGATCTTTCGTTCTGTTTACGCCACATTATCTGACAGAACAAGCCACTCATTCCAGTACATCCTGCTGGCCATGTGTGAAGAATTCTACTACACCTCTGCAAATAGAATTTTACCCTTTCCCCCAAAGAAAGATGACCTGGTTAATGTTTTCCCTACTAACTAATCAGATGAAGCCTGGTGATTTACGACTTGCAGTTACGTTTCACGTTTTGGCGTAGCTCGTATTAAATCGTAATCTCCGGATGAATCATGTTGGTCCTACCTGATGACTTTACCCCGGTAACCAAACACTCGCACTCACACACGTGCGACGAGAGGACTGTTTTACCTTGCTGACCTACTCTCCTATGAGCTCTTTGGAACAGCCCACGCTTTCTGAAGTACAAAAGCTAAGAAAGAGACTCACTGCCTGGAGACTGAAGCAAAAGCCTTATAGAGTCTAGATGTATGACTCCCAAGCGAGAAGAATGTGATGTATCTCATACACTCGGTTGTAGCACACATGAATAATCTGACACAGGTGGTTAACTCCTTAATAGTTGATGGGAAACCCACAAATAAGTCATGTACCTTTACGAGTTCCTGCACAACACGGATGATGATGTTCAAGATTTAAACGCCATTGCAAGGGCGCTTTTCGCAAACTTAGTAGATGTTGCTCTAAGTAGGATCCCCACTGACCTGTTACCTGTTGAACATCTGCGTACCTCTATTCAAATGGCGAAAGTTCAGTCTGCCCTGACTCCGCTATTAGAGGAACACGACTGTGCACTCTATTTCTCATAAATAGAAACAGTTATTCCACTCACCATTTTAGTCCACATTCCGTTCCAGTTCTCACATTTTAAATTGGCTGAAGAATTTTGCCGTTCCCGTTTCTTTTACACGGATGATTACTGACCTTTACTAATACAGCAGACATGTTGCTCGTCCCCGACGAACTTCAACTTGTGACTGTGACTGACAATGACGCACTTATTTCATGTAGGTCCTCGTATCTTCCCCTGTCTGTGTGTCCTGAGTATGTGTTTTCCCTCTGTCCCCGGACATAAATGCATGCGACCTTACCTTGACTCAAGCATCTGTGACTGAATGGCTCATAGTCTAGATTTAGAACAATAGTTAATAATCAAGGGATGTTTTAGGCACCTGTTCACTGCGAAGTACGGATTTCTCTATCTTCACGCTTCCTTATCAACAGCTTAGGCCTTGATAACTAACCTCTCCTCAGAGTTCATTCCTATTAACATGTTCTTTCACAGGTAATTCTTTGGACCTCATCATCTCTTACGAGCACTCTCAAACCTAATGAATTTCATAAATTCTTCAAAGTATAACTAAACCTAATTAGTTTGCTTAGTTAATCAGGAAATTATTTTTCCTACTGTACTAACCCCCTTCATTGACTCTCGTCAACAACCTTATCCTAGTAAGTCTCTCCCTTCGTCTTCCGTTCAGGATTGATCACCTGTTGCTTGGGCGTGAGGTAAAATTTAAGCACCTGTTAATGCTAACGTGTACCTTTGGTTCTCACCTTTATCACACTTTCATTGGCATTGCTATACACTGGGAATAGGGTTATGTAAGTCATAGGGATGATATGTATGTTCGGTGAGCCTCACTTTACGTGGCCGAACGGTGTAACAGCGCATTTTGAGCGACTGTACACTCTAGGGTAACTCATATAATCACTTGTATAACTCACACCCTTATAACAGTTATTCACTTACTTAAGTATACTACTGTACATTCAAATTGGGCATGATCTTCCCTATAGAAGATCACCCCACCTATAAAGGCCTTGGTACAATTCTTGCAAGCTAAGCAGGGGTTCTCACGCTCCCTTCAGAGAATTGCAGCAACACCAAGATGATTGCTTCGACTAGTAACGTGTGACACCACTCTAGTAAGAAGCCGGCGCCCACAGTGGGAAGGCTGACAGCCAGTAGCAGATCTCAAGTCCAGCCATAAGGAGGGTCGGACCCTTGAGCGGCTGAGGTAAATTATACAGTGACGTATACAGTGACAAGTGCGATACTGTGCGATATTAGTGTGTGTACCGTTTACCTATTATACAGTGACGTATACAGTGACAAGTGCGATACTGTGCGATATTAGTGTGTGTACCGTTTACCTATTTTCGCTATTCTTAATTCATCTATTCTTTACAGGAAGGAATTACAGATTACAGGAATAATAGCTCAATCTAGTTGTTAGCCAGCTTACTGCTTTTAATTAGGTAGATACTTCCCTGCTGGGCAATACAGTATCTACACAGACCTTATAACTATTTACAAACCGCATAGTTCTATATTTTGTGTTAAATAAATATATATAGAAAAGCCACCAGTGTCTTTGCTTCAAATCAATTACCTCTATGATTTACCTTTCAACATGTTTTTACAGTGTTAACCTGGACTACAAGCATTACAAGGAAAATCAAGGTAAGAGGCAAAAATGTATCAAAACAGTATAATCCCCGATACAATGTACAAACTGTTCCACCTTTGGTCACTCAGCTGGTAGGTGTAAGAAGGTTCGGGTGTGTGCCTTCTGTAGCTCCGTTAAACATGCTACCCATTGGAATTGTGGCACTCCAAAGTGTGTTAACTGTGGCCTTGAACACCATGCTCGCTCAAAGCAATGTGTGTTCTACAGGTACAATGCTGAGTTAAAGCTTCTCATTAATCGGTCAGGCATGTCTGTCAGGGAAGCTAAACAAGAACTGAGAGTAAGAGATGTTAAAGATCCCTCTAGAGATATGATTTACAGTGCTAGACTTACAGTGCACCTACAACTGACGTTTCTCCTGGTAGTCGACGATGTGAGAATAGTGATGCTGTGTTGGATTCACCCCTTCCTAGTCCAGCCACTGTTCCCCTCTCCAACCGATTTCATGCACTGAATACCCCTCCCCCTGTTCATGAAGCCTCCACCCCAAAAGCATCCGCATCCCCTTCACCCGTAACTGATCTTCAATCCTTGCCTCTTGCCCCGACTCCCTCTACCGATGTTGACGATGTCATGGATTCTACCCCCTCCACCAGTAAACGCCGATCTGATGCTCTACATTCTCCCTCCTCAGATCGTCAATCTCCCTCCGTAAAACGTAAGACCCTCACAGCCCGACCTATGCCTCCCAAACCTCAACGTGTACCTCCTCGCTCTCGCATCTTCCGCTCTGATATGGGTTCTCCATCCCAGCCTCCCTCACTCCACACCCCTTCTACGCCTGCGTCCCTTCCGCCTACTCGTCCTCGACCTCACGCACCTATCAATGCTACCGCCTCAGGCTCCCATGCACCCCACTGCAGCTGTGATGACTGCCTTGTGCGTGAGTATCGCCGGACGCCTACCCGCACTAAATCCACTGTTGCTGCGTTGATACGATCCTTTCTCCGTGATCGACGTTTACCAACCCCTGATAACACCGCCTCTCATAACTCTTCGTGCTTATGCGCTTTTCACTTAAAGTCATGTTCAGATCTTTCACACTCCAAGGTAGCTACTATCCTCCATGACCTGTCCTCTAATGTGTCCCCCCACCGTCCACGTCGAAACTCCCTGCCTTCTCATGACCCTCCCCCCAGACCCGTTCCTCTTCATCTCCGACAGCCGAACAGTGCTGTTAATTTACGTAACTTGACGTCTCTCACTTAACCTGTTCAATCCCTATATACTACAATGGAATTGTAATGGTCTCTCATCTAGACTCCATCTAGGTAAGATCCAGCGTTTACTCCGTGTCTATAATCCAATGTGTATATTTTGTTTACAACACATTGGAAATTATGATAAATCCATCACCAACTACCACCTTGCGTGCCGTTCTCTATCCCCTGATGGAGAATATGGCACAGCAATTTATGTCCATCATCGAGTAACTTTTGACGTATTTCCCATTCGTACAAGTTTCCTACAGCACTCTATCCTTACTCTTCATATACCCGATGGTGACTGTTACCATTTGCAATATCTATAACCAACCTGCTTACAATTATGACCTTTCCTTGCTTTTTCAGTTTGTCTCTACACTACCCTCTCCCATCTTACTGTTGGCTGACTTTAACCCTTAATTAGCGGCGAGCAACATAAGTCGAGTTAAAAAAAGCTGGACTATGTGGCGGCGCTCGACATAGGTCGAGTGGCAATTTCAGCACGTAATGTGGCTGAGAGAGAGAGACAAGTGGTGGCAGGAGACTAGCGAGCGTATGACTGCTCCAGACCACCGCGGCGAACCTACTGACACAAATCTCAGCTCCCTCCTCCCTCTCTCACTCGCTACATACTCAATTATGTACCGAAAGTACCGAATTACCTGCTTTTTGCACTCGCGTTGCACGGTTATTGCAAGAAAACTATCCATCATACAAGGATCGTTATGGTGTCATTCGAAAGCTCTGTTTATGCCCTTTCAGGGATAGGTACTTGTTTTACGTTCTGGGTCTTATTTAGGCATGAAAATGATCACGTAAACAGCCCTATTTTGGCTAAAAACACCCCGCTGTGCGGTACATATAATAAACCGCATAGGCCGCTCGTAAGGTGTTAATGCCCATAGCCCTATATGGGACCCTACTTCCTCCAATCCTGATACAGCCGGTTTGCAGATTGAACATTTGCTTCTGAACCGTGACCTTTGCTGCCTTATTGAGGCCGACTCACACACTAACTTTTCTGCTTCCTATCATACTTATTCCTCTGTTGATGTCACCCTGTGCTCCTCAGCAATTGTTGATAAGTTTGAGTAGCGGGTCTGGGTTGATACGTTCTCGAGCGATCACTTTCCTGTCATCCTGTCTTACTTGCAATTCCGTCCATGTCCTTCTCTCCCTCGCTATAACTTCCACAAAGCTGACTGGGATGCATATGTCCTCCACACCAGACAAATCCCACCTTTTAATCCCTTCCGGGATCCTGATGAAACACATTCATCCCTCGTTAATTTTTTTACTAATGCAGCTACTAAGTCTATACCCCAGATGACTTCTTCCCCCCTACGTCGTCGAGTCCCCTGGTACGACAGCACCTTATCCACTCTTGCTAAAAGTAAACATGCATTAGGCCGCCGCCTCGATAGTCTCAATAAACGTTACAATTCTTTATGTTCACGCTTACCTTTACGTGATGACCTTCTATGCCATTCCATCTCGTTATTGATGGATATATGTGCAATCAAACCTCACTACAATCGACTATTAGCTAAATTCCGTCGAGAAGTCATCCGTAGTAGATCCGAATCCTGGAAAACTTATGTCTCCAACGCGTGATATCGGGGTAGACGGGGAGTCTACCCCGATATCACGCGTTTGGCATAAATTCAGGAATATTAACAGCCTTCACATTGCCCCTCCGCGCCATGTTTTGGTACACGGTGGCCGTACTGTTCACGATCCCCTTGAGATATCGAACCTCTTGGGTCAACATCTTGCCCATGCCAGCAGTAATGAGAGGTTAGACGATAATTTCCGCTGCCATAAACTTGAAATGGAGTCGATCCCCCTCGACTTCTCTTCACCAGACACCTTTGATTATAATGCATGCTTTACTATGGATGAATTTGAACATGCACTCTCCAATTGTCCTAACTCTGCTCCTGGCCAAGTTAACATAAGATTTGCCTTACTCACTAAGGCAAATCCTACCTCTAAATCCTACCTCTTGCAATTTTATAATCAGGTGTGGATCCGTCATCAATTTCCTACCTCATGGAAACTACCCTCCTTCGGTTTCTATCCCTCCATCTGTGCCTTTGTCTCTAATTTCCTTTCCGGCCGTTCCATAGCCGCGGTTGTGGATGTCCATTGTTCACTTCCTCACCCTATAAACTCTGGTGTTCCTCAGGGCTCTGTCCTATCTCCTATTCTCTTTCTAATTTTTATAAATGATCTCCTCAACTGTACCTCAATTCCCATCCATTCATACGCAGACGACTCAACCTTACACTACTCCATTAGTTTTTCAGAACGCCCAGCCAGCAATCCCTCAACGACAAACGTAATGAAGCCATAGAACTCTTAAATTCTGATCTAAATACTATCTCCAATTGGGGCAGAGAAAACCTTGTTACCTTTAATGCTTCCAAAACCCAATTTCTCCATCTATCTACCCGTAAGGAACTCCCAGCGGACTATCTCTTTTTCTTCAACAATACAAAAATCAATCCTTCATCTTCTCTCAATATTCTTGGTGTCTCTTTTTCTTCTGCTCTCATTTGGAAGGACCATATTACCAGTCTTGCTAAGGCAGCCTCCCAGAAGCTGGGTGTGCTCAACCGCCTTAGGGGGTTCTTTTCCCCTGCACAGCTTCTTGCTCTGTACAGGGGCATAGTGCATCCTTGTATTGAGTATTGTTCACATGTGTGGGGAGGTTCCTCTCACACCGCTCTCTTAGACAAAGTTGAAAGGAAGGCCTTTCGTATCATTAACTCCCGTCCACTCACCAACTCTCTGCAATCTCTCTCTCTCCGCCGCAATGTTGCATATCTCGCTATTCTATCGCTACTATAATGATCAGTGTTCCTCAGAGCTTTCCCAGTGTATACCTCCTCCTTTACGTAGGGCACGTGGTACCCGTCTTGCAACTCAATCCCACCCCTACTCTGTGCAACTCTCCAACCCAAGAGTGAAACGTTACTCTCAAACTTTCTTCTACTCAACAGCTGAGCTCTGGAACTCTCTTCCAGAATCAGTCTTTCCCTCTTCCTATGACTTAAATTGCATCAAACTCCGTGTGTCCAGGCATTTTGGCTCGAACGTCCCTTGATTTTGGCCCTGTCACTCTTTCAACTATGGGGGAGGCACTCGCTATAGGTAGTTCTGCCTTTGGCTCCCTTAATCACATATAAAAAAAAAAAAAAAAAAAAAATGCTATTGTCGTCCCAATTGCAAAACCTGGAAAAGACCCGAGCTTGCCCTCGAGTTATAGACCAATATCCCTCACCAGTTGTCTTTGTAAATTAATGGAGAAATTGGTCAATACTAGACTTACTTGGTTCCTCCGTCAACACTCTATTCTCACTCCGACCCAATTTGGCTCTCAGAAAGATCTATCTACTCTGGACTCGCTTACGTTATTAGAATCTCATATCAAACGTGGCTTTGAAAGTAAGTCCATCACCGTCGCCGTTCTCTTTGACATCCAGAAGGCATATGATACCACGTGGCGGCGTCCCATCCTGCAACTACTTCATGATAGTGGTGCCCGTGGCCATCTACCTTTTTTTATTTCCAACTTTCTTTCGGATCGAACATTCCAGACTCGAGTGGAGGGAATTCTTTCTAATGTCTTTCCACTCGTCAATGGTGTTCCCCAGGGCAGCGTTCTCAGCAGCAAACATTTTGCCGTGGCCATAAATAAAGTCATTCAACAATTGCTGCCGGAAGTCCATGGCAGCCTGTACGTTGATGATTTTACCATCTATTGCACTGCTCGTACCCTCAGACATGCTCAACGTATACTCAACATCTCCATCCAATGGGTGATCGTCTGGGCATCTTCAGTTGGCTTTCAGTTTTCGGCTGAGAAAACTAAGGCAATAGTCTTCTATCGAGACAAACGCTGGCTCCGTGGCCAGTCAATATCGCTTCGAATGGGACCCTCTCAGATTTCTTTCTATCCCAGTGTTAAATTCTTAGGCGTAATCTTTGACCAACATCTCAACTGGAGAGACCATGTTCAGTATACTAAAGGTAAAGGCCTTCGTGCTCTCAACCTTTTCAGAAAACTATCCCATACCACTTCGGGTGCCAGATGTACCACTATGTTGATGCTCTACAAGGCGGTGGTTCTTTCCATCCTCGACTACGGCTGCCCCATTTATGGGTCTGCCTCTGCTTCCGTTTTGAAGATGTTGGACCTGTTCATACGCAGGGTATGCGTCTCTGTACTGGAGCTTTCCGTTCCTCCCCAAATACCTCCGTCTTAGCTGAGAGTGGCGAGCCCTCGCTCTCCCTCCATCGCGATTTAGTTACTATGCGCCGTGCATTAAAAATTAAACATAGTGACTCTGCCACTAATTCCCTTTTCAGTGATATCTTCATTCCCGATCCGTGTCCATCTTCCCCCTCCTTTCCGATTCGTGCTACAATTCTCCTCAACTCTCTTGACTTTCACATTGCTGTTTCACCGCCTGTTGTCTCCCCTTTCCCCCCATGGGTTATCTCTCTCCCCAATGTTTGCACTCACCTCTCCTTCCTCTCTAAGAGATATCCTTTTGTCCCTAGCCATCACTGCCAACACGCACTCGAACACATACGTCGTAAAGGCCCCCATTTTGCCATCTTCACTGACGGGTCTAAGACTGACTCTGGGGTGGGCCTCGCTGCTGTGTCCTCTACTAAGCGCCTTCAGTTTTCTCTCCCGCGCCAAGCCTCTATCTTTACTGCTGAACTTTTAGCTATCCAATCCGCTATTGACATTATACGTGACACCCCTCAGCAGCCCTTTATAATTTACAGTGACTCTCGTAGTGCCCTCGAAGTGCTCCGTGCTTATTCGTCCTCCCACGTAATAGTTTTAGCCATAAAACACGTGTTACGCTGGCCAGCTTGCCAGAATGCGCTCGTAACTCGCTAGCGCTCGCCAGGGCAGTGAAATGGGCTACAATAATCGTAGAACGATGTTCTTTCTTTCATAGAGTTCATGTTGTCGCAGACAGATCAGTGGTGATCTTTATTCTTGTCTGTGACACTTGGAAGTATTTTATATCAGTGAAAGAATATAAGATGCATTGTGTGAAGTTAAAGAGAAAGAGCGAGGTAGGCAGCGAGGTGGTAGTATGTGCTGCCTCCCTCGCTCGGAGGAGTTATCCCATGCTCCTGATTGGCCAGCAGGCCTGGCGAGTCACGTAACTTCTGCTCCTCGTGACGTAGTCGTCTGTGATTGGGTGCCGCTGCCTTTGTTAGTGCTGGGGGGCTCCTTCCCGCGTGTCGCCTGTAGAGCTTGGCGTAGCGTGCTTGGTCCTACATGTCCTTTGCAATCTGTCCCCCATATAACCCTCTATACTACTATCTCTCTCTGAACTTCTTCTTTTTCATACTTCCATCTTTATTCAATTATTTATCCCTTCTGGTTCTGCATACGACTTCCATAGTCGGCCAGTCGTATTACCAGCACCAGCCCTCACATTCATGTTTGCACTAGTTTTAGGGAGTAGTAGAGTCATAGTCATATGGTAGCCTAGTGTTGGGGTGCTTCTAATTATTGAGCTGTTCTCTCTTATTATTTAATGCTAGACAGTGGAAGGTATCTTTGGTCGTTGTCTGAGTTATGTATGTGGCAAGTCCGAGCCCGTACAACATCGACGAAGCTAGCTAGCCTGTAAGCTTTGTGCATATTTTCCTTTGCGAGTGTAGCAGTATACAAGTGAAGGGCTTTTGCCTACTCTCACCTGCATACTTGCTACCTCATTTTGTTGACCTTTGTGGAGCGCCAGGGTAAGACCAGATACTTGAGATCTGGACTTACCAAGAGAGCCTCCAAGTCACTTAACGTAACATAAGGGAAATCTGTTCAAGGGGAGACAGTAGGCTATGAGCATGCTTGCGCTCTGCCTAGTTTCCTAGTACCTTTTATGCCACTGCTAGACTTTATTAGTGAGAAAGACAGCATTGTGTTTATTAACTTTCATTGTGTATGCTTTAGGAATTATTCACGCCTTATTTTAGCCAAGGTTGATGCATAGTGCACAACCCAGTTTGGCTGTTACGGTGGCTAAGGAAGTACTGTTTCTGAGTGGTTATTATTAGTGCTGTCACAGAGTTGTTGCACTCCCTTGTTATATATATGTATACTGCTTATTGGTGTATTTAAGATACACGCTTTGGTGTCCTGCCCCTGCATTTATTTCTGTTCTATATTTAATGAGCATCTTAGAGCATCAGACCTTTTCAGAAGATTCCTTATCTGATTGCTGTAGGACTAGACTTCCAGTGTTTTCATAGAGCATTGTAGAGTTTAGTGTTGAGTACAGACTCACACTAAAGTTAACGTAAGCATTTATTCCTTTATTAAATCTTATATAGTTTATTCAAGCATTGTTATTACTTAAGAGCATTTTATTAACGTAAAGTACTCCTTTTGTGAGTTGGCTTTGCCGTCATCGGCAAGCCTTTGTAGAAGTGCACTAAAACCCAGTTAATTGATACCCCGTTATCCAGTAGATTAATTCTGAAGGGTTTTAAGTGTTTTTGTTCACCGGCGTAATAGTTCGAGGGTTTGGAATTAGCGTACCGTTGTTGCAGATATAGCCTATCATCTAATCCATCATTAAGTGGCCTTGTTTATTTCGTAGCGCCGGTCGTAACAAATGGCGACCTTAGACCAGAATATAGTGAACTGAATATTGCATTTTTTTTTTTGGAGAAATCTTATTGCCATTTGGGGTTGAATTTATTTCTCGCATTGTTGGCAGTATACATTGTTTTGAGGATATATAGAACTTGTTGGAGTTATTGGTGACCTAGTATTGCACTCAAGAACATCTTAGAATATTTTTTGGTGAATAAAGCTACGTGAAAGTTTGGCTACTTTTGTCTGGACTTGAGAATTTTTGTTGTTGTTGACTCCATCATGTCACTGGACGGGTCTGAGCATAGTGAGGGCACAGTGCGAGAGGCAGGCGAGGAGGTGAAGAAGGTGGAGTTGCTTAGCGGCGTTCGGGTGGTGAACAATGAGGAGGATGCTCGGAGATTTTTGGAGGAGCCTGTGTCAGCGGATCGTGTGTCGGGGCTAAACCGGTGGCCACGGTCTTAGGGTTTCCCGGTACTAGCGGTTTGTCGAGAGGTGAGCTGTTTAGCTGTGTGCTCGGTGGGGTGCATGGGGCTTCGGGTGGAGCGGGAGCTGGGGCACCTTCGTCCCAGCCCCCATTCCACTCGACTCCTACCATGGCGCCCCCTCGGGCTCCGGAGCCGGGTACGTTCCCGCAGGCCGATGCCCGCTGGCGGTTGGGTATGCCTCTAGGTGATTCACGGGGTGGGTCCCCAATAGTAGCACCCCCTCCTCAGGGTTTGTCTTCCAAGATGTTGTTTCGGCTTGAGCAGCAGAAGCTCGAGCTCGAGCAACGAAGGTATGAGGCTGAGCTCGAGCAACGAAGGTATGAGGCTGAGCTCGAGCAACGAAAGCATGAGGCTGAGCTCAGGCAGAAGCAGCAGCAGCGAGAGGCTGAGCTCAGGTATCAGGCTGAGTCTGCAAGGTATTGTGCCGATGTTGACCTAGAGAAAACTCGTGTAGAGGTGACGAGAAACCGGGTCGCTCAGGGGGGTCGAGCCCATGACCAGTCCCTGTCGCATCTATTAAAGTTGGTTCCAGTGTTTGATGAGTTGGGAGTTACAGAATTTTTTCTCCGGTTCGAGAAAAAGTGCCAGGAGCACCAATGGCCCGAGGAGAAGTGGGCAGCCCTTGTTTCTTCACGATTGACGGGGAAAGCACTCAAGGCGTACGATGCTTTGCCCCTAGATTCCTGTGTGAATTATGAGTTGTTGAAAGAGGCTGTCCTGAGGGCGTATGAGCTACAGCCAGAGACCTATAGGCTGAAGTTTAGAGCGGTTCCAAAAAGAAAGGAGAGTACTTTCCAGGAACACGCTAGAGAGCTGTCAGATGCATTTGAAAATTGGTTAAGGTCGGAGAAGGCAACTACTTTTGATTCAGTAAACCAACTAGTGTTGCTGGAACAATTTTTTAAATGTACTGGCAGTGACTTGACACTTAACCTTAAAGAAAAGCGACCGAAAACTCTACAAGAGGCGGCTGAGCTGGCTGACCTCAGGTTGTCACTGATTCGCAGGTGCGGATCTGCACAGAGAGCTGAGGCAGGTAACAAGGGGCGTACCACTCCACCCCCCAGAATTAGTGACACAAACAATTATCCATTCAAGAGTACTGTTGCCAATTATGATCCCAAGTCGAAACCCTTCCCGTTAAAGAAAGGCCATCTCAGGGGAAGTCCAAGAGTGAGGTGGAATGTTTCAAGTGTCATAAGAAGGGGCATATTGCGCGCTCATGTCCGAGCGCACCGCCTACAGCAGTGGTGTCACTAGTGAGCAACATTGGCGTGTCTTTGAGGTCGTCCGCATTTGCCCAAGGTAAACAGTCGGTTGCGAAGTCATCGCCGGTGCAGAAGCAGCAGGAGGGCTCGTCACCCGTCCGTGATGTTTTTTGTGGTCATAGGGGGCACGGCACTGTGAAGTGGGCTGGTGTGAGGCATAGGCTTGAGTTGTTGCGTGATACGGGCGCTTCCCAAACACTTGTTAAGAATTTCACTGGCAAGCCAATTAACGCGGCTCGGGTTGTGGTGGTTCAAGGCATCAATGCTACGCGGTCTTACCCGCTGGTCAGAGTGGAGCTTGAGGTAGACGGTGTGACACGGGAGTTGGATGTGGGTGTGGTGGAGAAATTGCCAGTTGAGGGGGTCGACCTCCTTCTCGGCAACGACTTTGCGGTGCCCACTTCCGAGGTTCCACCCTTAGTCGTTGCCGAGAGGGCGGCCGACACGAGTAGGGAGGGGCAAGAGTGGCTGGAGAGGTGTCAGATACCGCAGATGGCTTGTGCTGTCACCAGGTCTCAGTCCGCTCAGGTGTCACAGCCTAGTACCCAAGTTCTAGGCCAGCGGAGGAAGGGTTGGAAGGAGAAAGTCAAGGCTGATCGGGTTGAGAGTTTGGATCCAGCGACACTCCTTGGCGACTCGGTACTTGCACCCATTATGAGGTCCGGAGTGGCCCCAGAACCTGTCCCCCCTAGTGATATGGTTGGGTGTGATAGCACTCCGCGACAGAAACGTTCCCAGGCGAAGCAGGCAAGGCTTGAGCAGCATAGTATTGGGGGTGGCCACAAGTTGCTTCAGGAGCACTTAGATAGGTTGGCACCCTCGGATATATGTCGGTTGCAAGCAGAAGATCCGGGGCTTGAGAGTTGTGGGAACGGGGCGATTGAACTCGACGAGGACGGGGATGCAAAGTCGGGAGATTTTTTTCATGTTGGGGGAATCCTGTACCGCCGTTTTTTGGATCCCAGACATAGTTGGGATGGTGGGGCAAGAGTGGTTGACCAGTTGGTGGTTCCTGAGAAGTGTCGTGATAGCCTGTTGCGGTTGGCGCATGATGTTCCATTGGCAGGTCACTTGGGTGTGAGAAAAACGTTGCCTTCGTTATCTAGGTTGTTCTGGTGGCCAGGTATTAAAGCCCAAGTTTTGGCATGGGTGGCGATGTGTGGTACCTGCCAGAGGGTGGGAAAGCCCAATCAGAGCATACCTAAGGCTCCGTTGCACCCAGTGCCTGCTATTGGTCCGCCCTTCAGCAAGGTTATCATCGACATGGTAGGCCCTCTGCCTCCCACTAGTGCAGGTAACAGGTTTTTGCTAACCCTCATGGATGTCTCCACTCGCTACCCTGATGCATACCCTATGAGAAATGGCAAGTCTAAAACTGTTGTGCGAAATTTGCTGTTGTATTGCTCGAGGTACGGGTACCCGCAGGAAATTCAGTCGGACCAAGGGTCAAATTTCACGTTCACACTCTTCAAACAGACCATGCAGCAGCATGGGATTCGTACAGTTGTCTCTTCAGCTTATCACCCAGAGTCAAGGGGTGTTGGAAAGATGGCATTCCACTTTGAAAAGCATGTTGCGGTGCTACTGTTTGGAGAACGGCAAGGATTGGGACCTGGGGCTACCGTACGTTTTGTTTGCGGCAAGAGAGGTACCTGGGGAGAGCCTTGGGTTTAGTCCCAACGAGCTAGTTTTCGGGCATCAAGTTAGAGGTCCTCTGAGCATGGTTAAAGAAATCTGGGAAGGGACTGTACAGCCATGTTCTCTAATTAAGTATGTCCTCGAGAGTAGAGACAGGATGCTGAAGAGCCTGGAGTTGGCAGGGAGAAAATTGGTAGATAATCAGGCCTTGATGAAGGATCGATATGACAGTAAGGCAAAGCTCCGGGAGTTTGTGGTTGGACAGGAGGTTTTGGTCTTATTGCCCTTAGTAGGCCATCCCCTGTTGGCTAAGTTTGTCGGTCCTTACAAGGTTGTGCGCAAGTTGTCTGACCTATATTACCTTGTGGCTACTCCGGATAGGCGGAAAAAAAATCATCTCTGTCATGTGAACCTGCTAAAAGAGTTCGTGAGGCGCCCACCTTAGCAGCCTACTATCCCTGTGTTGGCTTGCAGCGGCCAAGGTGGAGAAGGAGAGCGGGGCAGTGAGGCACAGGTGGAGGAGAGCTGGGATTGTCATGTCTCGGCGGATCAGTGGGCGGGGAACACGAACCAGGTGGCTGTTGAGGCGCTAGAGCACCTGCCTGAGCAACAGCGTGCAGCGATCCAGCACCTATTTTGTTCATACCCCACTGTGTTTGCCGAGCACCCAGGCCTCACACCTCATGCGGTGCATGATGTGGACGTTGGAGACCACCCCCCCTTTAAATCAGTGCCTTATCGTGTACCTCCCATTAAACTTCCGGCTCTCCGAGCGGAGTTAGGCTACATGTTGGAGAGAGGGCTGATAGAAAAAGGGGCGGTTAGGTGGACATCTCCCGTCACTCTGCAGCCCAAACCAGACGGCAAGGTCAGGTTTTGCATTGACTTCAGGCGGTTGAACGGTTTAACTCCCACCAATGCCTACCCTCTTCCCCGCGTAGATAACAGTGTTGATAAGATCGGGTGTGCACGTTACCTCACCAAGGTGGATCTTGTCAAGGGTTACTGGCAGGTGCCATTGTCTGAGCGGGCAAAGCAGGTGTGCGGGTTTGTGGTGGATGGGAATACTTACTGTTGCAACGTTATGCCGTATGGCCTGAAGAATGCACCTGCAACTTTCCAATGCCTGATGAACAAGTTAGTGGCGGAGATCCCTAACTGCACCGTTTATCTTGATGATGTGATAATTTACAACGATGACTTTGAGAGCCATTGCGAGCACATCGGGGCACTGTTCAGGAAGCTAAGTGAGGCTCATTTGGTGGTCAATCTGGGCAAATGTGATTTTGTTCGGGCAACTGTGCAGTATCTGGGGTTTGTGGTAGGGTTAGGCCAGGTGTGCCCCCCCCCCCCCCCCTTACCAAGATACAGGCTATTAACCAGTTCCCCAGGCTGACCACCAAAAGACAGATCATGAGGTTCTTGGGCATGATTGGGTATTACCGCAGATTCATCCGCGGATACTCCTCGGTGTTGGCTCCTTTGACGGACTTATTGGTAAAGACAAAAAAGTTTGGGTGGGCACCTGCGTGTGAGAAAGCTTTTTCACTGGTGAAGCATCTGTTGTGCAATCACCCCATACTCAGGGCCCCCAACTTTTCTAGACCTTTTCAGCTAGCGACAGATGCTAGCGGCGTAGGGGCTGGTGCCGTCTTGTTACAGACAGATACGGAAGGTGTGGAACACCCAGTAAGCTTCTTTTCGAAAAAGTTCAACTCAGCACAAAATAACTATTCAGTAGTAGAGAAGGAGCTTCTGGCTATTGTGCTGGCGCTCAGGCACTTTGAGGTGTATGTTCCCGCTTTTGGCCCAGTTGTGGTGATTTACACTGACCACCACCCTTTGAAGTTATTGAATCAGTTCCACAACCGGAATATGAGGCTAACTAGATGGTCTTTAATGTTGCAGGAGTATAATCTGGACATTCGCCATATTGCCAGTTGTGACAATGTGATAGCTGACTGTTTGTCCAGGGTGGAGGATCCAAGGTAGATCACCACAGGTGTGTTTGGTGGAGTGGAGAAAAATTAGGCTTGCCCCTGTAGTGCAATGCCGCCAAAAACACTATTAAAATATAAAAACCTCATATAAAAACTCTTTCTTTTTGATAGTATATAAGTGCAGTATATCACAGCAAGAATCTATGACACTCTGAGTTGTTGTCTTAGTAGGCTAGGCTTGGTGAAGCTTGCTCGTTGAGCGTGATATAATTATTATGATGCTATTACTTTGGGGAAGTGTTGTGCAGATTTTTGTTTATAATGCAGTGTTTTATGTTTGTGATCGTGCCTGGTTTTCACAACTTGGGAGAGTAGCTAGGTGATGCGGGGTTGATGGGCATTCTGTCTGGTCAAATATGAAGTTCACCTGTGGCTGAAACGTCCCACATCTTGGGCGGGGTGTTACGCTGGCTAGCTTGCCAGAATGCGCTCGTAACTCGCTAGCGCTCGCCAGGGCAGTGAAATGGGCTACAATAATCGTAGAACGATGTTCTTTCTTTCATAGAGATCATGTTGTCGCAGACAGATCAGTGGTGATCTTTATTCTTGTCTGTGACACTTGGAAGTATTTTATATCAGTGATAGAATATAAGATGCATTGTGTGAAGTTAAAGAGAAAGAGCGAGGTAGGCAGCGAGGTGGTAGTATGTGCTGCCTCCCTCGCTCGGAGGAGTTATCCCATGCTCCTGATTGGCCAGCAGGCCTGGCGAGTCACGTAACTTCTGCTCCTCGTGACGTAGTCGTCTGTGATTGGGTGCCGCTGCCTTTGTTAGTGCTGGGGGGCTCCTTCCCGCGTGTCGCCTGTAGAGCTTGGCGTAGCGTGCTTGGTCCTACATGTCCTTTGCAATCTGTCCCCCATATAACCCTCTATACTACTATCTCTCTCTCTGAACTTCTTCTTTTTCATACTTCCATCTTTATTCAATTATTTATCCCTTCTGGTTCTGCATACGACTTCCATAGTCGGCCAGTCGTATTACCAGCACCAGCCCTCACATTCATGTTTGCACTAGTTTTAGGGAGTAGTAGAGTCATAGTCATATGGTAGCCTAGTGTTGGGGTGCTTCTAATTATTGAGCTGTTCTCTCTTATTATTTAATACTAGACAGTGGAAGGTATCTTTGGTCGTTGTCTGAGTTATGTATGTGGCAAGTCCGAGCCCGTACAACATCGACGAAGCTAGCTAGCCTGTAACCCTTGTGCATATTTTCCTTTGCGAGTGTAGCAGTATACAAGTGAAGGGCTTTTGCTTACTCTCACCTGCATACTTGCTACCTCATTTTGTTGACCTTTGTGGAGCGCCAGGGTAAGACCAGATACTTGAGATCTGGACTTACCAAGAGAGCCTCCAAGTCACTTAACGTAACATAAGGGAAATCTGTTCAAGGGGAGACAGTAGGCTATGAGCATGCTTGCACTCTGCCTAGTTTCCTAGTACCTTTTATGCCACTGCTAGACTTTATTAGTGAGAAAGACAGCATTGTGTTTATTAACTTTCATTGTGTATGCTTTAGGAATTATTCACGCCTTATTTTAGCTAAGGTTGATGCATAGTGCACAACCCAGTTTGGTTGTTACGGTGGCTAAGGAAGTACTGTTTCTGAGTGGTTATTATTAGTGCTGTCACAGAGTTGTTGCACTCCCTTGTTATATATATGTATCCTGCTTATTGGTGTATTTAAGATACACGCTTTGGTGTCCTGCCCCTGCATTTATTTCTGTTCTATATTAACGAGCATCTTAGAGCATCAGACCTTTTCAGAAGATTCCTTATCTGATTGCTGTAGGACTAGACTTCCAGTGTTTTCATAGAGCATTGTAGAGTTTAGTGTTGAGTACTGACTCACACTAAAGTTAATGTTAGCATTTATTCCTTTATTAAATCTTATATAGTTTATTCAAGCATTGTTATTACTTAAGAGCATTTTATTAACGTAAAGTACTCCTTTTGTGAGTTGGCTTTGCCGTCATCGGCAAGCCTTTGTAGAAGTGCACTAAAACCCAGTTAATTGATACCCCGTTATCCAGTAGATTAACTCTGAAGGGTTTTAAGTGTTTTTGTTCACCGGCGTAATAGTTCGAGGGTTTGGAATTAGCGTACCATTGTTGCAGATATAGCCTATCATCTAGTCCATCATTAAGTACCCTTGTTTATTTCGTAGTGCCGGTCGTAACACACGCCCTCCACGAGATGAGCCTACGTGGATTCCAGGTCCAGTTGTTGTTGTTGTTGTTGTTCCCTAAGCTGCCTGGCCGAACAGCCCCGAGTCCCTGAGAAAGGCCATGGCTACGATCGGGCTTTCCCACAGAGCTCTCATTGAGTGTAGATTGTGGTGTTGGCGTAAGTGGTTGTATGAAATGCAGTCTTCTATGATGTGTTTAATGGTATAGGGTGCTGTGTTACATCCCGGGCAGGCGTCGACAACGGAGTCATCCAGTCTTTTCTGATAGCTCAGGAGAGCTGGATGGTGTCCGCATCTCAGCCTGGCCAGGTGGACTCTGTCCTCGCGAGGAAGGGAGGATTCGGAAGGATGGATTTCGGGAGGTCGTGCATGCAGCTGCGTGTTGTCTTTGAGTGAGTGGATGGATCGGTGAGAGATATGAGTATGGATGTGCTTCTGGAAATTGGTTTGGGGTGGGCAGGGAGGGAGAGAGGACAATAATTGTGTGTGATACCGTGTGCTGGGTGTTGTTTTGATATTTCTTGGTGTCTGTGGGTGTGTTGCCATGTAGTTTAGTGGGTGGTCTTGGTTCGTGGAGGCTGCTGCCAGGAATTGAGTGCCTCTCATGTCCAGATGGTCTTTGACTTTGAGGATTTTGGTTTCTTGATGTAGGTGATCTGTGGGTGCAGTAGCTGTGCAGCCTGTAATGATCTTCAGGGCTTTGTTTTGAATAGTCTGTAAGGTCTTATGATGTGTTTCAGCTAGGTTAGAAGCCCAGGCTGGGCTTGCGTATTCCATCACTGATCTTATGTATTGTTTATATACTGTGGTGGTAGTTTCTTTGTTGTGTCCAAATTTTGTGTGAGCAAGTGACCTGAGGGCGTTAAGTCTGGGTGTCAGTTTCATTTTAATGTTTCTGGTGTGCTGTTTGAATGTCATATGAGTATCATATGTTACTCCTAGGATTTTGGGTGTGTGTGTATGTGTTAGGGGTGTGTTGTTTATGGTGAGTTGAGGGATGTATTCGTGTTCTCCTGTCCAACTTGTGAGCAGGGTTGCGGTGGATTTGGCTGGGGCTAGATTAAGTCTGTTTGTAGTGCACCAGCCATGTAGTGTGTTGAGATAGGGTTGAAGGAGATCTGTTGCTCTTTTTGGGTCATGGTGTGTGCATGTGAGTGTTTTGTCATCTGCATAGGAGGCTAAGTTTATTTGGGGCGTATTGGGTGTAGTTATATCGTGCATGTACAGATTGAAGAGTGCGGGCGATAGGACGGATCCTTGTGGGACTCCGTTTGGAAAGTTTCTGATTTTAGATGACTGACCGGCAAAAGATACGTGTGCACATCTGCCTGCTAGGAAGTTGGCCAGCCACCGTTTTGTGTTGTTGTGCATGTTTGTGTTGTAGATTTTGTTTGTTAGGTTGTGGCGGGGGATGGCATCGAAGGCTTTACTAATGTCATGTGGCTAATAGTGATCTGTGTGGTGGTCTAGCTGAGTTGATGCCGTCGAAAGCTCTTTGTGTAAGGTCTGTGAGAAGAGTGTTTGTGGAGTGCAGTGGCCTAAAGCCATGTTTTGTTGGAGCTAGGGGTAGGTCAGGTGTAATTAGTTGTAATACTAGGCGTTCCATGACTTTAGAGGGGGAGCAAAGGAGTGTGATGGGGCAGTGCGAGGAGGGTAGCGTGGGGTCTTTGTTGGGTTTGGGGAATGTGATTCCAGTGGATTCCAGGTCCAGTTATGTTGGATTCCTGCTCACATCGGTGTCCGTGGCAATGAAGACACCGATGCTGCGGCTAAGGATGCTATTTTAATGATCCCTCGCCAGCCCCACCTTCTGTTAGGTGATTGGCTGTCCTTACTCAAGCCTTCTATTTTTTGCACGTGGCAATCGCATTGGGATGCTCTACCCTGCAATAATAAAATCCGTGCAATCAAACCTTCTGTCCGTCCTTGGCCCTCGTCTTCCAGGTCTCACAGGTGTGAGGAAGTTTTACTAACTAGACTTAGGATAGGCCATTCCCGGCTGACTCACGGTTATTTAATGTCCACTCCCCGCACTCCGCCCCCTACCTGCTCCTCCTGTCATTCCCCTCTAACTGTTCGCCACGTCTTTGACTGCCCAGATACTGCCCGTCTGCGTACGGCTTGTTTTGGCACTAAATCATTCACTACCTTTTATCCGATTCTCCGTCATTTTTCTTCCCCCCCCCATCGTCCGTTTTTTGCATCGCCTTAAGCTCCTTTCAGTAATCTGATCTAATCCTTCGGGCCAGACCTATGAGAGTTCCGTATAGAGCTCAGTGGTCTGGTTAATCTGCTCTACATAACTAATGTCCTGGGACCGCTACTTCGCCATACTTGATAACCTGCACTTTCGTTACCAACACCAATGTACACCGAACAGACCGCCTGTGGAAGATAGGGGGATTCTACGACATGATGAAGGCCAAGTTTTCCACATTCTTGAAGCCTTTTCAAAAGGTCGTGATCGACGAGTCTCTTGTGCTGTTCCGGGGGAACCTTCACTTCCGGCAGTACATACCATCCAAGAGATATCGATTCGGCATCAAGATCTTCGTCCTCTGTGACTGTAAGACGGGTTATGTGCTGGACTTCATTGTCTACAGTGGGAAGGAGGGTGAGGTTCTTGCAGATCAAGAAATAGGGTTCGGTGGAGCAGTGGTGAAGGCGATGATGGATCGCTACTTCAACAAGAACCACATACTCTACACGGACAACTATTATACGTGCCCCATCCTCACCAAGTACCTGAACAGGCAGCAAACCCAGACTGTGGGCACAGTACGGGGGACGAGGAAGAACATGCCGGAATTCCCCCAAAAGACCAAGAAGAAGGACATCTTCCTCAAGCAACATGGTCCGATGCTGGCAATCCATTGGCACGACCAAAGGATGGTCAACATGATCAGCACCATCCACAAGGGCAACCTGGTTGACTCTGGCAAAGTCAACCACAGGACCAGGGAGCCCATCATGAAGCCAGGCGCAGTTATAGACTACAACATAAACATGCGTCTGGTTGACAAGTCAGACATGCAGTTCGGCTTCATCGACTGCCTGCGGACCTCCTGCAGGTGGTATAAGAAGTTTTTTCCTGCACATGATGGATGTGTCTGTGCTGAACTCGTACAACCTGTACAAGCTGATGAACCCCACAATGCCCAGGAAGTACACCAACCTTCGGAGATTCCAGAAACAGCTCATTCTGGATCTCATGGGGAATATGCCGTGCCTGAGGATGCCCCACGAGCTCAACATATGCCAGGAGCTGGCACCATGGACCGCACATACGCTTCCGAACACCACAAGAAGCACAGGATCGTCAGCCTTCCAGTAGCTGCTGGTCGCAAGATCCAGAAACGGTGCCATGTCTGCAGCCACACCACCCAAAGACCCCAGACAAACACCAAAACCTCGTATCAGTGCCAGGAATGTCAGGTAGCACTGTGCATCACGCCTTGACACGATGATTTCCACATCCTGGTAAACTTCTAAGTGGCACTGACCCTGAGAACACTAGTGAAAGTGACACTAAAACAATAAAACACTATGTGCAAGTGAAAGTGACACTAAAAACAATACAACAATATGTGCAAGTGAAAGAGACACAACAACTATATATTAGAGTAACTATTCAATAAGTATTTATAAGTGAAACCTGTAATAAGTGAAAGTGACACTAAAAACAATATAACAATATGTGCAAGTGAAAGAGATACAACAACTATATATTAGAGTAACTATTCAATAAGTATTTATAAGTGAAACCTATAATAAGTGAAAGTGACACTAAAAACAATATAACAATGTCTAAGTGAAAGAAACAACCAAATGTAATAATTACAAGTGTCAATTACGATACCATACGGTACTGTACGCTTGCGTAGCCTAGCCTATAACCTAGTAAGTGAAAGTGACACAAAATGTATAACAAGTAATAATAACTCAATAATAACAGTGAGAGTGACAATAATTCATAACAAGAAGAGTAATAACAGTGAAAGTGACACAATAATATTACAATAAAACTGAAAGTGACACAATAATATTACAATACAACTGAAAGTGACACAATAATATTACAATAACAGTGAAATATGTTATATAAAGTTTCATATAACTCAAATAATGGTTGAAAAAGTAATAAATGACACAATAATATCACATTATCTCCATAAAAACATAATATCGTGTACCGGTACAAAAGCCACCGAAGCGACGAGTGACTTAGTGCGTGCTAGCCAGGGTCGCGGCGAAGCGTTCGGACGCAGGCGAAAATACGCGGGAAATTACCTCCATTCCCATCATCATATCTCGGCAACCAGTTGTCGTAGCGATGTCAACTCAACGCCATTCTACAGACGAAGGTTGGTTCTACACTATGCAATTTAGTTGACTGCTCTAGGTGGTCTCAATCAGTAGATATCGAATTATGAAGATAGCAATTTTTCAGGAATACCCCCGGACACGACGATCGCCTCATATGAGGGCCCCCGGATCCCGGGGGTTAAACATAAGCATGCTGTTGGCCGTAGACTGGATCGCCTTAATAGACGCTATCGTTTCCTCACTACACGTCCTTTGCACACTGATGATCTCGCATCCATGATTTCCCTGCTCATGGATATCATGGTCCTTAAGCCACTTTATAATCGATTAACCGCAAAGTTCCGCAAAGAGGTCAAGCAATAGAAATCCACTTCTTGGCAAAATTATGTATCTTCCATCTCTTCTACTACTTCCATGAACACTGTCTGGGACAAGTTCGGTAAAATGAATGGATCACATTTCCGTCCTCCACACCATGCCCTCCAGTACAATGGTCGTCGAGTTCACAGTCCACAAGAAATCTCTTAACATTCGAGGTCATCACCTAGCCTCGGTCAGCAGTTTAGATACTCTTCCTGCTACCTTCCACCATCGTAAAGAGACTGCTGAATCTGTACCTCTGAATTTTGAGACCTCTGATGACCTTACATATAATCAACCCTTTACGATGACTGAATTGGAGGCTGCTCTTGCTTCTTGTTCGAGCATCGCCCCTGGCCATGACAATATCAGTTTTGACCTACTTAAGCATCTTGCTCCCCTTGCGCAGACCTATTTACTACAGCTTTATAATTATTTGTAGGTTAATGGACTATTTCCACAATCTTGGAGACACGCTGTGGTTATCCCTATAGCTAAACCGGGTAAAGACCCAAGTCTCCCCACAAATTATTGACCTATCTCTCTCACCAGTTGTCTCTGTAAGCTCATGGAGAAGATGGTGAATGCACGTTTGCTTTGGTGGCTCCGTGAACATGATATTATAACCCCCTCTCAGTTTGGCTCCCAACCCAATAGGTCCACTCTTGACTCCCTTACCCATTTAGAGTCATATATTCGGGATGGGTTTACCCGCAAATTAACGACTGTGGCAGTTTTCTTTGACATATAGAAAGCATACGACACCTCTTGGTGTCATGCGATACTCCGTACCCTTCATTCCAAATGTATTAACCCACAGGACCCCAGCGACGCACGTGATGCGTCGGCAATGTGTGTAACGCTAAACGCCAGAGCCGCAGCACCTGCGTCAGCAATTTCGACCTTATATACTCTTTTCCTATGGTAGCTATAGGCTTGAGAATGGTATGGGATATACCTTATGATGTTGCCGAACAGTGCCGGTACTCGGCAACCCCCTAGTCCAGCCGCGCGGGTTAGTACGGGCGGATGGGGAAAGCCAGTTTACCCACTTATCTCACCGCCAGTTTAGAGCTTATTTATTCTTGTCCTATGGTAGCTAGAGGGTTTAAATTTATATGGGATATATCTTATGATGTTGCCCAACAGTGGCAATGCTCATCAAGTGGCAATACCCAAGTCCCGCCACGGTGGGGAGTGGGGAGAGAGAGTGCGGGAGGAGGGAGGGAGTGGGAGGACTGGGCTGCCTCCCGCCCGGCCAGTTGCCTTGTGTACTTAGTGAGTGTTGGACGTATCTCGTCGCCTCGCGATGTTTATTGCTCCCCTAATGCTCCCCATGAAATAGTTGACTCCCCACCAAGTGGGGAAGAGGAGGAGGATGATGACCCAGACCCCATTCAAAATTCCGCCAGGTCAGAAGAAACGAGAGTGTTTCATGTTGCTACGTACACAACAAGCTTGGCGATGTGTACACTGGTGCTCCCCCACTCCTCCAGTGCCCCCACCCCTGCCTTCACCACCATCTCCCCTGTCTCCCCACTAAAAATACATCAAAACCCATATTTCTAAGTCAAAAGTGCCTACAACAATGTGTAACACTCATATTCTAACTATATAACGAACGGTAAAGTATAAAATCAATAAACAGTGCATGAGGGAAGCATTGAATGAAAGGGAAAGTTATGGGGGAGTGGGGTGTCTGTCATCTGGCCTTGTGTGTAAATAGGTATTGAAACCATTTGTCATGCTCATCAGGTTTATTCCATAAAGACAATGCTGACAACTAAAACAACAGAATACATTCATTAGATAATGCCCATAACATACATATGACCTAATATGACAATAAACATAATACATCCTTATTATGTCTCCATTAACGTACCTGCTTGTAAGGCTAATAGCGCGGGACTGAGGCGGCTATGTTGACGTCGCTTGCACTCCACGCGCTCTCCCTGATGGGTAACGGAAAACGGTATAGGGAGTATTATATCAATATGCTCTACCTCCCCCAAGTTTTTAGGCCCTGAATAAAGACTGACAAAGAGTTACAAGTTCACATGATATAATCCTTATGCCATGTGGGGGGACGGCGGGTTCTCTGGGGCTTGGCTGGGGTCGATGATTGCTGCTGAGTATGGTCATCTACATACGGTATACCGTCCTGGGTGCATCCTGTGACGGGGTTTGATAAGCAGTTGGAGCAGCGTCGCTGGGGGTTAGCGGTGTGTTTTGTTGCTGTTCTGTAGGTTGGGTGTTGCCAAGGGGCACAGCTGTTGTTGGAGGGCGACCTGTATAAGGCTGCGGAGATAGAGTCACCACTGTTGCTGGTGGGGGCTGTAGAGTCTGATTGATCCTGCTCGTCGGAGTACTGTGTGGACCGGTGATAGTTGACGGTGATGACCCGGGGCGGGGTGTCACAAGACGTATGTCCTCTTCAATCTTCCGTAGTCTCTGTCTTGGTGGGACCACTGGTTCATATAGGTGAAGGAATTTCCTGTTTCTGAGTGTAACACGTCCTGAGCCATCCACACGAACAACGTATTGGTCGAACTGTCGTACTTCAACCACAACTCCTGTCTTGTCCCATCGGTTTGGGTGTGGCCATGTCTGATTCTGTATGCGTACATGATTACCAACTTTGAGAGGGGGTAGGCATTTGGTGTGCTCGGTCCATCTCTCAGCCATTGTCATATGTCTATTTCTGAGTGCCTCTTCCCTTTGTTCCATTGTCTCTCGCCAAGTGGGGTGAGGTCTGTATTGCCCAGGCAATATTGGCCGACCAAAGATGCACATAGCGGGCGATATCTTCGTCTCAGGGTCCGGGGTGTTGCGGTATTGCAGGATGGCACGCTGCAAGGCATCTGTGTTCAGTTCACCACGTGGTCCCGTATTGCTGGTGATAAGACGCTTGACAGTTTTTGCGCCCACTTCTGCCCTGCAATTGGAGTGGAGAAAAGGTAACGGAACTGAGGCGATGGTGGACACCTCAGTTTAGTAGGAATGCCTTCGTAGATGCTGCAGTGAACTCAGGTCCTCCATCGCTTGCCAACTCATCTGGAATTCCAAAGGTCACAAAAGTAGGTCGCAGGCAGTTGATTAGCCCCTCGTGGCCACCTGTAGCTTCGATTATGGGCCAGTTCGAATAGCGGTCAACGATGATTAGGTAGCTGCGTCCATTGTATTGGAAGTAGTCGGCGCATATGCACTGGAAGGGATATAGAGGAGTAGTGTTTGGCAACGGGGGTGCACTTGGCTGGGACAATGACATTCTGTTGCAATGGTTGCATTTCGCATGGACATCTTTGATGGCAGGGGTGATACCCGGCCAGAAGATGGATGATTCTGCCCTTGACATCATTAATGTGACTCCTTGGTGGGCAGAGTGTAGAGTCTAGAGTACTGTGTTGCGCAGGCGAGGGAGTATGACGACTTGTTCCTTGTAGATAACAACACCATCCACCGTGTACAGGTTATTACGAAACTGGTGGTATTCATGCAGTGTTACCGGTAGCTCATGGCGGAAGGGGAGAAAGCCTTGCTCAATCAGTTGTAAAATCGCATTTATGGTTTCATCACTTGCAGTTGCTTCGCGGACTTTCTCCCATGTGATAGCCACACACTGTAAGGCAAGGACTGCTGTCTGGTGGAGGCCATCATCAATATCACTATTATAACTGGTGCCCACTGCCCGTATACCGGCTAGGAATGAAGGTTCAATCATTGGTGAGGTGACTTCGATGGATGCAATGTCGTCACCGAGTTGCAATTTGTCCGGCACCTGAGGACCACTGGGGTGTCTTGACACTGAATCTGCTAGTTTGTTTTTTACCCCAGGGATGTGGAACATCCGGAACCTGTACCTCAACGTTTTTTTTTAAAGTTTACGGAGGCATGCGTTGGGAATGTCCTCTAGAGATCGATCACCAAAGACTTTTAGCGAGGGTTTGTGGTCAACTGCAATGGTTAGCTTCTCGCAGCCCAGTACGAAAAATCGAGCTTTGTCCAGGGCATCTGCGACAGCCAGGGCTTCCCCCTCTATTGGTGCATATCTGGATTCTGCGGGGTGGGTGAAGGGGCTGCCAATGAGGGTGGTTCTCCAGCCACTTTTGCAGCAGAAAGGCTCTTGCCCTGGTCAGTGGCAGTGTTTCTGGAAGAGCCAAAATCCGATTCCTGCTTTGGACCAGTCCGTTGCCAGACAAGTTGGTTTGTTCTTGTCAAAAATCCTCACGCCCCCCTTGATGTCACTCACGATGGCGGCTTTTGACTCCTCAAACAGCGTATCCAGGTCTTCATCCCATCGGAAGGGTGTTGAGGGTTTGAGTAGTTCACGAAATGGCAACATTCTATCTGCCATACTAAATGCATAGCTGACCTGATTCACCACACCAAACCAGGCACGTACGTCAGTGATGTTGCGGGGCGTAGGGAACTCTCGTATAGCTTGTAGGTATGCACCGCAGGGTTGAACTGTGTCATGTGTAATTTCGAACCCTGCAAACTCAACAGTGTCTTGTGCAAACACGAATTTCTCTGGGTTAAGTGTGACGCCATGGTGACCGCACATGTTGAGCCATTCTGTAACTTGGAAGAAACTGCTTTCGATGGTGTCCGACCAGATTAGACTATCATCTATGCACTTAGTGTATGTAGTGTATGATAACGTGGAGTCTGCGATTATTTGGTCATAGCGTCGGCTATAGCCATCGCCTGATGCAATGTATCCTTGTGGTGCAACACAGTAGCGATACCGTCCCCAAGGTGTGATAAATGTTGTGTAGTGTCAGTCATCCACATGTAGAGGGACACTATGATACCCATTCCAGGCATCAAGCACTGATTTCTTCTTTTGCGCTGGCACTGAACGGGCTTGGTGGAATGGGCTTTGGGGGTGATGAGTTTCCCTTTTTGCATGGGCATTAAGAGCCTGAAAATCACTGTGCATCTTGGTTTACCATTTTTCTTTGCACATACAATCATGCGGTAATACCAAGTAACAGGTTCGCCAATGGGGACTGGTTCGATGACGCCAAGCCTTACGTCTTGGTCTAGGCCAGCTTTGACTTTCTCACCCCAGTGAATGGGGACTGGGATTGCTTTGTGGCATGCGGTGGGCTCTGCGCCTGGATTGACCATCAATCTCGTGGGTGGACCGTTCATCATCTTTAGTGGTTGGTGTTCACATGTGTTGTTGCTTATTTGTTGCTGTTCCCCAAGCTGCCTGGCCGAACAGCCCCAAGGCCCCGAGCAAGGCCAAGGCCATAACCGAGCGCCCCCACAGAACCCTCCCTGCCAACCACAATAAAGCCTGGTGACCGAAGCCACTCCATGGCGGGGAGCTGAGGAGGGCCCTGTGCCCCTCAGCAATTATGAAGAGAAAGTTGAGGGGCAAAGGAAAAATGTGACGCTTTGGCTTCCAAGCTTGGTAGATTGGGAGGTCAATCCACGTAAGAGACGCCGTCACTTGAGATCTAGAAAATATACAAGTAAAAGGAACAGTCAGAGTAAGCTATGGGTATGGCAGAGATCGCTCAGTTCTCACTCTGATAGACCAGCCCATCACCACTCTGATAGACCAGCCCATCACCATGTGTTGAATGTGCTGCTACTGTAGTAGTTAATCATCCACTGCTTCAGTTTGGGAACATTATCAGCTGTGGGTGGAAAGGGCAGTGTGTCTGGCATTGGTGGCGGTAACTGACGGCGTGGGCAAGAGCATGGTAGTGATCCTTTTGTGGATGAATCTGCAGTTTGGGATAGGGTTGATGACATGACTTCCCCTACTGTCAGGAAGTTGTTGGTGATCATGCCAAGGGCTACACATGCTTCGCGGCTGAGGAAGATCCTGTCAGAATCATCCGTGATGTAGACCACCTGTCTAGTTTCTATTGGTTTCCCTTGTCGGTCCGTTCCAGCGAAGCGGAGGATTGCCGCACCAAGGATATTGATACCTTCGTTGTTAGCTGCATGCATTCTCGTGGAAACTGGGATGAGGTCCTTTTTGTAGAGGCCAAGGTGACGAATCATCACCATGCTGGCAAGACAGCATTGGCAACCCGTGTCAACCATTACTGGGAGGTTCCTGGTATGTGTGGTGGCCTTCAATGGAAATCCCAGATCTCTGTAGTCCGCTTCCACTGCAGACACGGATAACTTGATGATTGGTTGTGCACGTGATGCTTGTCGTCCCCAGCAGTACAAAATTCGGTTATACAGGTGATGGCCCAGTGTCAATGGATGACCGATACCTTGTTTGCCGTCCTGGCTGACATTGGAGATAAAGGTGCTACTGGTACCTTGGGGTTGTCCCGTGTCTTCAGAGATGGTGGATGGGATGCTGCAGAGGGTCTGGAAAACACTTCCCTCTTCATCCGCGGCAGGTACATTGGAGCCACTGGACATACCGCGACACATCACTGCAAAGTGATGTAGCTTGTTACACCTTCGACAGGTTTGAGTAAATGCCGGGCACATCTTTTTCCTTGCGTGGGGTGGAGCTTTTTTGCCATGACCTTCCCGTTTGGGTGGGGTAGCACTAACTTGCATTTTATTCCTTTTATAAGAACTGTGAGTGGCGGCTGCACCTTGTAAGTGAGTAAGTGTAATAGCAGAGCGCTTGCCAGCTTCTTTAGCCTCAATGAATTTGAACATCTCCTCAAGGGGCATTTCCTGGTTAGTGTTCCCCAATAGGTCAAGCTGTATCTCACTGTCATTCACACCTCTGGCTAACACATCTCGCAAGATCTCATCAGTGTAATGAGCATCAGTATTTCAATTCTGGCACTGTAGCACGAACTTACACACATTGGCCTGACCTTTGATACGAGCTCCGAAGGTACGTATTGGTTCATCGTGATCTTGTGTCATGTTATGTAATGTAAATCTAGCCACCATCGTATTTTCTTCTCTGACAGCGAGTTTTTTCATAGCTCTGAGCACAGACTCCTCTGTTGCCCCTGCCAGACTTGTGACAGCGGATCTGGTTAGGTCTCTGCGTAGGCTATCGTCACAGCATTCTAGCAGCTGTATGATCATTTCCTGTCCTTTGATTTTTGTAGCAGAGACATACTCCTTCCATCGAGTTAAAAAGTAAGACCATTCCTCACATGATCCGCCTGATGATATTGTGGGCCTCTTGACTTTCTCTACCTTGACCGTTTGTGAGGTGCTGTGTTCTGCTGTGGAGTGCATCTGAAGGAGTTGTACCACGATTGCTGCATCCAGGTCGTCAGTGGTAAATTCGCAGCCAGTCACAGGGCATCTGACGGCAGGCATGGTTGCTTGTAGCCGCGTAGAGCAGTAGATACAGCTGGGTTAGGTGGTAGGTTTCACAGCCAGGGCCGAGCAGTTGTCAGCATAAATAGGTATTGAAACCATTTGTCATGCTCATCAGGTTTATTCCATAAAGACAATGCTGACAACTGAAACAACAGAATACATTCATTAGATAATGCCCAAAACATACATATGACCTAATATGACAATAAACATAATACATCCTTATTATGTCTCCATTAACGTACCTGCTTGTAAGGCTAATAGCGCGGGACTGAGGTGGCTATGTTGACGTCGCTTGCACTCCACCCGCTCTCCCTGATGGGTAACGGAAAACGGTATAGGGAGTATTATATTAATATGCTCTAGTGTGTACGTGCATGAGTCCATGACCAAGATGGCCTCCAGCCCGCCAGTTGCCATGGTAACCAGGATGCCCGCGGGACTTGCCACTCCCTCGGCACTTATAAAACTTGAATCTATGCACTTATCACACTTTAACTTCACTTACAATGACATTATGTGATACATGTTGCTAATATATGAACTATGAAGGCACACATGATGCTCGGGTGGTGTAAATAACCGTCACTCGAAAACTGGATGGATCGTACATCTGCCATGCTGCCGCGCTCAGCTGTGGTGGTGCGTGCGGGAAGTTTGAAGACCACCCTGCATCAGCTGATGGTTGAAGCTGACCTCCCCCCCCCCCCACTAATAGGACCGAGGTGAGTGTTTTTTTGTGTGCTATTCATAATTTCTTACCTATTTCAGCTATTTAAGATTTTTTTTTTTTTTACCAAATCGGCTGGTCTCACGGCGTACTTTTATTATTTATTAGCTGGTTCTCAGTTGGTTAAAGGTCATTTCCCGGTCTTTCTCTCTAATTTCCTCGACGGCCGTACCTTCCATACTCGAATTGACACTACTACCTCTGCCTCATTTTCACTCCAAAGTGGCATCCCGCAAGGTAGCGTTTTAAGTAGTACCCTTTTTGCATTGGCAATTAATGATATTGTTAATTGAGTTAAGGGTAGCCTATATGTAGATGACTTTGCCATATTATTATTCCCGTAATCTTCGCCATTCTCAGCGAGTGCTTAACATCGCCATAGAGCGAGTGGTAACCTGGGCTTCCTCAGTAGGTTTCCGCTTCTCTGCTGACAAAACTAAGGCCATCTTGTTTTATAAAGATAAAAGGTGGTTACGAAATCGGAGCATAGACTTGCGATTTAATAATGATAACATTGCTATTTATTAGTGGCCCCAACATCATTGACGATATGCCTATTATAAAATAGCTCTCTTTCAAACACCCGCGGTCGGCCTGTTTGAAACAACCGCCACAGGGGAAAGAGTGCCGAGATCATAAGTACAACACTCATTCTCTTATGGAATCGTCTTTATGATTGGGTACTCACTACAAAAAAAAACTTCGTAAAAAATACAAAAGAACTTAAGAATTATCAATTATGTACGATTAAGTACGACAGGTTGGGTAAGAGGTATCCTCACCAGGATTCGAACCCACTCACTACAGGTATATTTGGGAGAGTCGGGCACCGTAACCACTCGGCCATGAGCGGATATAAGGAAAGCAACCTTAGTTCATATTTGAGGAACCAGGTTTTTAGTCTCGTGTAGGACTATGCCTTCGAACACGTGGTGAGTTTATTAGACTTCGACCATGACTATTTTTACGCTTCCCCCCCGCCAACTCGGTTAAGTGATATACGATTTTTAATCGTCCTGGTACTATTATGGAACCTCTGAAAATGACAAATATCAATTATGTACGACTAAGTACGACAGGTTGGGTAAGAGGTATCCTCACCAGGATTCAAACCCACTCACTCCAGGTATATTTGGGAGAGTCGGGCACCGTAACCACTCGGCCATGAGCGGATATAAGGAAAGCAACCTTAGTTCATATTTGAGGAACAAGGTTTTTAGTCTCGTGGAGGACTATGCCTTCGAACACGTGGTGAGTTTATTAGACTTCGACCATGACTATTTTTACGCTTCCCCCCCCGCCAACTCGGTTAAGTGATATACGATTTTTAATCGTCCTGATACTATTATGGAACCTCTGAAAATGACAAATATCAATTATGTATCAATAAAATATCAATTTAATAAATAAAATATCAATTTAATAAATAAAATATCAATTTAATAAATAAAATATCAATTTAATAAAATATCAATTAAATATCAATTATGTATCAATTATGTACTTACCCAACTTAAGAATTGTTATAATAAAGCTTCCCAACTTTGTGGATGTCTTACTGTGGATTCTATCCGAGACGCTGAAGCTTGCGGCGTCATCCCGCCTTTCCTTCCCCTGTGGCAGTCCCGAGCAGGTGTGCATAGCCTGTCCTCCGCTTCATTCGACATTCGTTTACCTCTAGTGAGTCTTTTGCTCATTTGTATTTATCTGAGATGTTCTAGAATAGGTTTAGGTTAGCTAGGATGGTTGGCCCCATTGGTACGTTCATAGGAAGTGTTAAAATAGGGTACTTATGTGAGGCGCTTCGTCGGTCCACTTTGGACACGCGTGCCGTTTGTTTTTTCTTTTTGTTCTGCACCTTAGCTTTGCTATAAGCTAGTTATTTAGGAGGCTATATATTCGCGGAGCTATGTTACTAGCCATTTCTATGATGGAGTAGCATTTTTTGCTTTATTATAGCAGACGTGCTGGTGTAAGAGTTGTCCCACGTGGTGGGGAAGTTTCCAGAATCCGAGTTTGCTTTTTCCCCTCTGGCATGGGGCGCCATGCGTGTGCTGCTGCTGTGTCGTCTTGGAAGGTAAGGGTGATATTCGTCGCAATATTTGCCTTGAGCCTCGTGGCCAGCCTCATTAGGGGTATTCTTAGTTGGCTAGGAGGTATTATTAATTGCTTAATTATTAATATGTGTTAGCCCTAAGATGTGACCTTCGCTTTCATTTGGTGTTATTATACATGTTTGGAAGGTGTCAGGAGACGTTCTGACTTATTTGGGGTTTTTTTGTGGGTGGCTGCCTTGCCCGGACAAGTCAGCACTCTCAAAAGGCTTAGTGTTTCCCTCCGGCGATCTTTACCAGGTATTGATGCCAGAGGCTCGCCTTGCAGGCGGGCAGGGCATAGATCCAACTAACCCGGCGTGGTCAGGAGTACCACTAAACTCCCGGCAGAAGTGCAGATTCCTAAGGGGGTGATTTTGGCTGGCCGAAAGAACTCACCTATAGTATACAGATAGCCTCACGCGGCATGACATGACTTTGAATCCGCCCAGCGGAAAAGTCCAGTGGGGTAATTAACTAATAAATTTTACCAATAAAATTAACTAATAAAAGTACGGGGATAAGTACAGTTAAAAAAGTGAAAAGATTACGCATAGCCAAAGTATTCGCGACAGGTTTTAAGCCAGGAGTGATGGCATCCGACTTGAAAGAATATCTCTCCAATAAACTCAGTCTTAGTATGGATGTTGAACCAATTATTCCCTGGTCTGATAGGCACACATATATTTCATTCAGAATAAACTGTGTGTCCAAATCCCGAGGTGTTTATGGATGAAGAACTTTGGCCAGAGGAAGCATCGGTGTACTGGTGGAGAGAACGTAGGGCACAGGTACCGGTACCGGTACCAACAAATGAGGACTCTATAACTACGGTAACCCACCCTCCCAACAACTCTTAATCATGGATATAAAGTCTATTTCATCTCCCAACAATTTGCGTATTGCTACTTATAACTGTAGGGGGCTCCCTAAAACCAACAGAGGGCTTCTCCTACGCCCTGATGTAGTAGACGTGTTTAATACCAGTGATATTGTGTGCCTGCAGGAGACTTGGTATTTTAAACAGGATTTGGGTAACCTCAGTACTATCTGTGATAATTTTCATGGGTTTGGGGTCTCGACAACCGATGCTATGGATGGTCTAGTAGCAGGTCACCCACCGGGAGGAGTAGCTATTTTGTGGAGGGACTCTTTAGACAGCCGGGTTAAACCACTTGTAACAAATTTACCATGGTGTACAGGTATAGAAATAGAAGATAACCAATGGAAAGTAGTTATTCTTAGTGTGTACTTGCCCTACCAATGTAATGAAAATGAAGAACAATACCTGGAATGCCTTGGAGAGCTAAGTGCTCTTTTACAAGAACTAAATACCACCTGCTACTCTGTAATAGGGGACCGGAATGCTAATCTGAAGGACATGAGTAACTCTCTGTTTGCTAGTCATATGACTAACTTCTGTGGTGAGCATGATCTAATTATCTCTTCTCAGCTCATGCTCCCTCATAGTAGTTACACATGTGTCAGTACAGCATGGGGCTCAACGTCTTGGCTAGATCATACCGTAGCTAGTGCTGATTTCCATGATATGATAACAAATATGGAAATTCAGTATACATATACAGATGAAGATCATATCCCATTGACCTTAACAGCTAGTTTGGAAAGAGCGCCAGAATTAACCGAGTCAATCAATAGTGTAAATCCAAAACTGCCATGGGGCGGGCTTGACGAGGAGGAGTGTGAGCAATTTTGCACTTTAACACACACTCTCCTTTCTGAGCTTGATCCTGGCAGTGAGGATGCCATTACCTGTGAAGACCCCAATTGTGTTAATGCTAGTCATCGAGAAGAGGTCAGCAAGCTGTACAATAATATTATATCTTGTCTTACTAAGGCTAGTGACATAGTATTTCACAAGCATAACAAAAAATACTCTTTTAACAAACCTGGGTGGAATGACCATGTTTCAGAACTATACCAGGCATCCCGAGATGCTCGTAGTGTATGGCTGGATCATAACAAACCGAGACAGGGACCCATTTTTGACATGTTCACCAGACTAAAGGCTAGATGCAAGTATGCAATCAGATATATAAAAAACAATGAAAATGTATTAAGAAGAGAAGCATTGGCCAAAAACTTTGCTAGCAAAGACACATTGGCCTTCTGGAAGGATATTAAAAAAATGCATAATAGCTGCACACCTCTACCCATTAGTGTAGATGGGATCTCTGGTACTAATAACATAGCCAATCTTTGGAAAACACATTACCAAACTTTGTTTAACTCTGTTGGGCACCAAGGAAATACCATTGCTGCTGCAACAGAGTGTAACAAAGAAGAAAAATATGACACAATTAAAGTTACAAGTGAAGCAATCAAGGTTGCAATAAGTAGGCTAGATGCTAACAAATCCTGTGGTTTTGATGGTATATATGCTGAACATTTGAAGTACTCCTCCACTCTCCTCTTGGAGAAACTCAGCAGTTGCTTTACCAGCTTTCTAATCCATGGTTTCCTACCAGAATCTATGATGTCCGTTACCTTGATACCAGTAATTAAAGACAAGGTTGGCAAAATTACATCAAAAGACAACTATAGACTTATTGCCCTTGCCAGTATTGTAAGTAAGATACTAGAGTTAATAATTTTAGACAGAATCTCAGTGTATATCTCAACTAATAGTAATCAATTTGGTTTTAAAACGAATCATGGTACGGACCAGTGCATCTACACTCTGAAGGAGCTAGTGGATGGGTACATCAACATGAACAGCTCTATTTTTGCATGCTTTCTTGATGCTAGTAAGGCATTTGACAGAGTCTGCCACAATATCCTGTTTGATAAATTAGCAACAAGGGGAGTGCCATCCCATATACTGAGAATCTTGAAGTACTGGTACGCCAATCAAACATTTAATGTAAGATGGGGTAACATTATTTCGGATTCCTTTACAGTAACCAATGGAGTGAGACAGGGTAGTATTCTTTCACCTTACTTATTCAATGTATATATGGATGAATTAAGTAATACATTGAATAAAGAGCAGATTGGATGTTATGGTGGGAATAAAATCATCAACCATCTCATGTATGCTGATGATCTGGTCATTATTGCACCGTCTTCTGCGGGTCTGAGCAAAGTTCTTGAAATATGTGAATCTTTTGGTAGTAAACATTGCGTTAAATTCAACCAACTGAAAAGTGCTGTTCTTATATTTAGATCAAAATTACTGTATAAAAGTAAACTGCCAATGAGAGACCAATGAACATCTTGAGTATATTATGATAGGATGTACACAGACCATTTATGGTGGCTCTCTTATACTTCCACCACAAATGGGCCGTGTACATAGAGGAACAATATGTGACTTTAGTTTCCCAATTACACATGTGGAATTTCCTCAAGATGGTGTTACCACGTAGATATAGCTGTCTGCGCTGACGGCCGATATCTGCATCCTCTGAGCAATCGTTTGAGATAATGTGTCCCAGGATTGGATGTTATGGTGGGAATAAAATCATCAACCATCTCATGTATGCTGATGATCTGGTCATTATTGCACCGTCTTCTGCGGGTCTGAGCAAACTTCTTGAAATATGTGAATCTTTTGGTAGTAAACATTGTGTTAAATTCAACCAACTGAAATGTGCTGTTCTTATATTTAAAACAAAATTACTGTATAAAAGTAAACTGCCAAATTTCTCACTCAATAATCAAATTATTCAAGAAGTAAACAAAATAAAATACCTGGGACACATTATCTCAAACGATTGCTCAGAGGATGCAGATATCGGCCGTCAGCGCAGACAGCTATATCTACGTGGTAACACCATCTTGAGGAAATTCCACATGTGTAATTGGGAAACTAAAGTCACATATTGACTTATAGTCACAACTATATAAATCCAAGGTTAGAGATGTAATTGGTCCCCTTAAAACTTCGATAGGAGAAATGACAGAAAATGATTTAGAAATGTGCAGTACATTAAATAGTCAATTTCTTTCCGTTTTCACTAATGAAAATTTGGCACAGTTTCCAGAAGTCCGTAAGGTATATAGCGATAGTATAGAAAATAGGTTAAGTACGGTTACTATAACTAGAAATGATGTGCTTAAGGAAATTGACAGACTGAAACCTCATAAATCGCCTGGTCCTGATGAGGTATATGCTAGAGTATTAAAAGAATGTAGGGATGAGTTAAGTTACCCATTAAAAAATTTATTTAACAAGTCATTGGAGACAGGTATAGTTCCAGAAGCTTGGAAGCTTGCAAACGTAGTTCCGATCTTCAAAAAAGGTGACAAATCAATAGCATCCAATTACCGTCCCATTAGTCTTACATCAATCATAGGAAAGCTACTAGAGTCAATTATTGCTAGTAAAATTAGAAACCACTTAGATACATTTAATTTAATAAATTCTTCTCAGCATGGATTCACTCAGGGACGTTCTTGCCTTACTAATTTGCTTAGTTTTTTCTCTGAGGTATATGAAGCAGTAGAATGACAAGTCATATGATATAATATATTTAGATTTCAGTAAGGCTTTCGACAGAGTCCCCCATGAGAGATTGATGAGAAAGGTTGAGGTGCATGGAATAGGTGGGGCGTTGTTGGGATGGATTAGGTCATGGCTAATTGGTAGGAAGCAGAGAGTCAGCATAAATGGTACGAAGTCAGAATGGGGAGCAGTCAAAAGTGGTGTCCCCCAGGGATCTGTATTAGGTCCTCTGTTGTTTGTTATATACATAAATGACCTTGATTTAGGTATAACTAGTAGGATAAGTAAATTTGCAGACGATACCAAAATGGGGAGAACAATTGATTCAGATAGAGATATAGAGTGCCTCCAAAGGGATCTAGATACCTTACACGAATGGTCAGTAAATTGGCAGATGAAGTTTAACATTGACAAATGCAAGGTATTAAAGATAGGGAAGATGCATACAAATGTTAAATATAAACTAGCTAATGTGGAATTAGAAAACTCGAATTGTGAGAAAGATCTAGGTGTGTTTGTTAGCAATGATTTGAAGCCTAGACAACAGTGTATAAGCGTTCGAAACAAGGCAAACAGGATTCTCGGGTTCATCTCAAGGAGTGTGAGTAACAGAACTGCTGATGTTATCTTAAAACTTTACTTGTCATTAGTGAGACCCCATATGGATTATGCTGTTCAATTTTGGTGTCCTTATTACAGAATGGACATAGATTCATTGGAGAGAGTACAACGTAGAATGACAAAAATTATCCATAATATTAGAAATCTTCCGTATAAAGAAAGGTTGAAGAAATTAGGCTTACATTCGTTAGAGAGACGCAGAGTTAGAGGGGATATGATAGAGGTGTTCAAGTGGGTTAGTGGGATTAACAAAGGGGACATGACAAATGTACTAAAGCTCAGTGATAGCGAAAGAACTCGTACCAATGGTTTCAAATTAGATAAATTTCGTTTCAGAAAAGATATAGGCAAATATTGGTTTGGTAACAGAGTTGTAGATGGGTGGAATGGACTACCAAGTGCTATAGTGCGATTAAAAACGATAGGGAGCTTTAAGATAAAATTGGATAAGCATATGGACGAGAAGGGTTGGGTGTGAAGGGGGATCAGCAGGGTTGGGCCAATCAGCGCTCTGCAGACCCCCGTAATCCTGCGTTAGTCTCTAACCGTTTTGGTAAGATGATCCTCAGGGTATTAGAGTGTTGAGCCTATAATTGGGCTTTGTAATTGGGGTTGTGTGGGACAGGGATCTGCCTTGCTTAGGCCAATCGGCTTTCTGCAGACTCCCATTTTCTTATGTTCTTATTGTTCCTCTATGTACACGGCCCATTTGTGGTGGAAGTATAAGAGAGCCACCATAAATGGTCTGTGTACATCCTATCATAATATACTCAAGATGTTCATTGGTCTCTCTAAATATGAAAGCACTAGTATGGTGTGCACACTGTTGATGTGCAGTGCTGTCGGGCTGTCATCAGGAGACTGGTGTACAGCTTTTCGCAGCGACTGCAATCCTCCAGTAACATGCTGATTGTAGCTCTTTGGTCTAGTGATCATATCTATGAATCCCGTATTATATCTCACTGGCAGAAGTTGCTGCACACATAGTATGTACTGTAATATATAGGTCTAATTGAACTATGAGCAATGATCTGTGCAATAGGTGTTAACCAACATTGAGCAATAGCCTTAGTTAGCCTATCTGTGTTATATTGTGACAAAATGTGATATGTGCTCTATTCTGTAAATAGGCCTACTGTATATTTTATTTTATTGTTTCTTTATTAATATATCTTTGTGTATAATTATTATCTGTGCTCTGACGAGAAGTGTATGTGATATGGACCATTAGGTCGTACTGTATTTATACTGTATCTATCTTATGTGTCTGGAATAAAGAATTATTATTATTAACTATCACTCAGGTCCTTGTAGACGATTCGCTAGTTAATAAATATCCGAAAGGATTTATCTAAAGTATGGGTTAGTGACATTTGGTCACAGGTAAGCAGTTCAGAATTAGAAAGGATCTCCAAGGTCTTTTCGAAGACAAGTGTAACAGAAGATTAAGAGTGGCGGTGTGGCTACATCTAATTTTCCGGCGCATTTGGGGTATAATGATGTGTGAATGTCTCGGTTTATCCTTATGAGCATTGATTCCTGGAAATCTTCTTTCCAGATCACAACACATCTGCTGGGGCACCGGACACCAGGGGAGGGGGCCGATCCCGGCGGGGGGCTCGTTAAGTCTCCATCATGCCCTTAGTCACGTTGTGTTCTACCCAAACTTGCTCTAACATTCCAGTCTTTTACCATAAATTATGCGTAAAGTGTGTAAAGTGCCTCGATAGGTCCAGGGGAGTCTGGGTTTCTAAGAAGTGTGGCGTGTGCACAGACCTGAGAAATGGATTATTAAATCAGAGAGATCAATCACGTCTAGTAGCGTTGCAAGAAATTAAAAAAACTTTTAATTCTTACACCAAAGACATTGCTCATAAAGCCCATCACTGTGATGATGAGGCACTTTGGGACCAATTAGTTATTAAATCGCCAGTGATTAAAACTCCCCCTACTCGGTCTAGCTCTAAAGTAAAGCCTAAGCCCAAAATTCTATCTAAAGAACTAGTGAGCAGCAGCGACGATAGTGACTCCTCAATTAGGGCAACCCCCCCGGCCGCCATAAGAGAGCGCGGTCCACATCTCCACAAGAGGACCGTTCCAGGGCCCGGTCGAGATCGCCGCTCAAGCGGTCATATAAGTCGTCCGCAGAGACGTCAAGATCGCTCAAGAGGCGGAAAACTGACGCGGCGACGTCTAGTGGCGAACAGTCAGATGGGAAGGGTTATAAACATTCCCGTAGGGAGGCGACGAGCTCGCGGCACCGGCAATCGCCGGGGTCGCGTCCACCGCCCTCTGTCCCTACCTCTACCATGTCTTAACGTCCAATCTGGCAGTTCCGAGATAGGGACGGAGGGAGCTGAGTCAACTCCCAGGGACGGGTCTAGTGACAGATATTTAGAACCTAAAGATGTTAATTTTGCTATTCCAAAGTTAGATACAACACTTAGTCGGGCTCCTGTGGTGTCTCAAAGAGTTCTAGCTGAACAGTATAGAGGGTACACGGCAAGTGAGCCACACGGCTATGATACAGGTTCACAATTTATTCAGAGTTCTCAGTTTATCCCTGATTCACAGACTAGAGTGGAGCAAGGTCGCAGTGTGAGGCACCCTGAATCCGTGCGAACAGAGCCCTTGAACCAATACCTGTGTGGTATAATATCAGTGGAAGTTAAATATATATCTAAGCTATAATCCAAACAAATCAATCTAAGTCAAATTACTCTTAAGTCTAAATTGAATTTAATCTGAATTTAAAGGTGAATTCCAGAGATGAAACCTATTCAAACTACAATGTCCATTGGGATCTGCTTGGTTTTAGGGGTATGATACTGAAGAACTTTCATCAATGTGTCCTAACAACATCGAAATATAGCTTATCTAAGTTATTTTATGTGGCGAGCACTGGCGTGTTTACCATGACGTCATTATTGTCAATGGCGGGAACACTATAGACACGGGAAATGGGTGAATCTGCGTTTTATTTTATGTGAGAAACTTTTATAAATTGTATGTATGTTTACAGCTCAACATTTGGCTTAATCACTATCTGGTCAAGGGACTGCAATATATAAAATTAACAGAAAACGATACTTTCATTAAGAAATAGGCCTTGGAAGCGACCTCCCTCGACTCATGACCAGGATAAAACACTCGAAAATACTGCCTGTATGTTTATTGTTGGCAGATTGGATTATTTCTTGATGTGCACCACATCTTCAGGACCTTGTTCGATGTTTTGCAGAGCTTGAGTATTGAATTGAAAGGTACTAAATAAGAATAACAGACCTGTCCATGAGCGTGTGTGATTGGGACAAGTATCCAATATTTACAAACAATGTCGTCACACGAATCAGCTGGAACTCTCTTAACTGACGGTCCAGATGCCAACGGCGCTATAAACTAGTATTTTTTCTGGAGTTTAATGGAATTATATCGATATTGCCAATACTGTATACATATTACAGTATATTCCTGCCAAGTTATGACCCTGTAGTGAACTTCGTTTTTTTTTCTTCATCCCTGTAATTCACCTTTAAGCTAAATTATATCCAAAGGTCACTCACATATGTTTATATTTAAATGGTTCAAAGGGTTAATTATACTCCAGGATTCAACTCACCAATATCTCCACGTGGCAATGAGGCAAAGGAAAAATGCCGGCCCAATATGGCGGACAGCGGGGAAGACGAGCCGGCCCAATAGCACAGCTCAAGGAAAGAACAAATTATTATGATATGGTAATGGACATGAGTAGAAATGCTTAGCTGTAAGTCACTGCGTCGATGAGAGCGTTGTCAAAGTGTATGTGTGGTTATTGCTGGCTGTGTACTGGGAATAGAGGCACAATAGCACAATCAAATGAGACGGAAATTATATGTTGACAGGGTGATGTCTGCGAAAGTTCTGAGGTTCCCCGGACCTCAGTCTTGCTGCCTTGGCAAACGTCAGGCGGGAAAACTATCGTACCGCGTTTAGGTTGCTTAATACGATAAATTAAATTAATATATACGATAAATTCATATATACTACATAAGACCGTGTCAATATTGCTTAATAGCATATTAGGCCTTTTATAATCTTAACTTACTTACAACTTGCAATCTTACTATTCACGATCTAATCTTCCTACGCCGTACCCCGGGAATGACCGTTGAACTATGGTATCTATCTAGGAACATCACAGAGACGTACGTTAGCACATAATTTGTCTATCTCTATCGTATTACATGATACACTCCCCCCACAAGAAAACCTGAACTCCACCTTAAATTAAAGTTGCCCAGAGGCTATCTTCTGACGCCATATTTCAACGGCGCCAGCAGCAGCGCGTCGGTCCGAGGGTGATCACCATCAATAAGAAGTGAATCGTCACGTTGAGAATCCTTGGACCCAGCAATATCAGGTGGAGCCTCAGATTATAAAAGAAAATTGAGCTCCAAAGCATATAACTGTGCGATCTGATGAACAGTAGTTCCAGTGGCTGTCTTCAATAATGCCACCCGCTCTACAGAGTCTTCCCCCTTGTACACCTCCAACACGCAGCCTAATTTCTAGTATAAACGAGGAATATCTTCTCTTATTAAAACCACTTCACCAACAGTAAGTGCCGATGGTCTACCAGAGGGTTTGATGCTCCTTTCCCTCAAGGCTAGCAGATATTCGTTAATCCACCTTTTCCTAAAGTCCTCGACCACCTTCGATATATACTGGTATCGCTTAGACACTGCTGCTTCAGAGTACAACGAAGGATCCTCTAGTTCTACAATTGACTGGAAATCGGACGGAAATGCAGTCAATGGTTTACCGTAGAGTAAGTGAGCTGGCATTAATGGTAGTGGTTCTTGCAGGTCGGTGTACATATACGTGAGCGGACGATCATTCACGACTGCTTCTATTTCAGTGAGGACTGTCATCAACTCACTCTTCTTCAATAGAGCATGTCTTACTACCGCTCTTAGTCCTGATTTAACTATGCCGACACACCGTTCCCACATTCCACCAAACCAAGGTGCCTTAACTGGGATGAACCTCCATTCGCACTTCTTTTCTCCCATAAAAGCGATGATTGTAGGATCACTGCTCATATCCTTGAGGTATCTAGATGCCTGGATAAAAGTAGGAGCATTGTCGCTAAGTACTAGTTGAAGGAATGAACGACGTGCACAAAACCGTCTAAATGCCAGCATAAATTCCTCGCTAGGCATATTGTCACATAATTCTAAGTGTACCGCTCGTGACGTTGCACAGGTAAACAATAATATATAGACCTTATCTTGCTCTTTCGTCTTCAATGCACCTGTGTAATCTAACCCTACAGCTTGGAAAGGCTCGATATGTTTTACACGGCATTCAGGTAAAGGCGGAGCTGGTCCAGTCACACAAGGTTTACCCTTTAGTCTCTGGCATATCACACACTTCCTTACTATGCGTCGAGCTACTTGTCGAACTCTGGGTATCCACACTGTGAGACGCAAATTCGATATGATGTGATAGACCCCGTAGTGTTTTACTTCCTTATGTGCACGTATGACCAATAGGTCAGTAACATGATGTCTTGCTGACATAAGTATAGGACGATTTGTGCCGTCCGTTACACCCGACCACTTCAGGCGACCCTCACACCTGATGAGGTCATTATCTAGGTGCAACCTCAGTTGACGCACTAAGTTAGGCATTATTAACTTATTAGAGCTTTGCAAAGATTCTAATTCATTGGAAAAGGTTTCTGCTTGAACCCATTTAATCAAAGTTACTTCAGCTGCTTTATATTCACGAGCATTAATGATGTGACCCTTATTGCAGAGTTGGCCCGTTACTTTAACCTTGATGTTGGATACAAACCTCAAAACCCAAGCTACAACTCTGACTAATTTATTATAGTCACCGAATCTTGCCCACTCTAATTTATTAGTGATCATTGACGATATGCCTATTAGTATAATAGTCCTCTTTCAAGCACCCGTGGTCAGCCTGTTTGAAACACCCGCCGCAGGGGAAAGAGTACTTCATCATAAGTGTAACGCTAATTCTCTTATGGAATCGTCTTTATGATTGCGTACTCACTACGAACAAATTTCGTAAAAAAAAAAAAAATAATTAAAAAAAAAATGAACTTAAAATTTGTTATAATATTAAGGCTTTCCAACTCGTGGATGTCTTTTGTGGATTCTACCCGAGACGCTGAATCAAGCGACGCCATACCTCCTTCCTTCCCCTGCGCGCATACTGTGTGGAAGTGTCTCGCCAGTGCTCCGCTTTATTCTTCGTTCGCTCAACTCTAGTGAGTCTTTTGCTCATTTGTATATATCTGAGTTGTTATAGAATAGGTTTAGACTAGCTAGGACTGGCAGCCCCATTGGTATGCCCTCAGGGAAGTGTTAAATTAGGGTACTAAAGTATAGGCGCCATATCAGTCCGTTTCGGGCCCGCGCCTCATATGTTCGTGTTCTTGTTTCTGCGCCTTAGCTTTGCTATTTACAAGTTATTTAGGAGGCTATTATATCCGTGGGATGATGCTTCAGGCCATCTCTATGAGGTAGTTGCATTCTATTGTTTTTAGCAGACGCTCTGGTTCAAGAGTTGTCACACGTGGTGTGGAACTTTCCAAGAGTCCGTGTTTACTCTCTTTTTCCCCTCGGACGTGGGGTTTTCTACGTGCGCTGCTGCTGTATCTTCAGAGGTAAGGGTAACAGATTCAGTGTGATTATTACCATGAGCCTTGTGGCCAGCCTCAGTAGGGGTATTCTTAGTAGGCTAGGCGTAGTTTTTATTGCTTAATTAATACTGTGTATTAGCCCTAAGATGTGACCCTCGTTTTCATGTGGTGATATTATTAATGTTAACATGGTGTCAGGAGACGTTCTGACTTATTTGGTGGGGTTTTGGGGGTGGCTGACTTTCTCAGATAAGTCGGTACCTCCAAAGTTTGGTTTTTTCTTCCGGCGAATCTTTCTGTGTATTGATACCGGATACTCGCCTTGCAGGCGAGAAAGGAAACTTCCAAATAACCCGGCGCGGTGTGGTGTACCACTAAACTCATAAAAGTTCCCGCATGGAGGAGACGCAGTCGCAGCACCGGCTAACGCCGGAGTCACGGCCACCGCCCTCCGCCTCTACCTCCACATTGTCTAACGTCCAATCTGGCAGTTCCGAGATAGGGACGGAGGGAGCTGAGTCGACTCCCAGGAATGAATCTGGGGAGGTTTTTTGGGGGACAAAAAGATGTACATTTTGCCATTCCAAAATTGAACTTTAACTTGCCAGTGAGTAGGCCTCCAATTGTTTCTCAGAGGGTGTTAGCAGAACAATACCGTGGCTACACGGCTTGTTGACACCAAGATTATGATGGTTCTCAGGTGAGTCAAGTGATACCAGATTCCCAAAATCTTATTGAACAGGGGCGCAGTGTATGGAGACAGTCTGAACCCTCAAATGTGGAACGCATTGTTCATTTTCAGGAAAATGTTAGGGAAAGTGCTAATATAGAGACCATCCCTTCATCGGTCCCTGACTTAGTGTGGCCAGTGAATGGCCAAGTGTCTGAACCTCGTCACCAACCGGAAGTAATGGAAGTGCTGGATGAGCCGGAGGATGTTGAACTGTCCTCAGCGCAACCAAGACACACTGAGGAAGGGTCAGAAGTGGAATCAGAATCATCAAAGGGGTCCCACAGTAAATGTATAACAGCCGATGATCTTGGTTATATATTACACAGGGTAATGCGACAATACAATGTTCCTAAATTTATTAGTGGCCCCTCCATCATTGACGAACATGCCTATTACATAAGGCATCCTCTTCAAACACTAATCCGCCGTAGTTTGAATCTACCGCGCAGAGCATTTAAAATCTGAGGAGCCTTCATCATGAGCGCACGTGACCTCACTCATGGCTTCAGTCATTATGAATTGGGTTCTCACTACGAAAAAACTTCGTAAAAAAGAAAAAAGAAAAAGAAAATAAGAATAACTATCCAATAAGCTTTCCATCATATCGTAGATGTACTTGTGTGGATCTTTGACCAGACGCTGATTCAGGCGTCATTCTTCCTTCTCTGCTCTGCGGTCAGCCGGCCCGGACGTGTCTCTCCACGCTCCGCTGGTTCCACATTTGCTGCGTCCCTAGTGAGTTTTTTCTCATTTGTTTACTCCGGGATGTATCGAGTAAGGTTAGGATATGCGTAGCAGGAGTGTCCTGGACTGGTTGCCCGCAGTGCAGTGTATTTTGGGTCGTGTGTTTGGGGCATCTATTTCGGATGTACCCTCGTGGTCCGGTTGTGGACAGGTGAACTTTTTCACAGTTAGCTAGCTTTGTGATGCAGGTGGCTTTCATTATGCGTTATTGCTTCCTTTTATCTTTCTGATGAGGTAGCGTATTTTTGCTGACGTTCCCAGCGTATTTTTCTTCACTTAGTGAAGTTTTTTCTGGGTCCCGAGTCAGTTCTTCCCTTTGCCGGAAGTATTTGCTACAGTGGTGTGTTGGCGGTGGTTCCTGTTGTGATATAATTCAGTGCTTTTTGTTTATATTCCGACATGTTAATATTATCCGTCTGCCTAGGCCTAGCCAGCCTCTCGTAGCTTTACCACATATACAAGTGTTATTGATTTAATTTCTAAATATGTACTACTGTGTGATGTGTGTCCTGGTTTAGTTGTGTATTGGCTAATTCCACGGACTATTTATGTGTCCTGGGTTAGTTGTGTATTGGCTAATTCCACGGACTATGTTGGGCCCGGCGTTAGTTGTGTTTTGGCTACGCCTCGGTCCTGTGTTGCGTTCAGATGGTATCTGGACGGGGTGGGTTATTTCCGGCGGGTTTTTCTCGGTTACACCATGAAAAAACCCGGCTGGTTGCCGAGTTTTGGCCACGCGTGGTTTAAAAACAGGCTTGTTTCCCCGGCGAGTGGGTGTCTGTGGCTCCCCAGGACTGCATCTCTGGGGTGCCTGTTTCAGGCTCCTTCTGATTGCCGGCGGGTTGGCTGTACCCATCTAACAGTGTTCATACGGACACGTGTTGTTTGTAGTTTTTTCGGTTTTGCAAAGCCAATATAAAACTATGCTGTTGTTGTATTTCGTCCCCGGCGATCTTTTACAAAGATGTGGGGTTAGGAACAATTGGGGTTAACTTTTAAACTTTAAATCACCCGGCGGGTGCAACCTGGTAGGGTGGGATGACCGAATTTGCAAAATTCAGTTTAGTTGACGAGACAATTGAGGGATGCATTGTGTATCGCCTCCTTCAACATACGGCAATTTAAGGCACAATTGGGGTTAACATTTTTTAAACTAATATTCACACCCGGCGGGTGCTCCCTGGAAGGGTGGGAATAACGAATTTACAATTCAGTTAGTTAACCAGACAATTGAGGGATACGTTTTGTATCGCCGCCTTCAACATACGGTGATCTAAAAAGATACTTCGGGAGAAGTTAGATCTCGTATATTTGTCAGGCTTCCCAGTTTTTGATCTACGAGATAATTCGGGGGCCGGCGTCTTTTTTTTTTTTTTTTTTTCCAAAATTGAATCTTGAAACAAACACCACCGGAAAGACTTAATCAGTTATAAACGCCATGCTGGTCTTTATATATTATGTCAGAGGGTATTCATAAATCTTTTGGACAAATTAAGATATTCTGAAATCTTTTACTTAGGAAACCCCACCGCGTAGCGAGCTGTAGTCGTTGAGTATTACGTCTCGTTACCCGGCGGGTTATTTAACACTTGTGTGCGAACATGTTTGGGTTAACCTTATGAGCATTAATTCCTGGAAATTTTCTTTTTTTCCAGAGCTGGGTCCCGGCGGGTCTATGCAGAACCTGGAGTAAGTATCCCACCAGTCTCTGTCATGGCTACCTTTGCCCCGGTTTTTGCTTTATGCATTACGCCCTCCTGTTCAGGTATCCCTATTTTTGCGCACACCCTTTGTATAAAATGTGTTAAAATGTCTCGTTTGGTGTGGGTTACCTTTCCGGCGTTTTTTCTCGTTGCTCCGAGAACACCGTTTTTGTTTACCGAGTTTTAGTCAGGATGGCTCAAAATAGGTAAGTTACCCCGACGAGTTTGGTCGCTTGAGGGCTCATAAGAAACTGCGTTTTCTGTGGTCGAGCCTGGGATCAGGCTTCCTGTGTTATTCATTGCTTTATGCATTACGCCCTCCTGTAATGTATAGTTTACTGTGGGTTACCTTTCCGGCGTTTTTCTCGTTGCTCCGAGAACACCGTTTTTGTTTACCGAGTTTTAGTCAGGATGGCTAAAATAGGTAAGTTACCCCGACGAGTTTGGTCGCTTGAGGGCTCATCAGAAACTGCGTTTTCTATGGTCGAGCCTGGGATCAGGCTTCCTGGTTTATTCCCGTCGAGGGGGGCTCCACACAGTTTTCTAGGTGATCAGGCTGACACCTGTTGGACTTGGTTTTCTCTGCTTTTCAAAGCCATTGAAACAATGCTGTCTGTTTGTTTGGTCTTTACCTCCCGGCGACCTTTTTACAAAGAGGTCTGGGGCAGGTATAATTGGTTTGACATTGCATATAAAACCCGGCGGTTGTACCTTCGGGTGGTTATATTAACGGATTTGCGATTCGAGATAATTTGCCAAACAATTGATTGATACAATAGGGTATCACGGCCTTCAAGACGGCGATCTATGAGGGCTTCTGGGAGAAGCCGGATTAGAGATTAAGATAGGCTTAGACTTTTTATGGGATAAAAAGATGCCTGAATCTTACTAGTGTCTCAAGTGTAAAGGGATACTTGAAAGACTTCATCTTTAATAAAGATATGCTTCATCTTTATGAGGATTAAGAAGTTATTCTTAATTCTTTTGGACAGGTGAAAGATATGCTGAAATCTTTAATAAGCCATTGAAACAATGCCGTTTGTTTGTTTAGTCTTTCCCTCCCGGCGACCTTTTTACAAAGAGGTCTGGGGCAGGTACAATTGGTTTGACATTGCATATAAAACCCGGCGGTTGTACCTTTGGGTGGTTATATTGACTGATTTGCAATTCGCGATCTTTGTATTTCCTCCCCGGCCATCTTTTACAAAGAAGTGGGGTTAGGAACATTTGGGGTTAACTTTTAAACTTTAAATCACCCGGCGGGTGCAACCTGGAAGGGTGGGATGCCCGAATTTGCAAAATTCAGTTTAGTTGACCAGACAATTGAGGGATGCATTGTGTATCGCCTCCTTTAACATACGGCGCTTTAGGGCACAATTGGGGTTAACGTTTTTTAAAACTAATATTCACACCCGGCGGGTGCTCCTTGGAGGGATGGGAATAACGAATTTATGATTCAGTTAGTTAACCAGACAATTGAGGGATACGTTTTGTATCGCCGCCTTCACCATACGGCGATCTAAAAAGATACTTCGGGAGAAGTTAGATCTCGTATATTTGTCAGGCTTCCCAGTTTTTGATCTACGAGATAATTCGGGGGCCGACGTCTTTTTTATTTATTTATTTTCCAAAATTGAATCTTGAAACAAACACCACCGGAAAGACTTCATCAGTTATAAACGCCATGCTGGTCTTTATATATTATGTCAGAGGGTATTCATAAATCTTTTGGACAAATTAAGATCTTCTGAAATCTTTTACTTAGGAAACCCCACCGCGTAGCGAGCTGTCGTCGTTGAGTATTACGTCTCGTTACCCGGCGGGTTATTTAACACTTGTGTGCGAACATGTTTGGGTTAACCTTATGAGCATTAATTCCTGGAAATGTTCTTTTTTTCCAGAGCTGGGTCCCGGCGGGTCTATGCAGAACCTAGAGTAATTATCCCACCAGTCTCTGTCATGGCTACCTTTGCCCCGGTTTTTGCTTTATGCATTACGCCCTCCTGTTCAGGTATCCCTATTTTTGAGCACACCCTTTGTATGAAATGTGTTAAAATGTCTCGTTTGGTGTAGGTTACCTTTCCGCGTTTTTTCTCGTTGCTCCGAGAAAACCGTTTTTGTTTACCGAGTTTTAGTCAGGATGGCTCAAAATAGGTAAGTTACCCCGACGAGTTTGGTCGCTTGAGGGCTCATAAGAAACTGCGTTTTCTGTGGTCGAGCCTGGGATCAGGCTTCCTGTGTTATTCATTGATTTATGCATTACGCCCTCCTGTAATGTATAGTTTAGTGTGGGTTACCTTTCCGGCGTTTTTCTCGTTGCTCCGAGAACACCGTTTTTGTTTACCGAGTTTTATTCAGGATGGCTAAAATAGGTAAGTTACCCCGACGAGTTTGGTCGCTTGAGGACTCATCAGAAACTGCGTTTTCTATGGTCGAGCCTGGGATCAGGCTTCCTGAGTTATTCCCGTCGAGGGGGGCTCCACTCAGTTTTCTAGGTGATCAGGCTGACACCTGTTGGCCTTGGTTTTCTCTGCTTTTCAAAGCCATTGAAACAATGCTGTCTGTTTGTTTGGTCTTTACCTCCCGGCGACCTTTTTACAAAGAGGTCTGGGGCAGGTATAATTGGTTTGACATTAATAATAATAATAATAATAATAATAATAATAATAATAATAATATTTATTCAGTTATCAATTTACAGAGTTGGTACCACATAGTATGTTATAAATATGACATGTACCAGCCTTGCATAATTCCAACTAAGGATAGCCCAATAAGGCCGTTAGGCGTATTTCCATTGGGGTCCTTGTATATAAAACCCGGCGGTTGTACCTTCGGGTGGTTATATTAACGGATTTGCGATTCGAGATAATTTGCCAAACAATTGATTGATACAATAGGGTATCACGGCCTTCAAGACGGCGATCTATGAGGCCTTCTGGGAGAAGCCGGATTAGAGATTAAGATAGGCTTAGACGTTTTATGGGATAAAAAGATGCCTGAATCTTACTAGTGTTTCAAGTGTAAAGGGTTACTTGAAAGACTTCATCTTTAATAAAGATATGCTTCATCTTTATGAGGATTAAGAAGTTATGCTTAATTCTTTTGGACAGATAAAAGATATGCTGAAATCTTTAATAAGCCATTGAAACAATGCCGTTTGTTTGTTTAGTCTTTCCCTCCCGGCGACCTTTTTACAAAGAGGTCTGGGGCAGGTACAATTGGTTTGACATTGCATATAAAACCCGGCGGTTGTACCTTTAGGTGGTTATATTAACTGATTTGCAATTCGCGATAATTTGCCAAACAATTGATTGATACAATAGGGTATCACGGCCTTCAAGACGGCGATCTATGAGGGCTTCTGGGTGACGCCAGATTAGAGATTAAGATAGGCTTAGACTTTTTATGGGATAAAAAGATGCCGGAATCTTACTAGTGTTTCAAGTGTAAAGGGATACTTGAAAGACTTCATCTTTAATAAAGATATGCTTCATCTTTATGAGGATTCAGAAGATATGCTTAAATCTTCTAGACAGGTAAAGATATGCTGAAATCTTTAATATGATACTAAAGGACAACGAAAGGTAGTGGTGGAGTGCTACGGTTCGTTGACCGGCGGTTTTGAGGCACATATTTTGTACCGTTTTTTGGGTGTAACCCTATGAGCATTAATCCCCGGAAAATTCTCTTTCCAGGGCGGATTACCGGTGTTGCACCAGGTGACCAGGTAGTTCCCGGGGGCGGGGTAGTTTTCCCCCAGTCTCTGTCGTGTTGGCACTTGAACCTCTCACTGCTGTATGTTCAACGCCGTTAAGCTCAGGTAGCCCTATCTTATTTTTATTTGTTAACGAAATAATTTAATAGCTGAATCATAATAAACATATATATTTTCTATGATTATATTATGATAATATTGTGTTTATTTATAGTAATTTATTTTAATACAATTTAATATAAATTAAATTAATTAGTATACTTTATGATTTTGCTCACCAGCTCTGCTTTCAATGTGTTAATGAGCTATGGGAGCTTTTAATTATCATAAACCTTTACGGGACTCGGACGAGGGCTCCCGTTCAGGGAGTATACCGAGCTCACAAGCGAGGGACAGCCACAGCCAAGGTGTATGGCGATACTCACAGTCGTACCTCACCCGCCGGACGATAACGTCGGCGGGCGGACCTGACGCTCTGATGACGGACGAGAACAGGTTGAGTTCCATTTATCTCTTTTCCGCCGCCAGACGCGTCTCTAATGTGCCACGTAGTCAACAAACTACAGGATTAGCGAGGCGTAGTCTCGCTAATCGTGCCCCTGTGGCCGGCGCAGTGTGGTACCAGCATTTGAACACGTGGTGCCCGCACCCAGTGTCCCTCCTGGTCGGGTTGTTCCACTTAGAACACAATTGGCAACCTAGAAACCTCGCGGACTTGTTCATTTTAGACATTCAGGAGGCCAAGTGGCTAGCATCTTATGGTAGCGACGTGACCAAGATATTCACGAATCAATATACCCAGTCTACAAAGCGACAGTTTCAATCGCATTGGAAAGCTTTTACGCCTCGGATTCTTAGAACAAAGCAAACTGTGCCCTCGGTGGCGTTGGTTGTTTATTATTTAATTTATCTGTTCATGCAGACACATTTATCTGAAAGTGATTTATGTGGGCAGGTTTTAAACTCCGCCCACCTCCCCGTCAGCTCAGGCCTACATGGTCTCTGGACAAAGCATCGTCGTTATTCTCGTTCCCGTATGTACCAAAGACTGCAGATTTTACAAAAGGGCAGTATTCCTTATGGCTTTGGCTACCGGGAACAGAGTATCTGAGCTGGCGGCGATGAGCAACGCACCTAATTGCCTCAGGTTTGATAGGCTTCATGAGTGTATTCACATTGCACCTTCCCCAGGATTCATAGCCGAGATTGAGCACAGTGAACACGTGTTTTCAGAGTTCACGGTGCCGGCGTTAAACAGGGGAAAGGTGCACCATCTTTTTGCCCAGTGCAAGCTCTAACCAAATATTTAAGAGTGGCACCTCTAAATCACCAGGGTGCTTTATGGGTCGCAAGTCCGGGTGAACGATTGATGGAGCGTACACTGGCTTCTCTCTTGGTCGAGGACTTTAAAGAGAAGCATCCCGGCGTTGTGGGTAAGACCCACGATTTACGCAAGGGGACAGCCTCTTTACGTTTCCTTAATAATCTTTCGGTGGAAGTTATTACGTCCACACAGTTGTGGGCCTCTAATCAGGAGTTTTTGCCTCGATACCTTTCAGTAGCTCTGGACAAACCTTCCTTGCCATGTATAGCTTTACGGCAGAGGGTCTAGGTGGCCCTTTTAGTCACGTTTTGTTTAATTTCAAGAAAAGGGGGGGGGGGGGAGGGTGCAGTCAGTGTGACATAGGACACCCTAGACCCTTCCGGAGTATGTGTTCGGAACATACGAGCTGTGATACTGGTTGTAGGCATTGTATTATAAAATATCTCTGTAGTATTCATTGCAGGAAATTGTGCTAAAGGCCAATAGTAGTGTTACGACAATTCTTGTTGTAAGTAGCTTTGGCTGTGAAGCAATAGTTTTTTGAGAAATCTCGGTAGTGGCAACTACGACTTTTACTTTTGCAGTAATTACTTCTGCATAAGTACACGAGTTCAGTACTTCTACGAATGTACAAGAATTCATTTATGTTTGGTTATATTTTTAGGAATATATCCACTCGTTAATGGGGTTTATATGTGCACATGTAAACTTATAAGTTTTTAGTTTTCCCCACTTACTTTAAGTGGGGTGCCTTCTTAACTAGCAGATCTGTGCACAGAGTCTCAGAGTTAACCCTTTTTCAAGCAGGCTTCTTTGAAGCACGCTCCTGCTTGTACCCCTTTTTGAAGATTTAGGCTGTATAAAGTTTATGCACCCGAATATCTCTTTTTTACAAAAGTAAGAATACTATGTGGTTGTTTGATTATCTGCTTTTCTAGAGTTATGATATGATTACGAATGTCCCCCTCCAGTCTTAGAAATCAGGCATGTTCGTCAATGATGGAGGGGCCACTAATAAATTATAGGTTTGACTCCTGTAAGGAGATAAAGAAAACCTAATATTTAGTAGTGGCCCCGTAATCATTGACGACTGGGGCCCTCCCGACTATCCCCTTCCCATTCGTTGATGTATTAAGGATTTTGGTTTACTTGATATGTCAGTGAAGGAAGAATGACGCCTGAATCAGCGTCTGGTCAAAGATCCACACAAGTACATCTACGATATGATGGAAAGCTTATTGGATAGTTATTCTTATTTTCTTTTTGTTTTTTTATTTTTTACAAAGTTTTTTCGTAGTGAGAACCCAATTCATAATGACTGAAGCCATGAGTGAGGTCGCGTGCGCTCATGATGAAGGCTCCTCAGATTTTAAATGCTCTGCGCGGTAGATTCAAACTACGGCGGATTAGTGTTTGAAGAGGATGCCTTATGTAATAGGCATGTTCGTCAATGATTACGGGGCCACTACTAAATATTAGGTTTTCTTTATCTCCTTACAGGAGTCAAACCTATAATAATCTCAGGATACTCCCACAGCTAAGCCGGGAGCTCCCCCGATAGGTTCAGTTGTGCGGCCACTAGAGCCAGCCAGAGTTGTTGTGCCACCTAATATGTCACTTCCCCCTATTAACTTAAATCATGCGACCACCTCGTCGAGTGGCACTACAGTGCCCACCTCCTTAACAACTACCAATGTTCGTGTCATCACAGACATTACTCCCCCTCCTCTTGATAAACTTCCCCATAGGAGAGGCCCTATGCCTCTCTTGTATGGTCCCGACTGCTCGTGGATTCAAGTCATGGCAAAAAACCCGAGCATTGCACAAACAACCATATCGGGGGAGATCCCAGTTCCTAGTGAGTGGGTAATTGAGATGAGTAAGAGTAAGAAGTTGAGGGCCAAAGATAAACAGGGTCAACTATTGGATGTCACTATCAAAGCTATACCTAATGTTTATTCGTATGAATTTTTTGTATATTCATCTACCCCGGCATTACCTCCTGCCTCCAATGCACGACTCTTTGCGGATTGGACGAAGACTGACGGCGTAAACGATATCAAATTTCTCAATACGCTAACGCCGGAGTTGGATACAACTTCAGTTCTAGATCAGTCTAACAATCCAGTCCTGCAGGTGGGGAAGGTAGGTCTAGGCCCGTGGGTGGACTGGGAGCCTGAGGCGCAACAGTTCGCAGCAACAATAACATCAAAATCCTCCCATCAAATCCCTCAGGACAACCACATTTGGTTTTCAATGCCAATAAATCAAGCCAGAGGGGTTCCGCCTGCTCTTTTTGAATTCCTTTCTGCCCCTAAATTGTCACTTTGGGACTTGCAGGAACCCTTTTCTACCCCCCCCCCCTCTTCGGCACATCTAGACAGAGACTTTAAATTGAGGAATAAAGCTTACAGACTATTTTCACAATTTATACTAAGTCGCCAAATAGCCCAGTCCCTCACGAGGACCATAGCCGCTATTTCTGATCAGGATGTTAGGAAGGCCACCGATTTATCCCGGATGCTTCTATTACAGAATTCCATCCAGTCTTTGGGGGACATACGAATAGCCTTGTTGGAGGCTGTTCATGCACGTCAGGATCTGAGAGTGTATATGGTTAAGAAGTTACCGAATGATATTAGTCGCCGGGTAACCCTTTCACCTGTGTTAACTTCTTCTTTGCTTAACCCTGAGACTTGGAAGGGCAGTGTACAATATGGTTGACAGCTTGCAGCCGAGTACTTCCCAGGCTAGGAAGGAGCACTTTAAGAAACCATACTCCAAGCCTAAGAGTGGAGGTAAGTCACAACCTAGTGGTGCTAAGCCCTTTCAGGGCCCCATGTCTCCCCCGGCTCAAGGAAGTATTCCGCAAAAGCCAAAACAGGGAAAACAAACAGGCAAGTGGTGTAATAAGAATAAGTCAGAACACAAATCAGGTCAGGGATCGGCATCTGCCAAAGCCAGTCAGCCGTCTAACCCTACCCCTCCACCATAAAAAAACTAGTAATTCAAACACTCTCTCTCCCGGGGCCCATCGAGGGCGAGTTGGATTCGAAGGTAGTTCCACCGGACAGACCCAGTCAGGTAACTGGGTCATTTCGGAGGTGTCACCGGGCCTGGCCCCGGCGAACTTGGGCAAGGACAGTGGTACGCAAGGGCATCACCTGGCGGTGGCTCCGGCGACCTCGTTTACGTCAAACTCTAGAAGTCAATTATGTTTCTTTAGAGGTGGAGTCACTAGTCCAGGAAATGATCACCTAGCATGTCATTGTCCCGGTCAATCTAACTTGCCCTGTTTTCATGTCCAGACTTTTTTTCGTACCAAAGAGGGACAGTGTTCAGATGAGACCAGTCGTAGACCTATCTTGTTTGAACACACACATTCACAACACACCCTTCAGGATGCTCGTTGTGTAGCACAATAGGCTAACACTACCGCCGCAAAGTTGGATGTGCTCGTTATACCTGACAGACGCCTATTGGCATGTCCCGGTAAACAAAAGGTTCCAAAAATTCCTCGCCTTGAGGATCAGGCAAGAGATATATCTTTCAGAGAATGCCATTCGGGTTGAACCTTGCACCAAGAATATTCACAAAATTAGTCTGGCAGGCCCTCATGCCAATGTTAAATCAGGGGATCAAGGTGTTGTGGTACCTAGACGACTGACTGGTAGTGGCGGAGTCAGAGAGTTTATGCAAAATCCACGTCAAGCACATTATAAATCATGTAGGCTACAATCCCTAGGGTTCAAGGCCAACTTGGCAAAGTCACATCTTGTTCCCACACGGGTAATTCAGTGGATAGGGCTAGTCTGGGACACAGCCAATCTTACTCTCAGTCAGAGTGTGGACAACCGCAACAGATTTCGAAAGAAATTGTTTATGTTTCTCCACAGTCTGAACACCACGAGAAGGACATGGGAATCCCTGGTCGGCTCTCTCAATTGGATTCAACTAACTGTAAAGTTGGGCCGTTGAAATTAAGAGATTAATCTTGGAAGGCAACAAATATTTCCCGCTATTACCGGCGGAAAAATTATGGAAAATTCCTCCATTAATTCACAACTTACTGTCGGTCTGGCCGAGGAGAGAAATAATGCACTCAATAATGACGTGGACTTCTCCCCCACCTATGGTATGGGTAGACACAGATGCTTCAGGGACAATAGGCTGTGGTTATCAGTCGAGCCTAGGCCATCAGGGTCTTTGGTCCCAAACCGAGAATTTTCATATCAACGAGCAAGAGCTCTTAGTCCCTTTGTTTTTCCTTCAAACTCACGGCTCCTCCTCGTGGGGGAAATCAGTAGCTTTTCGAATGGACAATTTGAATGCGGTGTCATGCATTCAAAAGCAAGGGTCAACGAGGTCTCGGAAGTTGCTAGAGTTGTCAGAAGAGATTTTTGTTCTGGGCGAAGAGCTGAACATTCATCTCCATGCATCATACCTCCCAGGCGTAGCGAACGTCTGGGCGGACGCTCTGTCCCGGCGACAGAGCACCAAAGTAGAATGGGCAATCAAGCAAAACATCTTCAACCAGATGATTGCAGAGCCACACCGTCCACAAGTGGATCTATTCACGTCCAAGGAAAACCACAGGCTTCCTCTCTACCTAACCCGCTGAGGAATGACTTCGGCGGGGGGTCCAGACGCATTGTTGGAGGACTGGAACAGGTGGAATTCCATCTATCTTTTTCCGCCTCCTGACGCTTCACTCATGTGTCAGGTAGTTCACAAACTACGGGGTTACCGGGGCTTGGTCTCGATGATTGCGCCTCTATGGCCGGCTCAGGTTTGGTACCACCAGTTGAAAATGTGGTGCGAGAACCCAGTGTCGCTCCCGATCTCGTACTTCCACTTGGAGACAATTGGCAACCTAGAGACCTCGCTGACTTTTGCCTTTTGGACATTCAGAATGCCAAATGGTTAACTCCGTATGGAGAGAGCGTTACTAATAAATTCCTTAATCAGTATACTATGTTTATCAGGAGACAATATCAATCGCATTGGAAGTCTTTCACAACCTGGATAGTAGAAACGGCGCAAACTGACGCATCAGTAGCTTTGGTTTTCAAGTACTTGGACTATTTGTTTGAACAAAAACGCCTTTCTGTAGTTACGTTGAAGAATCATCAGTCCGCTATTAGAACCCCCTTTTATGACCTAACAGGTCTATCTATACCGCAGGCGGAGGAGAAAGGGTTCATGAGGGCATGTTTCAAGCTTCTCCCACCACCCCGTCAGCTCATGCCTACCTGGTCACTTGACAAAGCTTTGTCTTTACTTCATTCGTACAAGTATAATCATGCGCCGGATTTTGACTCATTATTAAAGAAGGCCGTGTTCCTTATTGCTTTGGCCACAGGTAACAGGGTGTCTGAGTTGGCGGCGATGAGCAACGAACGTAATTGCCTCAGGTTTGGGAGACTCAATGAGAATGTACAAATTGCTCCATCTCCCACATTCGTTGCTAAGAACGAACATAGTGATCATGTTTTTTCTGAGTTTACAGTCCCGGCACTTAAACGTTGGACTACACACCATGTCTTATGCCCTGTTCAAGCTTTAATAAAGTTTATGAGGGTTTCCCAGCCCCAACAGCAGGGAGCCTTATGGGTCAATAGTACAAGTACTCGCGCCACAAGAAGAAAATTGGCTTCTTTACTCGTAGAGGTAATTTGTGAAAGTAATCCTGGTGTAGTGGGAAGGACCTACGACATCAGGAAATGGGCAGTCTCATTACGTTTTCTGTGTAATTACTCAATTGATGACATAGCTAACACTAAGTTGTGGGCCTCCAGTCATATTTTCATGACGCGATACCTGTCTGTGGCTTTGGATAAACCAAAATTTACCTATGTGGCATTGTGCCAGAGGGTCTAGTTGGTCTATGTGCTACTAAAGTTAAGTTTAATCTTAACCCCTTCTGTACTGGCGACGTCTTTATAATTTTATTCTAGTTATATTTAGAAGATTTTATGCGGCTTAAGCAGGATATGTGTTAGTAAAATAGGTTGTTGTTGTTGTTGTTCCCCAAGCTGCCTGGCCGAACAGCCCCAAGGCCCCAAGCAAGGCCAAGGCCATAACCGAGCGCCCCCACAGAACCCTCCCTGCCGACCACAATAAAGCCTGGGTGACCGAAGCCACTCCATGGCGGGGAGCTGAGGAGGGTGCGGAAACGCCCGGGAAACCAAAGCCCCATCCAGGACCCTGTGCCCCTCAGCAATTATGAAGAGAAAGTTGAGGGGCAAAGGAAAAATGTGACGCTTTGGCTTCCAATCTTGGTAGATTGGGAGGTCAATCCACGGAAAAGACGCCGTCACTTGAGATCTAGAAAACATATAAGTAAAAGGAACAGTCAGAGTAAGCTATGGGTATGGCAGAGATATCTCAGTTCTCACTCAGATAGACCAGCCCATCACCACATGACTAGAACCCAATCCTCTCAGCATCAGCTAGGAAAGGCCCTAGAAAGCCGCCTTTGGCGGGGGGATAGCTCCCCTATTTGGGCACCCACCCAGTGAGATAGTTCGAGGTCTATTAATTGCTGGAGGCCCTTTTCAAACTTAATAAAATCGTCTAATAGAAGCCAGATTAAATTTTAAAAACAATGTCGGTACAGAAGGGGTTAATGGTGAAAAGGAGGGGGAGGGTGCTGGAGAGCTCAGGACCCCTAGACCCTCCGCCGGACTATGTGATAAGTTCACGAGCTGTGATACTTGATAAGTCGAGCTGGTTATACAGCTCAGAATTTTATTTATGTAAGATATATAGATGCAACTATAGGATATTAAGTATAAATTGTACAAATTTTATAGTATGTACAAATTAATTTTAAGGACAGAAGATATAATCAAATGATTTATTTGTGCCTTTACAATGCTGGACAGGAATAAAAGAATGTTCTTGGAAAACAACTTTTATTGAATCAACGTGATATTCTTTAACAGATGTACCTGTATGGTTACTTTTAAGCAGATCTTCGAAGTAATTCACTGCTTTTCTTTCAATTTTTCTATATTATTGTATGTAAACAATAAAGACTTAAGTTTGTTAGGCAGGGGGGGATATTGTCTCCCTATCTTTTCAACGTCTACATGGATGATCTTAGTCTGGAGCTGAACAAGACTCGCACTGGGTGCTGCATTGGCAGCACCATTGTAAATCATCTCATGTATGCTGATGACCTAGCCTTAATCGCGCCCTCTGGAGCAGGACTGGATAAATTATTAAGAGTATGTGAACAATTTGGAATCGAACATTCAGTCAAATTTAATCCTATAAAGAGCAATATCATAATATTTAAATCTAACCTTCTATTGAAATCAAAGCTACCTAAATTCCATTTGTATGAAGAAATTATAGAAGAAGTAAGTAAAGTAAAGTATCTAGGACACTATATTTCAAGTGATCGCTCAGATGATGAGGATATGGGTCGTCAGCGAAGGCAACTTTACATGCAGGGAAATTCAATATTAAGAAAATTTCATATGTGCACATGGGATACAAAAATAACATTGTTCAACTCCTACTGCTCACCAATGTATACAGCACAACTATGGTGGAACTATAAGAAAATGACAGTGAATAGACTAAGTATCTCATATCACATTATCATGAAAATGTTTCTGGGGCTCTCAAAATATGAGAGTACAAGTACGCTATGTGAAGACCCGGGATCGAATCCCTGCCACGGCGGACATTTAGTGGGTGTGGTAGTACGTCCTAGCATGTTTCACATGCTCGCACCCAGTCAGGGGAACATCCTGACGACGTATACAGACTAAACACACATAACAAAGCCACTCCAACAGCTTCCTCTCTGTCCAACACCCCTTCTCCCCTCTCAACACTCTTCTCTGAGCTAGTGCCGATACAAATGGACAGTCCTGTATAGACTCGTAAGATTCAGAGTCGTAAAGATTCCAGGACGAGCTCAATAGAAAATTAAATGAATGAATGAATGCCTATATGAACTTACACTGTTACCAATCACTCATTAGAAAGCTAACATATAAATTCATTCAGCGCCTTAACACTTCTGAGAACAGTATCATTAAAATGCTACAAACTCCAAGCATAGTGTACACCTCTAGGATCCAGGCACACTGGAGGAAGTTACTCTATATTTAACCTTAAGTAATGATTTCAGGTCTGCTACTCTACAGAATTAGCATACCGGTACTGAACCTCATAGTGCAGTACAGTACCGATATTCCTATACTGTACTGTAGCAACATACTGTACCGGAAGCTAAATGATGTGAGGCATGGTACTGTACACAATTAGGACAGTGGTTTTGGTAACACAGTAGTTTGATGACCACTGTTTTTGGTTGAGGCAGTGCTGTGAACTACATGATAGCAAGCTGGGTATTATTTAATTTCTTTTTATTTTATGTAGCCTATGTACAGTAGCTTATATATATTTATGTTACTGTAAGGTATATATGGACCCCAGTAAGGTCCCCTCTGTACTGTGTGAGTCTGAAATAAAGTATTATTATTATTATTATTATTATTATTATGGTTCTTTTTCTCTACCTATGGTAGTGGTTTTGATATTGTCACGAATATCCCCCTCCAGACTTGAGATATCAGGCATATCGTCAATAGCTGCATTTTGTGTCACCCCAAAGTCTGATAACCCACTCTCATTAAAGTGTGGTGGCACAAAATGACAAGGGGCGATTCAGACTTTTAAATATATACATTATATGGACAACCTTTCCTGACTATTTTTAAGAATGAAAGTAAATATGCATTGCAGAATAATTATTACAAAGCAAATAAAGACAAAATAAAAGCGAAATAGCGTAATATACCAAATATCATGAGGTATGTCAGGGACTGGAATAATCGACAACAGAACATATCGGCAATAAATTTGAATATATACAATTTAAGATGTGTTGTGACATTACATATTAGGTGAAATTATACAACATATTTATTTGTTTAATATTAGAGCAAGAAATAATCGCATACATAGAAATTTCAATAATTCTGAGGAGGAGTGACGGATTAATTACCGTTACGAACACTGATTTTCTGAACTTGACTCTTGGGAAGACGACGTCAAGGTCACGAGGCTACAAGCACATGCTCCGCAGCTCGGCCACTTCTCCCTCACTACCCTCAGCACTCCCCACACAGCCGTGGTGCTTTGCTAAACTCTGACAAATGTTATGATATTTATACATATGCGTGTACTGTTACTTAGTAATATTGTATTGTGTAACCTAATCAACCCGAATGATATAAATTTAAGTAAGAATACACCGAAATATAATCGTGATTAGGCTCGAATGGAGTGGCACCGCGGCTGCGGGCAATGTTTATAAACAACATGCTTTAGGCCTACATATCAAGATCAATAATTAATGATCCATCATTTCGATATTATTTTGATCTAGTTGAATTTGTAAACAATTGTGATGACTATTCCTATAATATAATCGCTTACTTTGAGGTATTATATATAATAACTACGGTAGGTTATCGGCCTTCTATAGGATTATGACGCTTCTTTTGGACATTCTGAGGATATAGCTAGGTACATTTATAATTATGACATCCAAATCGATTATTTATATATGGATATATACAAAAAGTCTTAAAACTGTTATCAAGTTCCGAAAGTCTGAATCGGGTTGAGTTTAGACCCTGTGGAAGAGCAGGGTTGAGTTGGCTTGATATTGGACACCCTTTTATGGCATTTGGGTGTGAAATACGACACCATTTCCAGTCTATCGGAGATAATGATGGTAAAGGAAAATGCGGTATAAGATGGAGGGGCCACTAATAAATTATAGGTTTGAGTTCCGGAGAGAAGAATGAAAACCTAATATTTAGTAGTGGCCCTGAAATCATTGATGATGTAGGGCCCTCACTTCCATCGCCTTCCCATTCGTTGATGTCTTGAGTTTAATCTTGATATATCATTGAAGGAGGTATGGCGTCGCTTGATTCAGCGTCTCGGGTAGAATCCACAAAAGACATCTACGAGTTGGAAAGCCTAAATATAACAAATTTTAAGTTAAATTTTTTTTTTTTTTTTTTTTTTTTTTACGAAGGTTTTTCGTAGTGAGTACCCAATCATAAAGACGATTCCATAAGAGAATTAGCGTTACACTTATGATGAAGTACTATTTCCCCTGCGGCGGGTGTTTCAAACAGGCTGACCACGGGTGCTTGAAAGAGGACTATTATACTAATAGGCATATCGTCAATGATGGAGGGGCCACTACTAAATATTAGGTTTTCATTCTTCCCTCCGGGACTCAAACCTATATTACTAGATCCGGTGGCTCATTTGGTTGGGCTGTAACTGTGACTGCTTCCAGTGGCAGAAGTCCCTCACCAACAGCTTGCCATATCGTATATTCATTCTCATGTAGCAGCCAATTTGGACCATGCCACCACAATTCGGACTTTATTAACTGGTTAGCCGTTATACCCCTAGTTATGAGATCACTAGGGTTGTCTTTTGTATTGACATAGTGATATGCAACGTCTGGCAATAGGGCCCTAATCTCATCTACCCTATTTCGCATATAAACTGGCAGAGACTTCTTGCTATGTACCCAGTTGAGTGCTACTTGACTATCGCACCATACGTGAACGACTTCAATATTTAACTCGCTCTCGTATGCTGCGCGTACATGTTGCACCAGACGTGCTAATAGCAGCATGGCAGTCAATTCCATTATAGGGATAGTTACTTTCTTGACCGGTGCTACCTTTGCCCGGGCTGTTACTAAATGTGCCCCAAATGAAGTAACAACATAAATGGCTACCCCGTATGCCGTGGTGCTATCGCAAAACGTATGTAACGTAACGTCACCAAATGCCGCCACCTTACGAGGTAGCTGTTTAGTACATAGGATGTCATACTCTTTCAACAATAATGTCTCTTGATCATTTAAGTCCTCGGGCAAACTGTCATCCCATCCTACGTTTCGTCTCCAAACTTCTTGCATCAGAATCCTAGCTCTTATGGTAACGGGTAATGCTAGACCCAAAGGATAAAAAAATTGCGAAACTTTGCTCAACAGACTTCTCTTCGAGTGCGTTCCTGTCTGCTGAACAAAATACTTTGTTTGAAACGTTAGAATGTCTTGTTTTGGTTGCCAGATCATCCCCAAATTTCTGGTATTTTCCTGGTTATGAGATGCCGTACCATCCATCTGAATTAAACTCTGAAGATTTTCACTATTAGTAACCTACTCGCGGAGAAATAAATGAGCTTCTGTGAACAATCTACGTGCTTTCCAGTAGGTATGTAATAATTCATCCTGACTATCGCTAGAACCCTGCAAATTGTCTATATGCAACCCGCGAGATAGTTTATTAGTGTCCTCATGAGTATCTGACAGATGTTTCTTAATTGTGGCATTTAACAAAAACTGCGAGCATGTAGCACCAAAGAGTACGACCCGAAAACGGTAGATCACGACCAGACTTTCAGAGTCGCTATTGTCTTCGAACCAAAGAAAGCGAGTGACATCTCTATCTTCCTCCTGCAATTTGACCATCAAGAAGGCTTTCTCAATATCACTGACAAAAGCATATTACCCCAGTCTAAATCGCAATAGGTGTTGAGACAAATCCGACACCATGGACGGACCAGTCAGTAAGCAATCATTTAGACTGGGCTGTTGACCTTGGTGGGCCGAGCAGTCGTACACCACCCGTATTGGTGTGGTGGCACTGTCTTTTTTCACCCCATGATGGGCTAGGTAGTGAACCCTGCCCTTCTTAATTGGTTCTTTCACATCGACTCGTTTTATGAAGCCTCGGTCTAAGTAGTTCCGAAATACATCATCATACGCCTGGCGCATGCTCGGTTCATGTGTTAATTTACGCTGTAATGCGCGCAATCGACCCAATGCCAATCCATAATTTGTTGGCAGGCTCATCTCACTATCTTTCCTGGGTAGACTAACCTGGTATTGTTTTTCTGCGGCAGAATAGCTCACAGACTCCTCAACTTCTTTATAGCAATTTCCGAGTCATAATCAGTCTCCACAGGATTAATGCCTATGTGATCTAATTTCCATAGTCTTTCCAAGTCGAACTCGGCAGTCATTTTAGGGTCACTAGGTTGGGAATCTTCCCTTCCCAACTCCTCTGCCGTGGTTACATTCACCCTTAGTATAGAGACCGCGTCGACCAGGATGTTTGACTATATGGTATGTAGCTTTCTGCTCATGCAATAGCCAAATTTAGTGGGGATTAGAATTACACCACACATTCTTTTAAATCCAGGGTATACTACATCATAATAGTGATCCACACCAAGTAGAACATGCACCTCACTTTGATCTCCCATGGGATCTGACAAGTTAACCCCTTTGCTACGTAATGCGTGTTCCACCTTCTTCACTCCTACAGATACATATTCTGTAGGGTGTCTACTATGATACATGTGATAAAGTACCTTTGTTTACGGTAAAAATAGGAAATCTCCGCTATTTCGTAGTCTTGTTTGTCAGTAAAGCCCTGCAGTCGAAGAGTCTCAGTCCCTACGATTCGGTGCTTAAGTCCCATTAATATGGACCTTTTTATAAAGGACCGTTGAGACCCCTGATCAAGAAGCACCCGACAAACTTTGTTACCGTCATTACCTTCCATGGGAATCTTTATAGTGGGCAATATAGTGGTGTCTTTCGTACTGCATAATGTCAAAGTTGTAGTACCCTCTGGTTTGTCATCTTTGCCTTTGTCAACTGTAGGACACAACTTGTCGAAGTGATGTCCTTTACAGTGACGACAGGGCCTTAAGTACGTAGCAGTACATTGCCCTTGCTTACCATGTTCTCTACTCAGACAACCTGCACATAGCTTCAACCTTTTCGCTTGTGCTAATTTTAACTCATTTGTTGGGTATTTTACACAGAAACTCCATTTATGCTTGTTATTATTACAAAGTTTACATAAAGTCTGTGCCGGTTTCTTGTATGTACCCTCTTTGTTTCCCTTGGTCCCCACCGTCATACTTACAGTCCCCCTCATTTCGACATTCCCACCCCCTCCCGACACATTCATTCTCCCATTGTTCAACTGTAAATTACTGATTTCTTTACTGAACTGAGTTTTAAACTCACCCAGATCAAATGATCTGACCTTGTCGAGTATTGCCATAGGAAGCTTCTGTCTTAGTATAATAACTATAATTTCCTATGAGGTCAGCCCTAGGGTGTCTAGTGATCGAGTATGGCATTCCATGTCTGCTCTAAATTTTGCTAATTCATCAACTTTGTATTTTGGTTCTGTCAGATTTAACAAGGCGGCGACATGTGCCATTTTCAAATGTTCCCGATCCCCGTATGTTGACTGTAATAATTGTACTGCCTCAAGATAACTATCACCTACTACCGCGAAACCCTCCATTAGATGTAAGGCCTCTCCTTCCATTTGTCCTTTCAGGTAATGAAATTTCCGGACATTATCCAAAGTGGATTCATGTACGGTAGATCTAAACACGTCCCAAAAGGCTAACCACTCTGTCAAATTACCCCCAAATGTAGGTAAATTGGGCTTTGGGAGGTGCACAGTATGTTTTGGATCAGCCCTTCTTTGGGCATCGTTATCGCCTCCCTTCTTGTTCACGACAGCGCGCTGTAACAAGTGCTTCGCTTTGAAGACTGTTTCATCATATAGGGCACGATTTTCACACTCTGCTACTATCTCATCATCCTCCGTCATGCTTGCCACAATCACCTCACTTAGAGCAATAATACGACTATGTGTAACCTGGACATTATCTAGTCTAGCCTCCAATTCCCCGAGGTCAGCAGTAGTGATGAAAGTATTGACATCGACTATTAATCTATTTAACACTCCCCGAAGTCCTGCCCTCTGATTTTTCGGAGCTTTACTTTGCATCCCTCCAGACGGTATCTCCTCTAATTTACTCATCTTTTATGTAAACCTGTAGGCTATCTACACCTTACAATGCTACAATGTTATATCACCACGGAAAATTAGTAGCCTAGTCAAGAGATGCCGAACGGCAGACTTCTTTGTTATGAAGAAAAAATAGTACACTACATTGGCAATACCTACACTAAAAGGCCATAATGAACAAAGAAAATGTTATGTCAGGTCAGGTGTCATAGGAAGTCTGAAAAATGAAAAAGAAATATTATTGGGGGAAGAGATGGGTGGGATGCAAGATTTCGGGAGGCGCAACGACACTACCCCGGCGTCCCTCTCCAACCAACGCTTTGTCAGGCCTACTATTTAATTATAGAGCTGTTGGTTGGTATCTAAATCCAGGTGGACGCCGTCCAGATCGAGATCCCATACATTGAGGGTGATGGACACGAATCGGTGCCGCGTCTCCGCCAACCGGCACCTCAGGATGCGGTTTACGGAGTTACGGATCGCCTGATAATCCTCAGTTCGGAAACCTCGGACTCTGGTCCGGTTTTCAATAGCCACGATCTTGCAGCTCCCCCCGGTCTCTCTCTTGAGATCCAACGCCACCTGTTTTATTTCATTGGCCAGTTCTCGGGGCACTGAACCGGGGCCAATGTCGTTTCCTCCAATAAACAAGAATATCATGAGAGGGCTAAATCGTACCACTCATCCCCACTCTGGGGAGGCTCTCAGGGTATCTACTCTGGCCCCAGGCACCCCGAAGAAGGAGAGCTCGAAGTATCGATCCCCCTCCGACGCCCTATACCCCACAGGTCCTCGCTCAGCCGCCCTGAGCCTAGTGGCATACGAATGTCCTACGACGGCAATCCTGTCAGGTATTGGCGCCGGAGTTTCCGGATTATTTCCAAGCCCCACTCCTCCTGGGTCCTTGCTCCTGCATCCGTGTGCCAATCCCTTACTCATTGCCTTCAAAAAATCCCATATTGGTAGCTAAATCCTGGGTCTGGGCACCAATGTGGTATAATATCAGTGGAAGTTAAATATATATCTAAGCTATAATCCAAACAAATCAATCTAAGTCAAATTACTCTAAGTCTAAATTTAATTTAATCTGAATTTAAGCTAAATTACATCCAAAGGCCACTCACATATGTTTATATTTAAATAGGGTTCAAAGGGTTAATTATACTCCAGGATTCAACTCGCCAATATCTCCACGTGGCAATGAGGCAAAGGAAAAATGCCGGCCCAATATGGCGGACGGCGGGGAAGACGAGCCATCCCAATAGCACAGCTCAAGGAAAGAACAAATGATTATGATATGGTAATGGACATGAGTAGAAATGCTTACCTGTCAGTCATTGCGTCGATGAGAGCGTTGTCGAAGTGTATGTTGGTTATTGCTGGCTGTGTACTGGGAATAGAGGCACAATAGTACAATCAAATGAGACTGATATTATATGTTGACAGAGTGATGTCTGCGAAAGCTCTGAGGTTCCCCGGACCTCAGTCTTGCTGCCTTGGCAAACGCCAGGCGGGAAAACTATCGTACCACCCCTGGGGGTAAGGGGGCCTCCATCTTATGGTGGAGGAAAACAGGAATATGCCTCACGCGTCCTACTGCGTGTCGTACAAGGCGACTAATAAGGGGAATGGAGGTAGATTGTAGGCACCAATCGAACAGGGCTATACCCAGGAGAGGCTGTAAGCATTTGATAAGGAATCGCTGGAACTCCTGTTTCATTTGCTTGGCCTCTCTTACTGATTCCCTTTGTGACTCACTTACACTGAGAGTAGTCCAGCATGCTCTCACAAACACCTCCTCCTACTATCTACTTCACTACACTTAACATGCACACCACACTTCCTCCTTCAAAATTATAAAACAAATTATAAACACAGGCTCAGCCTCGGGGGCGGTGGGGGGGATCATAAATACCCCCACACATTCCCGACCTTCCCCTGACAACCCCTCTAAATGCTCTGGACCACGGCCTGTCACTCTTACTATCAACTTTTGCAATATTCGCAGCCTTTCCTCTAATTTTCACTTTGTCAAACACCATCTCTCCTCCTCCAAACCTGATCTTCTTTTCCTCACCGAAATCCAGGTATCTGAGACAACTTCCTGCAGCCCCTTCTCTGTATCCTCCTACTTTCTCTATCCTAGTTTCAAAGCCAAAGGCAGATGTTGTGCATACGTGCACAACAAACTCACTTGCTCTCGTGTTCCCGATTTCGACTCCTCTGAATTCTCAACTTTATGGCTCAAACTATCCTGTCATTCTCATACTAAATATTTCTGTGCTGTCTATCTATCCCCTAACTCTACCGACTTTCCCAAATTCTTCGACTATCTAAACTCTAAAGTGGAACACATTCTATCTATCTCTCCCTTCTCTGAAATCTCCATCTTAGGAGATTTCAATGTTCACCACCGCCAATGGCTCTCCTCTCACTCTACTGACCAACCTCGTGAACCAGCCTACGTCTTTTCTATCCTAAATGACCTAGAGCAGCTGGTCCAGCAACCCACCCGTATCCCGAATCGCTTCGGAGATCGGCCCAACATTCTTGACTTATTTCTGACTTCTAACCCTTCTTCTTATACTGTCAATCTTTTCTCTCCTTTGGGCTCCTCCGACCATAAACTTACCTCCGTCACCTGTCCTATCTCTTCAGTACGGCCATCCGATCCTCCCAGCCAGCGGCGCTTGTGGCACTTTGGCACTGCCGACTGGGAGGCTCTCCGGTAGTACTTCTTTGATTTCCCATGGAATGACTTCTGCTTCCGTGGCCGAGGACCCTCGGAGAGTGCTGAACGCATTACCGAGGTACTCCTCTCTGGCATGGAAGCGTACATTCCATTTTCTTTCTCTCAGTCTAATGCAAACAAATCTTGGTTTACTCACGCTTGTTCTACTGCTGTCCACAACAAGGAGAAAGCATTCAAACGGTACCGACGCCTTAAATCTCAAGAATGTCATCCTTCCTATGTTTCTGCCCGGAATCAAGCCAAATCTGTTCTTCGACTTGCCAAGCACTCTTTCATCAATAATAAATGCACTGAACTATCCAACTCTAGCTCTTCCCAAGCTTTCTGGCATCTAGCCAAAAACCTCTCCAACAACTTTTCTTCCTCGTCTTTCCCTCCCCTTTTACACTCTGATGGCACAACCATCACTTCTTCCTCTGACAAAGCTGAACTCTTTGCTCAACTGTTTGCCAGAAACTCTACCTTGGATGATTCCGGTGCTATTCCTCCCTCTCCACCCCGCTCTCTCCTACTTATGCCTAATATCCTAATCTCTTCTAAAGATGTACTTTCTACCCTCTTTGGGCTTAGTACTAAGAAGGTGTATGGTCCGGACGGTGTTCCTCCTGTTGTACTAAAAAACTGTGCTTCCGTGCTGACCCCCTGCCTAGGCAAACTCTTTCGTCTCTGTCTCTCCTCTAACGTCTTTCCTTCTTGCTGGAAGTTTGCTCTCATTCAACCTGTCCCAAAGAAGGGTGACCGCTCTCAACCCTCCAACTATCGTCCAATTGCTCTCATCTCTTGTATCTCTAAAGTTTTTGAAACTATTCTTGCTTCCCAATTTCTTAAGCATTTCTCTTCTCATAATCTGCTCTCAGATCGGCAGTATGGCTTTCTTAAAGGCCGCTCTACTGGTAATCTTCTTTCATATCTTACTAACTCCTGGTCATCCAACTTTCGGGACTTCGGTGAGACTTTTTCTGTTGCACTAGACATATCGAAGGCCTTCGATAGAGTCTGGCACAAATCTTTAATTTCCAAACTGCCCTCCTTCAGTTTCTCTCCCTCCATCTGTGCCTTTGTCTCTAATTTCCTTTCCGGCCGTTCCATAGCTACGGTTGTGGATGGCCATCGCTCATTTCCTCATCCTATCTACTCCGGTGTTCCTCAGGGTTCTGTCCTATCTCCTATTCTATTTCTAATTTTCATAAATTATCTTCTCAACTGTACATCCAGTCCCATTCATTCATATGCAGACGACTCTACCCTACACCATTCAATTAGTTTTCCAGAACGCCCCAGCCAGCAGTCCCTCAAAAGTAAACGTAATGAAGCCATAAAATACTTATCTTCTGATCTAGCTACTATTTCCAATTGGGGTAGAGAAAACCTTGTTGCATTTAATGCTTCCAAAACTCAATTTATCCATCTTACTACCCGTCAGGAACCTCCAGAGGACTATCCCTTATTCTTCAACAATACAAAATCCAACCCTTCATCTTCTCTCAATGTTCTCGGTGTCTCTTTTTCTTCTGCTCTCACTTGGAAAGACCATATTACCAGTCTTGCTAAGGCAGCCTCCCAGAAGCTGGGTGTGCTCAACCGCCTCAAGGGGTTCTTTACCCCTGCGAAGCTTCTTGCTCTGTACAGGGGTGCAGTGCGTCCTTTTATTGAGTATTGTTCACATGTGTGGTGAGGATCCTCTCACACTGCACTCCTAGGTAAAGTAGAAAGGAAAGCCTTTCGTATCATTAACTCCCGTCTACTCACCAACTCTCTGCAATCTCTCTCTCTTCGCCGCAATGTTGCATCTCTCTCGCTATTCTATCGCTACTACAATAATCAGTGTTCCTCGGAGCTTTCCCAGTGTATACCACCTCCTCTACGTAGGGTATGTAGTACCCGCCTTGCAACACAATCCCACCCCTACTCTGTGCAACTCTCCAACCCAAGAATGAAACGCTATTCTCAGACTTTCTTCTATTCAACTGCTGAGCTCTGGTACTCTCTCCCAGAATCAGTCTTTCCCTCTTCCTGTGACTTAAATTGCTTCAAACTCCGTGTGTCCAGGCATTTTAGCTCGAACGTCCCTTGATATCGGCCCTGTCACTCTTTGAAATCTGGGGGAGGCACTCGCTGCAGGCAGTTATGCCTTTTGTCTCCCTCATTCATATAGAAAAAAAAAATTGCCTAATACGATAAATTAAATTAATATCTAAGATAAATTCATATATACTACATAAGACCGTGTCAATATTGCTTAATACCATATTAGGCCTTTTATAATCTTAACTACTTACAACTTGCAATCTTACTATTCACGATCTAATCTTCCTAAGCTGTACCGCGGGAATGACCGTTGAACTATCGTATCTACCTACGCACGTCTCAGAGACGTACGTTAGTACATAAATTGCCTATCTCTATCGTATTACACGGTAAGCCGGCGGATAATAGAGTGAGTGAAAACATTGACAATATCCCTTCATCCGTCCCTAACTTACAGTAGTATGGCCAGGTAATGAACAATTAATCTCTGAACCCCGGCAACAACCGGAAGAGATGGAGGTTACAGGGCAAAAGCCGGAGGACTTAGAACAGTTGTCTTCAGCTCTACCTGACCCGGTTGAGGAAGGGTCGGAGGTAGGGTCTGAGTCAAATAAGGGTTCCCAGAAACAATATTTTACTCAGGATGATATAGATTACATTCTCCACAATATGATGCAACAATATAATGTACCACTTAAGTCACAGGAAACTCCCACAGCCGTGCCGGCAGCTCCTCCGATTGGGTCTGTTGTGCGGCCGTTATAGCCAACCAGAGTCGTTGTTCCATCTAGTGTTCCACCTCCCCTACCTAACGTAACTCAACCAACTACTTCAGCTAGTAGTATTCCAGGTCTTGCTTTAACTACCACTAACGTGCGAGTTATTACGGACATTAATCCCCCTCCTTTAGAAAAGGTTCCGTTAAATAATTTTGCTTTATGGTCCTGATTGTTCATGGGTGATTATAATGGCACAAAATCCAGCCATGGCACAAACGACAATCGCGGGGGAGCTCCCAGTCCCGAGTGGGTGGGTAATCCAGATGAATAAGAATAGAAAAATGAGGGAAAAAGATACACAGGGTCATATTTTGGATGTAGCTGTCAAAGCCATACCTAATGTTTATTCCTATGAGTATTTTGTATATTCCCCCACTCGGCTATTCCTCCTGCCTCCTCTGCACAACTATTTGAGGATTGGTCCAAGACTGACGGCATGAATGACAGAAAAGTCCTAGCCACGCTAACGCCGGAACTCGATACACTTCCGGTGAGCGACCAGTCCAGCAATCCAGTCCTGCAGTTGGCACAGGTAGGTTCAGGCCCGTGGGTGGACTGGAAAATTGAGGCGCAACAGTTTGCTACAACTATAACGTCAAAATCCTCCCACCAAATACCTCGAGAGAATCATATTTGGTTCTCGTTGCCTATAAATATAGCCGGGCGAGTTCCGCCTGCTATTTTTTATTTCCTTGCCGCCCCTAAGTTGCAGGAGCCCTTTTCAACTCCTCCTCCGGCACATCTGGATAAAGACTTTAAATTGAGAAATAAAGCCTTCAGGCTGTTCTCCCAATTCTTGTTAAGTCGCCAAATAGCCCAGTCCCTCAACAGAACAATAGATGCTATTAATGACACAGATGTTAGGAAGGCCACGGAATTATCCCTGCGGCTCCTATTACAGAACTCAATTCAGTCTCAGGGCGACGTCAGGATAGCCTTGTTGGAGGCTGACAGCGCACGTCAGGACCTATGGGTCTGTCTGGTGAAGAAATTGCTGGACGATATTGGTCGCCGGGTAATCCTTTCACCAGTGTTGACGCCCTCTTTGGTTTGCCCCAATACTTGGAAAACAGTATTCAATATGGTAGATACTGTCAAGCAGGGTGCTTCCCAGGCTAGGATAGACCATTTTAAGTTTCCGAAGCCATATTTCAAGCCCAAAAGCAGTACTAAACCTCAACCTAGTGGGTCCAAACCCTTTCAGAGCCATAAGTCTCCTCCAGCACAGGCAAGCACTCAGCCCAAGTTTCAGCAGGGAAAACAATCAGGTAAATGGCATAAAGATCAACCAAAAAATAAATCAGGTCAGGGATCGACGTCTGCCAAAACTAGTCAGCCATCTAAGCCTACTCCACCACCACAACAACAACAACAACCCCACCACCATAAACAAACTAGTCATATCACAAACTCTCTCACTCCCGGGGCCTGTCGAGGGCGAGTTGGATCCGAGGGTGGTTACGCCGGACAAGCCCAGTCAAGTAACTGGATCATTTCGGGCATGTCATCGGGCTTGGCCCCGGCGGACTTGGGCAAGGACAGTGGTACGCAAGGGCATAACCTGGCGGTGGCTCCGGCGACCTCGTTTACGTCAACCACTAGAAATCAATCATGTATCTTTAGAGGTGGAGTCACTCGTCCAGGAAATGATCACCAAGCATATCATTGTCCCGGTCAATCCAACTTGCCCAGTTTACACGTCCAGACTTTTTCTCGTACCGAAGAGGGACAGTACTCAGATGAGACCAGTCGTAGACCTATCTTGTTTGAATCGACACATTCACAACACATCGTTCAGGATGCTCACTGTGAATCACATCAGGCTAACACTTCCGCCACAAGGTTGGATGTGCTTGTTAGACCTGACAGAAGCCTATTGGCACGTCCCGGTAAACAAAAGGTTCCAAAAATTCCTCGCTTTGAGGATAGAGCATCAGACTTATGTCTTTCAGAGAATGCCATTCGGCTTGAACCTTGCACCGAGAATATTCACAAAATTATTCCGGCAAGCCCTCATGCCAATATTAAATCAGGGGATCAAGGTGTTGTGGTACTTAGACGACTGGCTAGTGGTGGCGGAGTCAGAGAGTCAATGCAATATCCATGTCACTCAAATTATAAACCATGTTCAATCCCTAGGGTTCAAGGTCAACTTGGCAAAGTCGAACCTTGTTCCCACACGGGTAATTCAGTGGATAGGGCTGATCTGGGACACAGTATATCTTACTCTCAGTCAGAGTGTGGACAATCGCAACAGATTTCGAAAGAAATTGTTTTTGTTTCTCCACAGTCTGACTACCACGAGAAGGACATGGGAATCCCTGGTTGGCTCTCTCAACTGGATTCAATTAACTGTAAAGTTGGGCCGGTTGAAAGTAAAGAGCTTAATCCTGGAAGGAAACAGACATTTCCCGCTGTTGCCGGCGGGAAAGTTATGGCGAATTCCACCGTTAATTCACAACTTACTATCAGTCTGGGCGAGGAGAGAAATATTGCACTCAATAATGACGTGGACGTCTCCCCCACCTACTGTATAGATAGACACAGATGCTTCAGGGACAATAGGCTGGGGTTATCAGTCAAACCTAGGCCATCAGGGTCAAGGTCTTTGGTCCCAATCCGAGAGTTTTCACATCAATGCGAAAGAGCTATTAGTCCCTTTATTTTTCCTTCAGGCTCACGGCTCCACCTTGCGGGGGAAATCAGTAGCTTTTCGAATGGACAATTTGAATGCGGTAGCCTGCATTCAAAAGCAAGGGTCAACAAGGTCTCGGAAGTTGCTAGAGTTGTCAGAAGAGATTTTTGTTCTGGCCGCAGAGCTGAACATTCATCTCCATGCATCATACCTCCCAGGTGTAGCGAACGTCTGGGCAGAGGCCCTGGCAAGGTGACAGAGCACCAAAGTAGAATGGGCTATCAAGCAAAACATCTTCAACCAGATGATTGCAGAGCCATACCGTCCACAAGTGGATCTATTCACATCCAGGGAAAACCACAGGCTTCCTTTCTACCTAACCCGCCGGGAAGTGTCATCGGCGGGGGGTCCAGACGCATTGATGGAGGACTGGAACAGGTGGAATTCCATCTATCTGTTTCCGCCTCCAGACGCTTCACTCATGTGTCAAGTAGTTCAGAAACTACGGGGTTACCGGGGCTTAGTCTCGATGATCGCGCCTCTATGGCCGGCTCAGGTGTGGTATCACCAGTTGAAAATGTGGTGCGATAACCCGGTGTCACTCCCGATCTCGTACTTCCACTTGGAGACAATTGGCAACCTAGAGACCTCGCTGACTTTTGCCTTTTGGACATTCAGAATGCCAAATGGTTAACCCCGTATGGTGAGAACGTCGCTAATAAATTTCTAAATCAGTATACTCTTTCTACCAGGTGTCAATAACAATCGCATTGGAAGTCTTTTACGACCTGGATAGTAGAGACGGCGCAAACTGACGCATCAGTAGCTTTGGTCTTCAAGTATTTGGACTACTTATTTGAACAAAAACGCCTTTCTGTAATTACACTGAAAAATCATTTGTCAGCTATCAGAACTCCCTTTTATGACTTAACAGGGCTATCTGTACCGCAGGCAGAGGAGAAAGGGTTTATGAGGGCATGTTTCAAGCTTCACCCACCACCCCGTCAGCTCATGCCTACCTGGTCACTTGTCAAAGCATTGTCTTTACTTCATTCGCGCAAGTATAATCATGCGCCGGATTTTGACTCACTGTTAAAGAAGCTGTGTTCCTTATGGCTTTGGCCACAGGTAACAGGGTGTCTGAGCTGGCGGCGATGAGCAACGAACCTAATTGCCTCAGGTTTGGGAGACGCAATATTAATGTACAAATTGCTCCATCCCCCACTTTTGTCGCTAACAATGAACATAGCGATCATGTTTTCTCTGATTTTACTGTCCTGGCGCTCAAGCGTGGAGACACACACCATGTTTTATGCCCAGTGCAATCTCTGATCAAGTTTTTGAGAGTGTCACAACCTCAACAGCAGGGAGCTTTATGGGTCAATAGTCCAGGTAAGCGCGTCGCAAGAAGAAAATTAGCATCCATGCTTGTAGATGTAATCCGAGAAAGTAATCCCTGTATAGTGGGAAGGGCCCACGACATCAGGAAGTGGGCAGTTTCTTTAACCCTCGTCTAGCGGGGGGTTTTGGGCTATTTTGGGCATATTCAGGCCCTCCTGAATGATCAATCAAGTATCTGCATGAAAAGAAATGTATTCAGCAAAAAATTAGGCGCTACAAGCTTCAAAATGAGACCAGAACGAGCTACGTAGCACTCGTTGTTTTGATGCAGTGGTACCACCAACATGTGAGTTTAGCGTATAGCGGCATATTTTTTCCAGCTACACTCACTACTGGCTACACTGCCGGCCTCTCAAGAACAGAGGGAGCGTGAGTCAGTGGGCGGCGGTAAGCCCTGGGTGTCGGCCGTGTGGCCTGCTGCGCTCCCGGCCATTTGCACTCGATTTTAACCCTTTAAAAGCCTTAATAATGCTCCTAATTTGCTGCTTTTTAGATACGGACTTAAGTCGGGCCCCGCTCTTTAAGTGTTAAGATTCTTGCATAATTATTCCATTGATGATATAGCTAACACACGATTGTGGTCATCCAATCATACTTTCTTGACGGGCTACCTATCTGTGGCCTTGGATAAACCAAAACTCACCTGTGTGGCATTGCGTCAGCGGGTCTAATTGGTCTTTGTTCTACTAGATTTAAGAGTAATCTTAAGTGTGAAAAAGGAGGGGGGGGGGGTAATGGAGAGCCAAGACCCTCAGACCCTCCGCAGGATAATGTGATAAGTATACGAGCTGTGATAAGCCGAACTGGTTATACAGTTCAAATTTTATTTTTTAATGCATATCATTAATAGTTGCACTATGGGATATAGAAGATAAGTTATACAAAATATACAGTATGTACAAATTAATTTTAAGGACCAAATATATATAATCTAATGATTTGTTTGTTCCTATAGAACTTTGACGTCTAGGAGGGGTCAAAGAATTCTTTTTGTTTTTGGACAAGAATACAACATTCTTGGAAAATATTTGTATTGAATCTCGATTTGATATTCATTACTGATGTACCTGCAAAGTTACTTATAAGCAGACTTCTTCGAAGCACGCAATCAGCTTTCTTTCCATTTTTTACCAAAAATATTGTATGTATACAATAAATTTAAGATTGTCGTATGGTTGTTTTTATCTACCTATGTTAATTTGTTAGTGGTTAGATATTGTCACGAATGTCCCCCTCCAGTCTTGAGATATCAGGCATATCGTCAATGATGGAGGGTGCCACTAATAAATTATAGGTTTGAGTCCTGGAGGGAAGAAGGAAAACCTAATATTTAGTAGTGGCCCCGAAATCATTGACGATGTAGGGCCCTCCCTTCCATCCCCTCCCATTCATTGATGTCTTAAGTTTAATCTTGATATATCATTGAAGGCGGGATGACGCCGCAAGCTTCAGCGTCTCGTCTCGGATAGAATCCACAGAAAGACATCCACAAAGTTGGGAAGCTTTATTATAACAATTCTTAAGTTATTAATTTTTTTTATTTTTTACGATTTTTTTTTTGTAGTGAGTACCCAATCATAAAGACGATTCCATAAGAGAATGAGCGCTGAACTTATGATGTCGGCACTTTTTCCCCTGTGGCGGTTGTTTCAAACAGGCTGACCGCGGGTGTTTGAAAGAGAGCTATTATATAATAGGCATATCGTCAATGATTGACTACTTAATATTAGGTTTTCCTTCTTCCCTCCGGGACTCAAACCTATATTCTGTCAAGAAGTCAGATTTCTTGGTCTAGTCTTCGATACTCATCTGAACTGGATGTCTCAAGTCTCTTATGTTCGCGCTAAAAGTTTACGTGCCCTCAATCTATTGAAACAGTTGTTGTTGTTGTTCCCCAAGCTGCCTGGCCGAACAGCCCCAAGGCCCCGAGCAAGGCCAAGCCCATAACTGAGCGCCCCCACAGAACCCTCTCTGCTGACCACAATAAAGCCTGGGTGACCGAAGCCACTCCATGGCGGGGAGCTGTGGACGGTGCGGAAACGCCCGGGAAACCAAAGCCCCACCCAGGGCCCTGTGCCCCTCAGCAATTATGAAGAGAAAGTTGAGGGGCAAACAGTTGTCTCACACTACGTGGGGACTCAAACGCTCCACCATGCTGATGCTATATAAAGCCACAGTGTTAACTATCATTGATTATGGGATTCCTATTTATGGTGCTGCGTCTGAGGCGACCTTGAAGCTATTAGACTATTTATCAATAAAGCCTTCGATTGTGTACTAGAGCCTTCCGCTCTTCACCCGTTATGTCCCTATTAGCTGACAGTGAAATGCCTCCTCTTAATCTTCATCGAGACATAGTCATCATGCGGAGAGCTCTACGAATCTGTGATAGGGATTCTTCTACCAAGCAGCTCTTTCATGTACACTTGTAATCGAACCAATATATAGGGATTCAGGTCGATTAACAATTAAAATGAATATATCTGAAAGTTAGGTATTTGGGGACTCTAACTTATTTAGCACTTTTCAGAATTATGACAGAATCGCTTATTAGCATATTTTAGCTTATTTGGATTATAATCGTAACTTCTCGTAGAGTCGAGAGTCGCATACTAATACTTAGTTTAACACTTGTACACTTATATATCGAGTCTGTATCTAGGGACTCGAGTTACTTAATACTTTTGATGATTTATTTCAAAATAAGAGATTCGAGGGACTCTAACTTATTTCTGGCTAGTAGGAATTTGGCAGAGTCAAGATTTATATGGACTCTAACTTATTTCTGGAGTCCACAAATATTGACTCTGTAAAAATTCATACGAGTGCTATAAATATCGACTCTGCCAAAAATCCACACCAGTGCGCAGGGATGGCGTGTGAGGGTGTATGAAGGCCCAGAGGATGTGGAGAGTATAGGTTTGAGCCCTGGAGGGAAGAATAAAAACCTAATATTTAGTAGTGGCCCCGAAATCATTAACGATATGCCTATTAAATAATAGCTCTCTTTCAAACACCCGCGGTCAGCCTGTTTGAAACATCCGCCGCAGGGGAAAGAGTACTAACATCATAAGTGCAATGCTAATTATCTTATGGAATCGTCTTTATGATTGGGTACTCACTACGAAAAAACTTTGTAAAAAAGCAAAAAGAAACAAATATCTTAATAATTGTTATATTAAGGCTTTCCAAATCATGGATTTCTTTTGTGGATTCTACCCGAGACGAGACGCTGAACCAAGCGACGCCATTCCTTCTTCAATGATATATCAAGATTAAGCTCAAGACATCAACGAATGGGAAGGCGATGGAAGTGAGGGCCCTACATCGTCAATTATTTCGGGGCCACTACTAAATATTAGGTTTTCATTCTTCCCTCCGGGACTCAAACCTATAATTTATTAGTGGCCCCTCCATCATTGACGATATGCCTGATATCTCAAGATTGGAGGGGGACATTCGTGACAATATCTAACCCACTAACAAATTACCATAGGTAGAGAAAAAGAATTATATGTAAATCTTAAGTTTATTGTTTACATACAATATTTTTAGAAAATTGGAAAGAAAAGCAGTGCATTGCTTCGAAGAAGTCTGCTTATAAGTAAACATACAAGTACATATGTTAAAGAATATCACATTGAGATTCAATACAAATATTTTCCAAGAATGTCTTTATTCTTGTCCAAACATTTAAAGGCACAAATAAATAACTTTATTATATCTTTTGTCCTTAAAATTAATTTGTACATATTTATATTTTGTACAACTTATACTTAATATCCTATAGTTGCAACTATTACAGATATCTTACAAAAATAATTTTTTTGAACTGTATAACCAGCTCGACTCATCAAGTATCACAGCTCGTGAACTTATCACATAGTCCAGCGTAGGGTCAAGGGGTCTTTTGGCTCTCCAGCACCCCCCACCTCCTTTTCTCCATTAAGATTATTCTTAAACTTAGTAGCACACAGACCAACTAGACCCGCTGGCGCAAGGCCACACAGGTAAATTTTGGTTTATCCAAAGCCACAGATAGGTATCGCATCATGAAAGTATGATTGGAGGCCCAAAACTTGGTGTTTGCTATGTCATCAATTGAATAATTATGCAAGAAACATAACGAAACTGCCCATTTCCTGATGTCGTGGGCCCTTCCCACTACACCGGGATTACTTTCACGAGTTACATCTATGAGTAAAGAAGCCAATTTTCTTCTCGTGACGCGATTACCCGCACCATTGACCCATAAGGCTCCCTGCTGTTGGGGCCGTGACGCTCTCAGAAACTTTATTAAAGCCTGAACCGGGCATAATACATGGTGTGTGTCCCCGCGTTTGAGCGCTGGGACTGTAAGCTCAGAAAAAACATGCTCGCTATGTTCGTTCTTAGCAACAAAAGTGGGAGCAATTTGTACATTCTCATTGAGTCTCCCAAACCTGAGGCAATTAGGTTCGTTCCTCATCGCCGCCAGCTCAGACACCCTGTTACCTGTGGCCAAAGCCATAAGGAACACAGCCTTCTTTAACAGTGAGTCAAAATCCGGCGCATGATTATACTTGCGTGAATGGAGCAAAGACAAAGCTTCATCAAGTGACCAGGTAGGCATGAGCTGACGGGGTGGTGGGCGAAGCTTGAAACATGCTCTCATTAGCCCTTTCTCCTCTGCCTGTGGTATAGATAGCCCTGTTAAGTCATAAAAGGGGGTTCTGATAGCAGACAAATGATTCTTCAGTGTAACTACAGAAAGGCGCTTTTGTTCAAACAAATAGTCCAAATATTTGAATACCAAAGCTACTGATGCGTCAGTTTGCGCCGTTACTACTATCCAGGTTGTGAAAGGCTTCCAATGAGATTGATATTGCCACCTGGTAGAAAGAGTATACAGATTTAGAAATTTATTAGTGACGCTTTCTCCATACGGAGTTAACCATTTGGCATTTTGAATGTCCAAAAGGCAAAAGTCAGCGAGATCTTTAGGTTGTCAATTGTCTCCAAGTGGAAGTACGAGATCGGGAGTGACACCGGGTTCTCGCACCACATTTTCAATTGGTGGTACCACACCTGAGCCGGCCATAGAGGCGCGATCATCGAGACTAAGCCCCGGTAACCCCGTAGTTTCTGAACTATCTGACACATGAGTGAAGCGTCTGGAGGCGGAAATAGATAGATGGAATTCCACCTGTTCCAGTCCTTCAACAATGCGTCTGGACCCCCCGCCGAAGTCATTTTCCGGCGGGTTAGGTAGAAAGGAAGCCTGTGGTTTTCCTTGGATGCGAAAAGATCCACTTGTGGACGGTATGGCTCTGCAATCATCTGGTTGAAGATGTATTGCTTGATTGCCCATTCTACTTTGGTGCTCTGTCGCCGGGACAGGGCCTCTGCCCAGACGTTCGCTACGCCTGGTAGGTATGATGCATGGAGATGAATGTTCAGCTCTTTGGCCAGAACAAAAATCTCTTCTGACAACTCTAGCAACTTCAGAGACCTCGTTGACCCTTGCTTTTGAATGCAGGATACCGCATTCAAATTATCCATTCGAAACGCTATTGATTTTCCCCTGTGGTTTTGAAGGAAAAATAAAGGAACTAAGAGCGCTTGCTCGTTGATATGAAAATTCTCGGTTTTGGACAAAAGACCCTGACCCTGATGGCCTAGACTCGACTGATAACCCCAGCCTATTGTCCCTGAAGCATCTGTGTCTACCCATACCGTAGGTGGGGGAGAATCCCACGTCATTATTGAGTGCAACGTTTCTCTCCTCGCCCAGACCGACAGCAAGTTGTGAATTAATGGAGGAATTTTCCACAACTTTCCCGCTGGCTGAACAGCGGGAAATGTTTGTTTCCTTCCAAGATTAACCTCTTTACTTTCAATCAGCCCAACTTTACAGTTAGTTGAATCCAATTGAGGGAGCCGACCAGGGATTCCCATGTCTTCCTCGTGGTAGTCAGACTGTGGGGAAAAAAAAAAAATCTTTCGAAATCTGTTGCGGTTGTCCACACTCTGACTGAGAGTAAGATATGCTGTGTCCCAGACCAGCCCTATCCACTGAATTACCCGTGTGGGAACAAGATGCGACTTTGCCAAGTTGACCTTGAACCCTAGGGATTGTACATGGTTTATAATATGATTGACATGGATGTTGCATAGACTCTCTGACTCCACCACCCCCAGCCAGTCGTCTAGGTACCACAACACCTTGATTCCCTGATTTAACATCGGCATGAGGGCCTGCTGGACTAATTTCCTGAATATTCTCGGTGCAAGGTTCAACCCGAATGGCATTCTCTGAAAGACATAAGTCTCTTGTCTGATCCTCAATGCGAGGAATTTCTGGAACCTTCTGTTTACCAGGACATGCCAATAGGCGTCTGTCAGGTCTAACGAGCACATCCAACCTTGCGGCGGAAGTGTTAGTCTGATGTGATTCACAGTGAGCATCCTGAACGATGTGTTGTGAATGTGTCGATTCAAACAAGACACGTCTACGGCTGGTCTCATCTGAATACTGTCCCTCTTTGGTACGTTGGTACGAGAAAAAGTCTGGATGTGAAAACACGGCAAGTTGGATTGACCGGGACAATGAAACGCTTGGTGATCATTTCCTGGACTAGTGAGTCCACCTCTAAAGATACATGATTGACTTCTAGAGTTTGACGTAAACGAGGTCGTCGGAGCCACCGCCAGGTGATGCTCTTGCGTACCACTGTCCTTGCCCAAGTTCGCCGGGGCCAGGACCGTTGACATGCCCGAAATGACCCAGTTACTTGACTGGGCCTGCCCGGTGGAACTACCCTCAGATCCAACTCGCCCTCGATAGGCCCCGGGAGTGAGAGAGTTTGTACTGTGACTAGTTTTTTTATGGTGTTGGGGTAGGATTAGACGGCTGACTGGTTTTGGTAGACGTCGATCCCTGATCTGATTTGTGTTGTGACTTGTTCTTATACCATTTCCCTGACTGTTTTCCATGTTTAGGCTTGAGCTGAGTACTTCCCTGTGCCGGGGGAGACATAGGGCCCTGAAGGGCTTAGACCCACTGGGCTGGGATTTACCACTGCTCTTAGGCTTGGAGTACAGTTTTGGAAACTTGAAGTGCTCCTTCCTAGCCTGGGAAGTACTCGGCCTCATGCTGTCTACCATATTGTATACAACCTTCCAAGTATCAGGGATAAGTAAAGATGACGTTAACACAGATGAAAGAGTTACCCGGCGGCCAATGTCGTCCGGTAACTTTTTCACCATACAGACTCAGGTCCTGACGTGCACGGACAGCCTCCAACAAAGCTATCCTTACGTCCCCCAAAGATTGGATAGAATTTTGTAAAAGAAGCCGCCAGGATAAGTCTGTGGCCTTCTTAACATCATGATCAGTAAAGCTCGGTTCACACATACCCATCCTGAGCTCCCGTCCTTCCCCGACCACTGAATTCGTATGCAAACGTGCAAGGACGCCAACATAAACTGGTATGGTCGGTTCATGAACGTACAGTGCCGCCACAACACGGGCCGCGGCAGCGAAGGCGGCGAACATTTTTGGTATGCCAAAAACAAACCCCTCAGGACGGGCCAACCTCCAAAAAACGGGATAGGACGGGACACCCACGTGAAATCCACGGGACTGGTCGGCGCATAGACGCCGTCTGTTGGCGTCTATGCGCCGCCTAGACGCCACCAGACGGGAGTGGTTGGCGACCAAAAAATTGAAAGTTGAGACGGCGACGTGGCAACGTCGCGTCATGTGACCACGCCATGCGCACCCCACCTGTTCCCGCCACTCGGCGTCCATAAAAGGGCGAGCGGCGTGTGGTCCGGTCTCATTTCCCAAGCCGCCGTCACCCCAGCAACAACTCACCACCTCGCACAAGCTCCTGCCTCCAAGCTCCAACCTTCAACCTTCGTCATGCCAGCAAAGTATGAGTCCAAGAAACGGCGAGCCCCCACCACCAAGGGCAAGACGCCCAAGGACACGCAGGACACCACCGACAGCCAGGTGATTGACGAGACACAGGTAGAGGAGACACAGGAGCTCCCTGATGCTGTAGAGCAGCAGGGTGCCCCTCAGTCACCCACGCCTGTCCTAAGCCTGGACGACGAAGCAGTGGTTGTCGACGCGCCCAACGAAGTTCATTTAGTGGCGATTTAGTGAAGCACCCGGCGTCTAACTCGCATCCAGGGCTACCGATGTCCACATGGATGAACTTGTAGTCCGCATCCACGACTGCAAGTAGGCCAATAGAGTAGAACTTTTTATAGTTATAATACTTTGATCCACCGAATGATGGGTTCCTGATCCGAATATGTTTCCCATCGATCGCCCCTAGTGCGTGTTGGAAGTCCCACCGACTTGAGAACCTGTGTGCAATAGCCTTCCACTCCTCTGGTGTCGTGGGGAAGTGGAACACCTCATCAGAAAAGGCTTCAATGATGGCCTCACACGTCTCGGGAACAAGTAGGGAGATGGTGTTCTTGGCTACACGGAAAGCGAATCTGAGACTGGCGTAGGTCGAGGCCGCACACGCTCGCATATCTCTTCGAAGAGACCCTCGTCGAGCCGCAGGAAGCTCCGGTACAGTTCTGGATCCTCTGCTGCCAATTCCCTCATGAGGGTGTGGTAGTGGCCATAGGTCTCCCTCCTCATTATGTATGGCTTCACCCACACACTTCGCTTTTTCCTTCTTTTCTTAAGTTTGGACATTACTTGGGTGAGATTTAGTAGCGTGGAGCACAGTTGTTCGTTGCACTCCATGTACAGCTGCACTTGATTCAACAGATTGGCGTGGTCGTCCATGTTGAGGGAAAATCGGCAGGAGAGGTTACGTCGGGGGAACCTGGTTGATGACTGAGGTGTGTCTGTGGCACGCCATGACGCCCCTATTATATATTCATGGTGGTGGCCATCGCCAACGACACTGCGTCCACCGTATTGTGGTCGCAGTGCCGTCACAGTGCCGTCGCAGTGCGTCGCAGACAGGTCGTAAACAGACTTCTTAGGTCGCCGTCCAACGGGACTGGTCGTGGCACCAAGTCGCCGTCCATGCGCCGTCTGCCGGGGCGGTGACATGTTGAGGTCGCCGTCCACTCCCCGTCGATGTGCCGTCTGCCGGGGCGGTGACGTGTTGAGGTCGGGCATCGTGGCCACACGTGGCCACTCGGGACACAAGGTCCTCCGTTTGATGCCGTCCAACAATTTTTGGTGGTCGGGGAAGGACGGGAGCGCAAGACGGGTATGTGTGAACCGAGCTTAATAGCAGTAATAGTTCTCGTGAGGGACTGGGCTATTTGGTGACTGAGTATAAATTGGGAAAAGAGTCCGAATGCTTTGTTTCTCAACTTAAAATCTTTATCCAGATGTGCCGGAGGAGGAGTTGAAAAGGGCTCCTGCAGGTCCCACAGTGACAACTTAGGGGCAGAAAGGAACTCAAATATGGCAGGTGGAGCCCCTCCGGCTTGATTGATTGATTAGCAATTGCCCAGCTAACCTAATCCCACAAGGACCCCAATGGAAATACGCCTAACGGCCTTATTGGGCTATCCTTAGTTGGAATTATGCAAGGCTGGTACATGTCATATTTGTAACATACTATGTGGTACCAACTCTGTAAATTGCTAACTGAATAAATATTATTATTATTATTATTATTATTATTATAATGAAAACCAAATGTGGTTATCTTGAGGAATTTGATGGGAGGATTTAGACGTTATTGTTGCTGCGAACTGCTGCGCCTCAATCTCCCAGTCCATCCACGGATCCAGACCTACCTGCCCCACCTGCAAGACTGGATTACCGGACTGATCAAGCACTGGATTTGTATCCAACTCCGACGTTAGCGTTTTAAGGAATTTGATGTCATTCACGCCATCAGTCTTAGTCCAATCCGCAAAAAGTCGTGCAGATGAGGAAGGAGGTAATGCTGGGGTAGGGGAGTACACGAAAAACTCATAGTAATAAACATTGGGGCTGGGCTTGACCGTTACATCTAAAAGTTGACCTTGCTTATCTTTTGCCCTTAACTTCTTACTCTTATTCATTTCTATTACCCATTCTCTAGGGACTGGGACCTCCCCCGATATGGTTGTTTGTGCCACGGCCGGATTTTGTGCCGCTACAGTAACCCAAGAGCAATCGGGCCCATACAAGAGAGGCATAGGGCCTTTCTTGTGGGGAATTTTGTCTAAAGGAGGGGGAAGTAATATCCATGATGACACGCACATTGGTAGTAGTTAAAGCGGCGGGCACTGTAGTGCCACTTGCCGAGGCAGTTACATGAGTTACGTTAGTGGGGGGAAGTGACACATTGGGTGGAACAACAACTCTGGCCGGCTCTAAAGGCCGCACAACTGAACTAATCGAACCCGGCGTAGCTGTGGGAGTATCTGTGATTTCTTTGGTACATTATATTGCTTCATTACCCTGTGTAAAATGTATTCTAAATCATCTGTAGTAATACATTTGCTATGTGAACCTTTTGATGACTCAGACCCTACTTCCGACCCTTCCTCAATGGGTTCCGGCTGAGCTGAAGATAGTTCTAAGTCTTCCGGCTCTTCCGTCACCTCCATCACTTCCGGTTGTTGCCGGTGCTCAGACAGAAACTGTTCATTGTCTGGCCACACTAAATCAGGGACAGATGAAGGGAGATTGTCCACATTGGCACTTTCTCTGTTATCCTCCTGATATTGATTAACGGGTTCTACACTCAAGGGTTCAGGGTGCCTCCACACACTACGCCCTTGTTCAACATTAGTTTGGGAATCTGGGATAACCTGACTTAACTGGGAACCTTCATAGTCTTGTGGCTCACACGCCGTGTACCCACGGTATTGTTCAGTCAACACTCTCCCTAGGGTTAAGTGCCCCATTAATTACTATTTCCTTTCACCTATGCATAGCCTCCGATAGTGCAGTTGGGATATTGTACATGCTAAGATTGGTATGCAGGATTCGAAACTGCATAATAAATCGTAGGCTTGTGCAGTATTCTTTTAACTGTCTTCGTGGTGCAGTGCATAGTGTGTTGATTTTCGGTGTGAGGATCCTAGGTTCGAATCCCCGGACTGCCACATGTGTCTGTTAATTTCATTAATCGATTTTAGGAGTAGAGTTGGTTGGTGGAGAGAACATAATAATACTATAGGAGCCCGGCTCAATGGCAAGTTTAAGTTTAATTTTGGGATTGCAAAATTGATGTCCTTTGGTTCAAAGTAACCCTCACCAGACCCATCCCTGGGAGTTTACTCAGCTCCCTCCGTCTCTACCTCGGAACTGCCAGATTGGACGTTAGGCCTTGTAGAGGTAGAGGCGGAGGGCGGTGGCCGCGACTCCGGCGGTTGCCGGTGCCGCGAGTGCGTCTCCTCCTTACGGGACCGTTTAGGACCCTTATCAGATTTGCTATGACTTGACGTCGCCGCGTCATCCTTGCGTCTCTTGCTAGACCTTGAAGACTGCTGAAGACTGAGACGACTGCTTGAGGGGCGACCTGGACCTGGACCTGGACTGGTTCTGTGGCGAAGTAGAACGCGCCCTCTTATGGCGGCTGGGGGGGGGGGGGGGGGGGAGGGGGGGGTTGCCTTACTAGAGTCACTGTCACTACTACTCACCAACTCTTTCGAAAGAATTTTGGGTTTAGCTTTAGCTTTGGAAGTTGAGAAGGGAGAGATTTCAGCACTGGTGACTTTATTACAAGATGGTCCCACAGAGCCTCATCATCACAATGTAATGCCTTATGGGCAATGTCTTTAGAATAGGCATTAAATATGGTTTTAATCTCTTTTAGTGCCACTAGGCATGATTGGTCTTTTTTGTTAAACAATTAATTTCTGAGGTCCGAGCAAATAGGACATCTCTTAGACACCCAAAGGCCCCAAGACCTATCGAGGCATTTAACACACTTAACGCACAACTTATGTGCAAAGACCGGAATAAGAGAGCAAGTGGGTGTAGCACAAAGAGTGACTAGAGGCATGATGGAGCTAACGAACCCCCCCCCCCTCCCCCCCCCGCCGGGATCGGACCCTTCCCCTGTAGTCCTGTGCCGCTACAGATGTGCTGTGATCTGGAAATAAAAATTTCGAGGAATCAATGCTCATAAGGATAAACCAAGAGGTTCACACATCATAGCACCCCAAATATGCCGGAAAAATAGATGTAGACCAACCGCTTAGGAATCCGTTGTACTCGTTTGTGAAAAGACCTTGATGACCTTTTTGTATTGTGAACTGCTTACCTGTGACTAATTGTCACTTGCCCATATTAACCATTTAATTAACTAACTAATCGTCTACCAGGACCTGAGTGATAGTTAATTACCTCACTGGACTTTTCCGCCGGGCGTTAGGGCGTTATTAGTCAATTCATGCCGCGTGAGGCTATCGGTTTGGGTGAGTTCGCTCGGCCGGGCTGACATCACTCCCTTAGGAATCTGCACCTCTGCCGGGAGTCTATTGGTACACCACACCACGCCGGGTTTATTGGAATTTTCCTTTCTCGCCTACAAGGTGAGCTTCTGGCATCAATACCCAGTAAAGATCGCCGGAAGAAAAAAACAAATTTTGAAGGTACCGACTTGTCTGAGTAAGTCAGCCACCAAAAAAAAAAAAACCCAAATCAGTCAGAACGTCTCCTGAAACCACATGAAAGCGAAGGTCACATCTTAGGGCTAATACACAGTATTAATTAAGCAATAACAAATTCCCCTAGCCTACTAAGAATACCCCTTCTGAGGCTGGCTACGAGGCTCATGGTAATTATTACGATGAATATGATACCCTTACCTCCGATGATGACACAGCAGCAGCGAACGCAGAAAACCCCGTCTGCTATAATATAAACAAAATGCAACTACCTCATAGTGATGGCTAGTAGAATATTTCCGTGGCTGTATATAGCCTCCTAAATAACTAGGATATAGCAAAGCTAAGGTGCAGAAACAAAAACAAATACACATGGTGCGCGCGTCCGATGCGGACCAACTGAGCGCCTACACACAAGTACCCTATTTTAACACTTCCCTGCGGACGTACCAATGGGGCCGCCAGTCCTAGCTAGTCTAAACCTATTCTAGAACATCTCAGATAATACAAATTAGCAAAAGACTCACTAGAGTTGAACGAATGTCGAATAAAGCGGAGGACAGGCTAGGCACCTCTACACAGGACGGCCGCAGGGGAAGGAAGGAGGAATGGCGTCGCTTGGTTCAGCGTCTCGGGTAGAATCCACAAAAGACATCCACGAGTTGGAAAGCCTTAATATAACAATTATTAAGTTATTTTTTCCTTTTTATTTTTTACGAATTTTTTTCGTAGTGAGAACCCAATCATAAAGACGATTCCATAAGAGAATTAGCGTTGCACTTATGATGTTAGTACTCTTTCCCCTGCAGCGGGTGTTTCAAACAGGCTGACCGCGGGTGTTTGAAAGAGAGCTATTATTTAATAGGCATATCGTCAATGATGGAGGGGCCATTAACAAATATGATATGTATAAGTATATGGCCAGCTAAGAATCTAAGAAGGAATCAGATTTCGACGAAGCGAAATGTTGGTGGGGACTGGGGGAGCAGAACGGATGGTGCTGCCTTCTCGCGGCCAGAGAGAAGACTATAGCGGCGCCTTATGTAAAGAAACCAGCGATGCTGGTATACGAATATTTCACTAAATATTCGCTTATAGAATAATCAACGTTATTCCCACAACTATATCCTATATTAAGCGGCTCGCATGGTGTAGTGACTAGCGTCTCGGACTTCCACCCAGAAAGCCCGGGTTCGCGCCCACGCTCGGCGCATTAAAGATTTTTCACAAGCACTGAGTCGTTACCATCCCTCATGAGCAAAGGGATGGGATAGTAGTACAGGACCCCAATGGAAATACGCCTAATCGGCCTTATTGAGCTATCCTTAGCTAGCTTAGCATGCGCTAGCTTTAAGAACTATTATTATTATTATTATTATTATCATGGTTGAGCGTGAAGTCACAGAAGAAAAAGAAGTGATGGTTTGACACTGTCACTAAGGCTAGCTATTTCAACTCAAAGTAGGGACGTTATTGTATTTTTTTTGTTCACGGATATACACTGCAATGTTCAGTGTATATAAATCTCACACTGGTATATGGGTTATTGCAGAGATAAATATACTGTCAAGGCTAGAAAGTAACTAAGTTCAAGAGAGTTTTAAAGTTGTGTATCAAACTAAGAACATACCATGGGCGGTAAGTTGACCGTGACCTTATCAGACCAAAAAAGAAAAAGTGACCGCGGTCTGTTTACGATCTTTTAGAAGCCTGTGTGTATGAGTTCAAGAATTCTACGCGCTTACCGTATTAGTCATTTTACCATGGTCACACCTACATTCTGGGGTGTGTCTAGGGAAAATGCAACCTGTAATTTCAAATTATTGGAAAGAATGTTTAGGAAATTTGCTGAAGCTATACTCTACAAAATTAAAAGAAGTAAATGAAATGTAATGGAGTAAAAGTACAAGTAATTCTTCGAAATACTACTCAAGTTAGAGTAAAAGTACTGGACAAAAAATCTACTTTTTAAAAAGTAGATACTGAAAAAATATACTTAAGTACTAAAATACCCCGAAAAAGGAAATCCTGCCCTACGACAGCGTCCTCTGAAAAAGAAAACCATCAGAGAGAACCCCGAACAACAGGAAAAACTAAAGTAGACGCCACCAAAAAATCCCCACCCGAACAACGAACTCACAAACGATCACCTCAAACGTCGCACCAACCAGCACCTGCCCCTCTATCTTCCCACCAACCAAGAGGACCCAAACTGTACAAGATTGCGCTGCACAAGACTACACCACCAACCATCGATGCGAAGAGGAACGAATGCCGCATAGCCGTGATGTCAACGAAACTCCCATCAACACCTGGAAATGAGATGCCCAAGCGTTCTTCGACTCCACCCACATCTAAGAAGCGAAAAATCCTTTTTTCACAAAGAGAGAAAGACACATACCGTCACAAACATAAATAACCATGTCCAATTACCATGTTGCCATTTTGAAAACCATGTCTTACATGAATACGTAGGAAACTCGCATGCCTGTCCTATGTAAAATTAATGTAAATATATCCTTATGCACCCAATTATAACTATTAAACTATTACTATTATTTCTTCTTAACATGTCTATACTTCTATTCCTAACTATACTTTTCCCACCATTATGTTAACTAAGATAAGTAACGAAGAATCTGTAGTTTACCGGTGCGCATCACAGCCTTCATGTTTATTTCCTCACCAGATGCTCCACTTCCAAAATCATTATTACAGTGTCTTTTCTTAACTATTATGATACCAATATACATTATTTATTGTCTATGTTACTCTTCATGATTAGTTCTCTTATTATTGTCAATAACAAATGATCCAAATACTATGTTATTATTTCCTCATCAGATGCTTCCCTTCCAAAATCATTAACATTATCTTCTCCTAATTATTATGATACCACTACCCATTATTTATTATCTATGATACTCTTCATGATCAGTGTTTTTGGTAGTGTCAAGAACAAATTATCTAAATATCATGTTATGTTTTCACAGTGCGCATGCCCACGCTCGTGTTTTATCTGCCACCCTTGTCAATCACTACCCGTAGATTTACAAGCCCCAGAATGTTTATTCATGCACGAATATAACGAGAACCCCCTATCTTTACTTCCTTTTTATGATACTCATATAAGCTCCTTATTATCCCCTTTCCAGTCTCACTCGACAAAAATGTATTGACCTATAATAACTCCATGATATGTTAAAAACTGAGCCACTCATGCTACTGCCAGAGCAAGAAGGGTTTCCCACACCACTCGGGGATATACACTCGTGCCCCTATACCACTCAAGAGTGGAGCGGACACACCTCAGTAAAGGCTATCACTATGCTGGGAAAATTGGGACAAATCCAGCAATTCTAAGGCTTTTTGGATTTTGGCCACAGCCAAGTTTAATAAGCCATGAAATTACCCTACCCAGCAGCTGGGACTTACGGCCACAGCCGACTGTCCTGTCCGAGTAGCAAAGTCTTATGACTTGGCTTTCGGCACCCCGAAGTCCTGCATAAGCATTAACTCTATTCTGTTAGAGGGTACTACGGCCACAGCCGACCTACCCCATTAGTCTAAAGAGTACTAAAGTCTTATGACTTGGCTTTCGGCACCCCGAAACCCTGCACTAGACTTTAACTCTATTCCGGTAGAGGGTACTACTGCCACAGCCGACATACCCCACTAGTCTAACGAGTATCAAAGTCTTATGACTTGGCTTTCGGCACCCCGAAGTCCTGCATTAGACTTAGCTCTATTCTGGTGAAGGATAGTGAGGCCACCCCGCCCTATCCTGCTAGAGTTACTGATCCTGTGGAGGAATCAGTGTTGATCTGTGCACTGTCACAACCAACAAACGGGTGTTTTGAACCTCTTATAAAGGTCAGAGACAGTCGAGTTTAGGCAGTATTGGCCACACCTTATTGTTCTTCTCGCATTAGTCCGATCTAGTGCTAATCCGTCAACACTGAGGTATTAGATTTAGGACCCTAAATCAAGAGTACCTGAACAACACTTCACCAATGACTAATATAAAGGTAAGAACAGACAAGCATCCTTAAGTTCTCACTGGATACGCTCGTGTTAGTTCGATAAGGCACCTGGCACATAGATATTAATTGTGTAACCTTATTCAAGACCCCAATTCATTAGTCCATCTGTAACTCATCACTTCACACGACAGGCCAACCTAGACGGCCCATGGAGACTCAGAAGACTACAAGATAACAGAAACCAGCTACTATTCCCAGTATCCCTTATAGGAATATTATAGAAAAACCAGAAGACTAAATTAATGTAAATATATAATCTCTACGTTAAAAAAATCAAGTTTGAGTAACTCTTAAACAATCTTAATTCCCCTTACGTTAAACATTTCTCAGAAATGTAATTGAGTATTGTGTAGCCTATTACGTGCTACTAATTTGTAAAAAAGAATAAAGTTTGAATAACTCTTAAACAATCTTAATTCCCCTTACGTTAAACATTCCTCCGAAATGTAATTGAGTATTGTGTAGCCTATTATGTGTTACCAATTGATAAACTTCTTACCTGAGTGCAAAAACACTGACCTCATTCGTCTTGTGATACATGAATCAACCCCGGCGATCCTCGAGCGCTAAACGGATTTTTTATTCTAGATCCGGCGGATAAGTCGCCAATGATAAAGCAAAACAGTCGAACTGGGAGCTACAAGATCGAAAAGGGTGAGTTAATTTCCCGGCTTCACCGTGATTCGTGCGGCGATTGCTTCGCCATGACTCGCGCGGCGATTGTGGTTGCCCACTTTTTAATATCGGCCGGTGTAATGTTCGTCTGTTTCAAGGCCAAAAGATGTTAATTGTGGGCGGCGTAAAACGTGATTACGAGGGGAGGCTTCGCCGTTATCCTTCGAAACTCGAATTCTTGTTAGTGACATGCTGGCACTATATGCCTTAAATAACCCAAAACAAATTCATTTGCAAACTGTGCCAGTCGTGGAATATTGAATTTGTCTGTCTTAGGCCAGAAGAACGATTTGTTGTTTGTGTTATTTTGTTGGCGGCGGAAGACGTGATTACGAGGGGAGGCTTCGCCGTTGCCCTTCTAAATTTTAATTCCTTTTTTTAGTAGCCTGCCGGGCCCGCCGGAGTTATACTATATGCCTTAAATAACACAACTTGAATTCATTGTAGACCCGTACGCGGCGGTGAATACTGAATTCTTTAATATATAGCTCTGAGTGTTTCCCGGTGGGGGAACCCACGGAACACCCTGAGACACGTTGTTGTTTAATGTTCAGTCGCACTGAACCATAAAAAATCCCGCCGGAAGGGCAACCCTTCAGTATATATATAGGGATGAAAAACGTGTACATACATGGCATCGTTATACATCATGAACAATCAATAATCAGTGATAACACCCCTTAACCATATATATATATATATGCAACCTAATGAGGCCAACTAGAAGGGAGCCCTTGGTGATGATTTCGTCAATGGCTCAAACCTGCGATCCAGCGTCGACCCCGCTACCTGTAGAACACATGATGATACGATTGCAGAGTAGAATGGCTCCGTGCCGGATCTCTCAACTACGTGAGAAAATCCAAAGGTACTAGCCCCGAAGCATACTTGTTGCACACCCTGAAGGGACCGAGCAACAGGCTCCAGTTCACCCTAAAAGAAGCCTCATGACTAATAAGTGAACTAATAGTGGGCTAGGATAAAGAAAAACAACACACTCGGGGCGACTTGCCTTATCACAACAAGAGCACCCCTTAACCCCTTCTGACTCATATGACGCAGAGGTTGCCAGATTAGCAATAAGAAATAGCGTTCTCTCACTCTTATAATTACCACTCCAAAATTAGTTTTCTGCCCACAGCTAACTCAAAGACAACTGCAGAGGTTGAAGTAACTAAACTAAAGGTTTCTAAATACCCCTGATGGTAACAAAGGTTTTAAAGTATCCCTAATAGGCTCAAAATCGCGTCATGTGTCTGAGAGGGTTAATTAACACAAATGCTTAGACCCAGAAAAACAGTCTCCAGGGCCCGTATTTAACACTCAGCCTGCACCTAGTCGATAATCTAACCTAACTTCAGCACTGTCATGGACAAATGAGCAAGGACTCACTATATGATCAAGTAAGGTGACGAACGAGGTGCGGGCAGGAGTGCCGGGGACACCCGTCCTATCGATGCGGGCCCAAGGAGTATAAGAAGGAACGCTCACGGTAAACAAGATGGCGAGCGGTACCCAAGAGCAGATGCCTGGGAAGCGCAAAGCTAGGTCAAGTTTAATTTTGATTTTTATTATTTATTTATTTTACTAGTTTTTTCTAGTAGTGGACCCACATCATAAGGACGAGTCCGTGAGTGGTTATTAAGAGCGTTTCGCTCACGATGTAAGGCAATCGTATTTTGAGTTCTCCTTGGGCGGGAAGTTTGAACAGCAAGCTAGAGTTCAAAGATTGGCCATTACCTACGTAAGGCGCATCGTCAATGATTCCGGGGCCACTACTAAATATTAGGTTTTCCTTCTTCCTTTCGGGACTCAAACCTATAATATCGACTCTTTACAAATCATACAAGTGTTATCACAGAGTCCACAGATATTGACTCAGTGTTGTTGTTGTTGTTGTTTTTCCCCAAGCTGCCTGGCCGAACAGTCCCAAAGCCCCGAGCAAGGACAAGGCCATAACTGAGCACCCCCACAGAACCCTCCCTGCCGACCACAATAAAGCCTGGGTGACCGAAGCCACTCCATGGCGGGGAGCTGAGGAGGGTGCCATAACGCCTGGGAAACCAAAGCCCCACCCAGGACCCTGTGCCCCTCAGCAATTATGAAGAAAAAGTTGAGGGGCAAAGGAAAAATGTGATGCTTTGGCTTCCAATCTTGGTAGATTGGGAGGTCAATCCACAGAAGAGACGCTGTCACTTGAGATCTAGAAAATATATAAATAAATGGAACAGTCAGAGTAGGCTATGGGTATGGCAGAGATAGCTCAGTTCTCACTCTAGTAGACCAGCTCATCACCACATGACTAGAACCCAATCCTCTCCGTATCAGCTAGGAAAGGCCCTAGAAAGCCGCCTTTGGCGGGGGGGATAGCTCGCCTATTTCAATTCCTTTCGGGGTTGGGCACCCGCCCAACCTCAGTGACTCAGTGTAATTCATACCAGTGTTAATTAGTGAGAGTCTACAATATTGACTCCATACAATCTATACAAGTGCTAGATAGTAGAGTCCACATCTCGACACGGTGCAAGTACCAACAGTGTTTCCAATCACATGCACAAGTATCAACTATGTATAATATATAACTGCATATAAGCATAACTCATATATAAATTCAGTCTTTACACTTAATTATAATTCTGTACACCAGTGCGCCCGGTGATAGTGACCATACTAGATCATTGTTAACTCTTCAGTGAATTCTAAATCCTATAATTACCTTGAAGGAAGATAAGCGTTTGATATGACTTAATATTATACCTGAGCTCCATCTAGATCCTCGCTTGTGCTCGAAGTTTTGGTATTGTTTAGTTGTATCCATTTACTTTCCATGTTCTTCAATATTAACTCATATATATGTTCATAGAGTTTAAGCTAAATAAACTGTTCTTAAATATTATTTCAGTGTTATATGTATCCTCTACTGTTTCCTTGCACGTATTGTATGAACTCTGAAGTCCCAGTATTGAAAGAACTCACCTTAACCAATACGTTAAACCTGAATAAAATCAGGGCATAACATTGGTGGCAGACGGTGGTTCTTGATTCGGAAAGAAGAATTCACTACATTACAAAATTGGAAACAAGAGAGCGTTATATAACATTTTGAAATATGGCAGCTGCTCGCTCTCACATCCCCATCCCCAAATACGATGGGGACACATACGAGATAGAAATCTACATGGACATAGTTGTTGTTGTTGTTGTTGTTCCCCAAGCTGCCTGGCCGAACAGCCCCAAGGCCCCGAGCAAGGCCAAGGCCATAACTGAGCGCCCCCACAGAATCCTCCCTGCCGACCACAACAAAGCCTGGGTGACCGAAGCCACTCCATGGTGGGGATCTGAGGAGGGTGCAGAAACGCCCGGGAAACCAAAGCCCCACCCAGGGCCCTGTGCCCCTCAGCAATTATGAAGAGAGAGTTGAGGGGCAAAGGAAAAATGTGACGCTTTGGCTTCCAATCTTAGTAGATTGGGAGGTCAATCCACGGAAGAGACGCCGTCACTTGAGATCTAGAAAATATATAAGTAAAAGGAACAGTCAGAGTAAGCTATGGGTATGGCAGAGATCGCTCAGTTCTCACTCTGATAGACCAGCCCATCACCAGACATGGACATAGTAAAGCCAGTACTTGACTTGTCATACAACACCGACCGCGAAAAAATCGCCGTCCTAGTACTGCACTTAGGAAAAGCCGTTTCCTTAGTAGCCTCTCAGTTAATCCCTGAACTCACCTGGGACCAATTCCGGCCCATGGTCATTGATGTCATTAAGCCATCACTGGGTTCTTTCGTCGCCCATGCAAAAATTAAAAGCATAAAGTACGAAGGCGATCTAGACGCCACTCTAGCCACCGTCAGTCAGCAAGTGAAAGCTGCATACCCTACCCTCTCCATAGAACAACAACAACAACAACACACCCTGATCCACTTTGTGCAAGTGTTACCCCTGCCATCCAAGACCACTTCACTGTGCATGACCCCGTGGGTTTTCAAAGAGATATCATCACCATCCAAAAAATTCTCGCGACCCACCCAAAACCCAGACTTTAGCCGTCATAAAGAGGTTTCCTACTCACCCACAAATGCACTATCGACCTCGAAATCAACCAACTTTTTCCCGTAGTGCAGCCCCTCCACCCAAGCCTGCTTACTACTCAAATCAACCCCAAGCAAGCCGGCCTAAGTTCACTCCAAATCAACTCAGAAGAGTCTACCCCAGAAATCCAACCACCGGACGGTCTCCTTACAATAACTACAGAAGTAGGGACCAACCCTTGGTCATCATCAATCCTTTTGATTTCCAAGCATGCAACCCCAAATGCTCCATCCACGACATCAGAGACTCAGCAAAATTTAAACAAACAAACCCTCGCATCTCAGCCGCTGAAGAAGATTTCGATCAGTTACAAGAACATGAAATAGAAGAAGAACTAGAAACAGAAGAAGTCGCCCCGATCTTACCAGAAGAAGAGGAAGAAATCCTGGAGGAAGAAGAAGATCCCCAGGGTTTTTAAAACCTCCCCCGCCCACTATTATGGCATCTGGCAGTGACTAGGGTGCACAGTACTGGGTGGCCACTGGGAACAAATCACTAGGGTCCGAGGTACTAGGGGCCGAAGCTCTAGGGGGCTTATATGTCTCGAAACCACAAAGGGAAAGCAGTTAATCGGATAAATGTTGAAAGGGGAAGGCTTCAAGACTGTAAACTCCTTATAATATAAATATATACACAATTCATCATCAATTATAATTTATTGGTTTTGTCTCCTGGATGATTATATATGAAACTCATGAGGTGAATGAAACAAGAACAATTACAGTTCTCCACTGTTAGCATACAAAATTATTACAAAACACTACTTCCATTATATAAAACTACAATCTTAAGTTAGTGTACAAAATACAACTAGGTCTACACACTCTTTGGTTACTTACATAGTACGATAGTACATTATTAAGTTTTTGTATTGTATGTTATCTAATATTCTACATAAGCACATTTTCAGTGAAAATAACAACTAACAAAAAACGTGATCTTGGGTCAACAATGATCGACTTTAAAGGGCATAGCTCGCCAAAAATCTCATCCTGTTTTTGTCACTCTTCAAAGCATGTAAATTTGACAAATAATGCACATGTGCTTTGCTTTGTTATAATTTTTACCCTAAAATAGCAAACAAATTCAAAATAGATATTTATATTTTAAGGGGGGTGATAACATCAGCAGGGGCCACCCTTGAAAACACAGCCAAAATTAAGACCAGTTCACAGTGGTTCACAAGCTAGCCTGGATTTGTTTTACAGACTTACCAATGCTACACTCATTCCAGCTCCAATCCTTGCTAAATTAACTTATATTCTATGTATGACAGTCTATGACTCCATATTTACCTCCACCTTTGTCAAATGTAGGCCTACCCACCTACAGCCTTGGACAGTTGATAATAAATATCCAAGAGAAAAATTAATAACCAGTTCGGTCCCAGGGTTACCAAAACGAAAAACAAAATAGCGCTAGATCCATTCTCAAAAGTTGCTATAATGTCGCTAGATAGTATAATACTGGCAACAATATATAGAATAATACCACGATCTCTCTAATATCGTTTAATATCACTAATATTCCTAAAATATAACTAGAATTCATGTCACTAGATGCAAGAAAATGCTATTAGATCGAAGTAAATTCCTCTAGATCTAGCTATACGTATGCTACATTGGCATTACTGTTTGTTCAAGAGATTTGCCCTTTGAAATGACCGCTATGGGTAAGTTTATATTGTAGGGTCACCGCCAGGTGTTAGCATATAGAAGCCATCTTGACTCCGTGGTAATCGTATGTTATATCATAATACGTTGTGTGACGTCTACCAGCGTTGGCAGAATCGCCTCTCGTTAGCCACCAGCGCTCGCCAGGGACATCGAAATGGGCTACAGTTATCAGAGAATGTTGTTCTTTCTTTCCTAGTACTCGCATTGTCACAGACAGTCCAGTGGTGGTCTTTGTTTTCGTCTGTGACAACGGGAAGTATTTTATATCATTAGTAGAATATAAGATGCATTGTGTAAAGTTAAGGAGAGAGAACGATGTAGGCAGCGTGGTGGTAATATGTGCGTGCGTAGGTGTGTGCTGCCTCCCTCGCCCGGAGGAGTTTTCCCGCCCGCGCGCGGGCTTTCCCGCGCCCTTGATTGGCTGGTGGCTCCTGGCGCGTCCTAGGGCCTGCTGCCTTGTGACGTCTCGGCCCGTGATTGGCCGACCATCACGCCCTTGCGGGCTCCTGTGTAACTAACCTGCATGAGGGTCCCGAGGAGCTGCCCTCCTCAGGACAGGCTTGGCGTGCATGCTTCTAACATCCCTTTGCATACTCTCTCCCGATCACCCCCTTTACCACTGTCTCTCTCTCTGCCCTTCTTCTTTTCCATTGCTCCTCACCTTTATTCAATTACTTATCCCCTTGGGTTCTGCATACGGTTTCCATAGCCGGCCCATTGTATTGCATGCACCGTCCTCTGAGATATTTACATGTACTTAGAATAGGTTTGAGGGTTCTTAGTTAGTAGAGGTTAAGAACTCTGTGTGTGTCTCCATTATTGATTTAGTGTTCTGCTCTTTTATTTAATGCTAGACTGGGATAAGGTTACTGTAGTCGTTGTCTCCGATGTGTGTATGGTTTGTTTATACCTACATGACTTCGACCAGTCCTGTGGTAGCCTAGGTTGTCTTTTCGGCTGCGTCTTTTGCGAGTGCAGCATTGTGTTGACTGAGGGCTTTGGCCTGTTCCAGTTCCACACTTTGCTGCCTCTTTGCTTGTCTTTTGAGGGTCGCCAGGGTAGAACCAGATACTTGTGATCTGGATCTATCAAGAGAGCACCCCAGTCAATTAACGTAACTTAAAGGATGTAGTCTTAAGGACATCGCTAGGCTACGAGCCTGTCTTGCTCAACCCCAGTTCCTTACCTAGAGTATCCCAGCTAGACATTATTACTTGAGTAGACACTTGTTAGTATTTAATATAAGCTCTTTGATATGTACGCATTATTATTCCCAGCATTTATTAGTCTAGGTTGTTGCTGAGCCGCACAACCATAGCAGACTGTTTCGTTGATGAGGAAGTACCTCTTTTAGTGTCGAGCATTACTACCGTTGCGCATTTATAGTATTCTAGTGTCAGTTAACATTATATGTCCTATCGTTTAGTGTATTCAGTCTACACGTGTGGTGTCCTGCCTCCTGCCTTTATATAATTTAAGATACGAGCATCTTATGAGCATCAGACTTTCTTCAGAAGTTTCCAGGTCTATGCTGTAGGACTATACTTCACTTTCTTTCAGATAGGAGTGAAGAGTTTATTGTTGTTTAGAGTAACTGTATTGAAGCATCTTTTTATTGTATTAAATCTTGCAGTGATTTAAGTGATCTTTCCATAGCTTCCCTTTTATGCATTTTAACGTAACTTGCATCTTGTTTGTTATCAGGCTATACCAGTGTGGGTTAGCCTGAAGTAGAGTACATTTATGCCCAGTTAAGGACACCCCGTTATCGCAGATTAACTCTGGAGGGTATAGGTGTTTTTGTTCGCTGGCATATAAGTTCGAGGGTTTGGATCTAGCGTACCGTTGTTGCATAGTGCCCTATTACTAGTCCAATCATTAAGTGCCCTTGTTTTATTCGTAGCCCCGGTCGTAACAGTTGTTGTTTCTGCACTTCACACAAGGTTATACAGTCAACCTCCAATAAAACCGAGAGATAAGTTTCCAGCAAAGTTAGGTCAAAGCGAATTTTGGTCTTAACCTGGCAGCTGCCGGAAGACTCATATGATGTTCTACTGGGCAGCTGCGGGAAGACTCATAAGATCATAGGCCTAAAAAAAAAACATTTAAAACACCCCAATGGCACTAAAAAAAAAGCAATTTGTGTTTAAGTGAAATAAGTTCCCTCCATTACTTTCTACCACTCCTACACATGTGTGTCCCCCCCCCCTTTTTTCCCCCCTCCTCAATTATCAGGTATTTTCTCTATTATTCCCGATATTTATCGAGTATTTTCGTGGGAGGATGGGTGGGAGAGAGAGAGGAGGGTGGAGGAGTGTAAATCCCACCCTCCAACCCTTCCCTGGCATCTCAGTGCTATGCGAGAGAGACGCGAGAGAGAGGGTGTCTCTCTCTCGCCAGTCTGGGCCAGATAACGACCGCGGGGCTAAATTATTCAATTTTCACCAGCCAATTGCTGTTACCACTTATTTTAAATGCTTTCCCATATTCATATGTTCGTATTAAAAGTAAAATACTGTAGATGCATATGGATAAGTAGCCTATTAATTATATATATGGTAAATTGAAAATGTTAGTGAGGAATGAATTAGAATACCTTCACACCGCGGACACTTTCAAATTCCATACCTGTGCAGCTTAGAGGTTAATGAGCCTCAAATACAGTATAGGCCTACTGTAGCCTACCGGTCATGGTAATAAAGGAATTATAACTTCTCATTCTTCCTACTCAAGTCGTGGTGATCAAATTACTAAAATATATATATGCACACACACATACGGTATAGCCTACAAGCCTATGCATGTAAATGCCGCATTTTCCTTTACCATAGCTGCATTTTGTGTTACCACCACTGATAAGCCATTGGGCTTTTGGCAGAAAATGCCAAAAATTATCAGTGATATCCGAGACATGTTTACATACAGTGTTCTCATCGTCCAGCATATTACTGCTTCATATTCATCAGCCAACTTAAAATAGCCCTGTATAATATTTAATTATCACTAGAACAATACACTATACCATGTAGGAAGTCTTCTGGAGAAATAGGGCAAATTTAGACAAAAATGCAAGATAAACTAAATCACAAATGTATGCTAGAATAGCATTGACAAATCGCTAGATAGTCACCAGACACTAAAAACTTGTATGTCACTAGAAAACATATGTTGAAGTATCTAGAATAATCTTTAACAATCGAAATATCTCTCTAATTCCTTAAAATAGGGAAACTAACTTGAATATCACTAGAATTCATCACATCTTGATGTCGCTAGATGTCGTGATGGAAGTGATTCGCTGGATCTAGCGGTAGCCGCTACATTGGCAACATCGTACCAAGAACCTTCATTCCGTTATAATGATCAAGGTCAGATTTCAAAACTATTACAATTATTTCAAAGTTCAGAGATCATCAGATCGGTTTGGAAGTCGATGTACACAATTTCAGTTCCATTAGTTTAAGAAACATTCACATAATATGCTACTTAGAGGGTTTAATAAAGAAGCATTCCTTTCCTGGCATCGTATAAGCGAACGCAAGCTGTTTTTTTTTTTTTTTTTTTTTTTTTTTTTAAGAACGTCAACAAACGCTTCGTATATTTGGGTTTGGTGAATCTTTTGGGGTTCCTAGTTATACATTAGACCATATTTATATTTTGCACACTCTTATAAGTATAAACACTTACTTGTTAACCTCTGAAGTGCGCATGGGGGGTATGAAACACCTCTGCCTGTGCGCACGTATTTGAGCTGTTTCCATCACTAAAATATTTATTTTACCATAAATAGCATTAATACTTCTCCATATGCGCCTATTATAGGTTGATTATAAAAGTATTAACCTGTTACAACAATAAAACAAGTGGAAACAGCGTTTTGATGGTCAAAATCGGCGATACAGGCCGGGAGTTACATAATGTATGGCTGAGGCAACCTCCTTTCCCGCCACTTTTCCCCAAGTCTGGAGAGACACTGTCGATCGATACTCTCTCTCTCTCTCTTGCACTCGCTTGCTAACAGTGATGACAATGCCCTGCTTGCAACTCGCTAATGTTAGCACGAAAATATACCACAGAATAAGGGAATAACAGGGAAAATAGGTGATAACTGAAGGAGGGGAGGAAACTGGGGAAGGAGGGGAGGTAGAGGAGTGATATTTGGCATGGCCCAGGGGCAAAATATTTTTGTTTTTTTTGTTTTTGTTTTTTTCGGTGTTTTAAATTGATTTTTTTCCCCCCTGACTCTTAAGAGTCTTCCCGCAGTCCGCCAGGGGAACTCTTAAGAGTCTTCCCGCAGTTCCCGGGTTAAAGAGGAAATACACAAAAGCCCAATTTAGAATGATCGTGAATATATTTACTTTGGCGTATGTTTGGGCTAATTTAAGACTACATTTACATAGATAGAATTTTTAACACTCGCCAATGAAATATGATGACTTGCTTACAGATATATACTTAAAGCCTGAACCGGCTTGACTTTAACCCAGTTGTTTACTTCCTCAAGCCTGTGGAGGAGCAGGGTTGAGTTGGCTTGATATTGGACACCCTTTTATTGCATTTGGGTGTGAAATACGACACCATTTCCAGTCTATCGGAGATAGTGATGGTAAAGGAAAATGCGGCATATAATTATCTCCGATAGACTGGAAATTTCACACCCAAATGCCCTGAGGGGTGTTCAATGTCAAGCCAACTCAACCCTGCTCTTCCACAGGGTCGAAACTCAACCCGATTCAGACTTTCGGAACTTGATAACAGTTTTAAGACTTTTTGTATATATCCATATATAAATAATCGATTTGGATGTCATAATTATAAATGTACCTAGCTATATCCTCAGAATGTCCAAAAGAAGCGTCATAATCCTATAGAAGGCCGATAACCTACCGGAGTTATTATATATAATACCTCAAAGTAAGCGATTATATTATAGGAATAGTCATCACAATTGTTTACAAATTCAACTAGATCAAAATAATATCGAAATGATGGATCATTAATTATTGATCTTGATATGTAGGCCTAAAGCGTGTTGTTTATAAACATTGGAGCACATGGCCGCAGCCGCGGTGCCACTCCATTCGCGCCTAATCACGATTATATTTCGGTGTATTCTTACTTAAATTTATATCATTCGGGTTGATTAGGTTACACAATACAATATTACTAAGTAACAGTACACGCATATGTATAAATATAATAACATTTGTCAGAGTTCAGCAAAGCACCACAGCTGTGTGGGGAGTGCTGAGGGTAGTGAGGGAGAAGTGGCCGAGCTGCGAAGCATGTGCTTGTAGCCTCGTGACCTTGACGTCGTCTTCCCAAGAGTCAAGTTCAGAAAATCAGTGTTCGTCACGGTAATTAATCCGTCACTCCTCAAAATTATTGAAATTTCTATGTATGCGATTATTTCTTGCTCTAATATTAAACAAATAAATATGTTGTATAATTTCACCTAATATGTAATGTCACAACACATCTTAAATTGTATATATTCAAATTTATTGCCGATATGTTCTGTTGTCGATTATTCCAGTCCCTGACATACCTCATGATATTTGGTATATTACGCTATTTCGCTTTTAGTTTGTCTTTATTTGCTTTGTAGTAATTATTCTGCAATGCATATTTACTTTCATTCTTAAAAATAGTCAGGAAAGGTTGTCCATATAATGTATATATTTAAAAGTCTGGATCGCCCCTTGTCATTTTGTGCCACCACACTTTAATGAGAGTGGGTTATCAGACTTTGGGGTGACACAAAATGCAGCTACTGTATCTTCACATTATACTTCCTTACTTGATTACATAAAATTCCTTGAAGCACAAAGAGGGCATGTAGCCTACAAATTCAACAACATCTACCTGTACTACAGTACTGTATACCCATACCAAGGACTTTATATAGCCTAGGGTGTGAGTCTGGAATAAAGCATTATTATTATTATTATTATTATTATAATAATCCTTGTCCATACATACCCGGCCGTATCTCGATTCCCACATTTATCACTCGTCAGTTTGTTTCACCATGTTTGTCTTAGTCTCTTATATTTTTGTACGGTAAGATAACTTTTAAATAAACCCCTGACCTCTCTGTTTTACCTATTTTATCGTGTATGCACTTACAATATATAATAGGAATATTCAGGTATGTAAAAATAGTTGTAAGCACAGTTCATTCATTTATTAAATTAAAATTGCATTCGGCTAATATCGATTGATCAGCTGTTTCTCAACTTCTTCCTTTCCTCACCCCCGCATCTTCATCACAGCCACCTCCCTTTCTTCTCTATTGGTCCTAGTATACTGTCTGATGGCGTAATGGGTTTCCAAATGTAAGGATCTTCTTCTAAAATAAATGTAAGGATATATTTCTTCCTGCTTTTTTGTGTGGCTTTCCCTAAAAAGAGAGGAAGCCGATACAAATGCGTGGCTGGGATAGGAATACCCGGCCGACCCCCATAAGAAAAAGAAAAAGAAGAATACATCGATGAGTCGATTCCCAAATACAATTGTAAACACTTTCCAGTCCTTAATGACCTATAGTAAAAACTATGTAGGGTACAATACCTGTACTCACTATTTAGACATCCTATCTATAGATCCCTTTTCAACTAACAAACTTCCCTTCCCCTGAGCAAGCAACTCTATCCCTGTGCAGTAATCTGGAGATCTGAAATACTCCAAGCAAACTGCACATATAAATATCAAGAAGAAGAAGTATTTTTTCCGGCTATATGGATTATTTAGGTTATTTCCAATGTTCTCTACTTTCATTTACTAATATATGAATCTTTATGTGATAGGTAAGACATCAATTCATTTTCCATGGGGCTATTACTGGGAAACATATTAGAGAAACTGGCACCTCCACAACTAGACAAAGACAATTAGTTTGACTGAGGGTGTTATTATTGTGAAAATATAGGTCGGCCTACTCTATAATTATACCCCGGTGACGTCACGAAATTCACCCCCTCAAAAACACAAAATTGGATATATTTATATACTGTATATATAGAACCCAGCCACCTAATATTTTACATAGGAGTATGTTGTTCATTGACAATGACGATTCTGGGGATACCTGAGTAATGATATTGCATGAGCTATGCCCTTTAAGATATGAATGCTGGTTCACATCTGAATTTAAGTCTGGCATATGGTAGTGGAGGAAAGGAAAGAGGATGGTCAGAGGTGAGGGTTGTTAGGGTGCTGCAGGGGCTGGTGGTGAATGGAGAGTGGCCACCAGGTGACTAAGGCATATCCATGCAAACAATACAACTTATCAACTGATACTGACTTGACTGACCAAAATCAGCAAGTGTTGATTCAAACCCAACCCTTGTTTGGAGGTCTTGTTGAAAACAAAGGTCGAGTTTCATTATATAATAATAATAATAATAATAATAATAATAATAATAATAACCTTCTTCAGGTCGATTACTATGAGCCATTTTCTCTCTAGTAGCCCTCGCTCCGAGATTCAATAACCCCAGACATATTAGACAATAGTGGACATACTATAGTACTGCAAGACTTATTCATCTCCTTGCTTAAGGAAGATGGTAGCAATCAGAACTAGTAGAAAAGTTTCCCACCTGAGCGGGGCTTAAACCTGACTCCTGGGTAGGAAGTGAAGATGCTCACCACTAAACCACCAGTAGAAGGGCAACAACAATGCTATGCAACTTGTTTTTTGTTATCCAATGTCAACAGTGCAAACTGAAAGTCACCAATATGTTGACATTACTTCACATTGAAAACCTTCCTCAGATGAAATAACATAATCCCACAAAAAAGGCTAGAAAGAAGGGAAATTTATATCCACTTAGTCTTTCGAAATAATTATATGGATGGCATTAAATTTGTCTATATTATTAAATTTGATAAGATTCTTCAGTATTTTATAAAAAATAAAAATCAATTTAATTGCAGATACAATTATTCAAAGGTAAAAACATAATTACAGGTGATTTAACAAAGTTTGTCACTGATAAAACATTACAGTAGCTCTAATTATCTACATATGTAATTAATTATCCATCCTTGTGTCGAACATATGAGCTATTACAAAATCATCATATGTAATAAAATAAAGTTTATTGTATATACAATTATGTACCGAATAGGCCTACATTTCCAACTAAAAATACAAAATGCATACTATAATCTACATCTATATCAATACATATATTAATACATCTATATTAATACATATATTAATACATCTATATTTATTCAATTATTTATACATCTATATCAATACATATATTAATACATCTATATTAATACATATATTAATACATCTATATTAATACATATATTAATACATCTATATCAATACATATATTAATACATCTATATTAATACATATATTAATACATCTATATTAATACATATATTAATACATCTATATTAATACATATATTAATACATCTATATTAATACATATATTAATACATCTATATCAATACATATATTAATACATCTATATTAATACATATATTAATACATCTATATCAATACATATATTAATACATCTATATCAATACATATATTAATACATCTATATCAATACATATATTAATACATCTATATTAATACATATATTAATACATCTATATCAATACATATATTAATACATCTATATCAATACATATATTAATACATCTATATTAATACATATATTAATACATCTATATCAATACATATATTAATACATCTATATTAATACATATATTAATACATCTATATCAATACATATATTAATACATCTATATTAATACATATATTAATACATCTATATCAATACATATATTAATACATCTATATTAATACATATATTAATACATCTATATCAATACATATATTAATACATCTATATCAATACATATATTAATACATCTATATTAATACATATATTAATACATCTATATCAATACATATATTAATACATCTATATTAATACATATATTAATACATCTATATTAATACATATATTAATACATCTATATTAATACATATATTAATACATCTATATCAATACATATATTAATACATCTATATTAATACATATATTAATACATCTATATCAATACATATATTAATACATCTATATTAATACATATATTAATACATCTATATCAATACATATATTAATACATCTATATTAATACATATATTAATACATCTATATTAATACATATATTAATACATCTATATCAATACATATATTAATACATCTATATTAATACATATATTAATACATCTATATCAATACATATTTAATACATCTATATTAATACATATATTAATACATCTATATCAATACATATATTAATACATCTATATTAATACATATATTAATACATCTATATCAATACATATATTAATACATCTATATTAATACATATATAATACATCTATATCAATACATATATTAATACATCTATATTAATACATATATTAATACATCTATATTAATACATATATTAATACATCTATATTAATACATATATTAATACATCTATATCAATACATATATTAATACATCTATATCAATACATATATTAATACATCTATATCAATACATATATTAATACATCTATATTAATACATATATTAATACATCTATATCAATACATATATTAATACATCTATATCAATACATATATTAATACATCTATATTAATACATATATTAATACATCTATATCAATACATATATTAATACATCTATATTAATACATATATTAATACATCTATATCAATACATATATTAATACATCTATATTAATACATATATTAATACATCTATATCAATACATATATTAATACATCTATATCAATACATATATTAATACATCTATATTAATACATATATTAATACATCTATATCAATACATATATTAATACATCTATATTAATACATATATTAATACATCTATATCAATACATATATTAATACATCTATATTAATACATATATTAATACATCTATATCAATACATATATTAATACATCTATATCAATACATATATTAATACATCTATATTAATACATATATTAATACATCTATAATCAATACATATATTAATACATCTATATTAATACATATATTAATACATCTATATTAATACATATATTAATACATCTATATTAATACATATATTAATACATCTATATCAATACATATATTAATACATCTATATTAATACATATATTAATACATCTATATCAATACATATATTAATACATCTATATTAATACATATATTAATACATCTATATCAATACATATATTAATACATCTATATTAATACATATATTAATACATCTATATTAATACATATATTAATACATCTATATCAATACATATATTAATACATCTATATTAATACATATATTAATACATCTATATCAATACATATATTAATACATCTATATTAATACATATATTAATACATCTATATCAATACATATATTAATACATCTATATTAATACATATATTAATACATCTATATCAATACATATATTAATACATCTATATTAATACATATATTAATACATCTATATATCAATACATATATTAATACATCTATATTAATACATATATTAATACATCTATATTAATACATATATTAATACATCTATATTAATACATATATTAATACATCTATATCAATACATATATTAATACATCTATATCAATACATATATTAATACATCTATATCAATACATATATTAATACATCTATATTAATACATATATTAATACATCTATATCAATACATATATTAATACATCTATATCAATACATATATTAATACATCTATATTAATACATATATTAATACATCTATATTAATACATATATTAATACATCTATATTAATACATATATTAATACATCTATATTAATACATATATTAATACATCTATATTAATACATATATTAATACATCTATATCAATACATATATTAATACATCTATATTAATACATATATTAATACATCTATATCAATACATATATTAATACATCTATATCAATACATATATTAATACATCTATATCAATACATATATTAATACATCTATATCAATACATATATTAATACATCTATATCAATACATATATTAATACATCTATATTAATACATATAATGTAAACTGTAATACTGTATCACTGTATCATCCTAAAACCACTTGTAATTCAACTCCTACTGTAAACCTTATCCAACATAACCCAATAGTTTAAATAGAAGATATCCTAACCCTATAAAGTTTGAGTAGTCCCTAAGGCACTAAGCATATGTTGGTGACTGTCCCGTGGGCCACCATCTTGTCCTTACCAATGCACTGTGGTCATTTAAGGGGGGTCACTTGCTTTTTTTCTCTTTCTCTCCTTTTCTCTCTTTCTCTGGCTTGTATCCATTCGGTTCTATTCAGCCAACTGTTTTAAGACGTTTATCCCATCCAGATGTCGATTTCTTCCTGGCGAGCGATAGCGAGCCATCATTGTACGGAGAAATCCGGCTTCGACGGAGACATTTTTCTATTAAAAAATGTACAAATTTAGCTTGCTGTACACAAAATATATATATATATATATATATATATATGCTGGCTCGCTTCCGCTCGCCAGGAAAATATTGACACCTGGATGGGGGTAAACGTCTTAAAACAGTAGGCTGAATGGGGCCGAATGGATACAAGCCAAAGAGAGAGGGAGAGAAAGATAAAAAAAAGCGAGGTGGGCTGGCTTAACTTGTAACCGATGAGGCAAGCAGGCGCTAAGTTCACCCTCATCATGGCCGAGTACTCTGGCTGTCACGAGGTCTCTCTGAAAATTATAGATTACATTTCAGTTAAGCGACCAATGGTATGAAAGAAGAAAATGGAACTATAATATCGAAGAATAACTTCCACGTAGTGAAAGAGTATTGTGGTATGGGTAAATGAAGCATGTCTGGACAGAGTAACTTGAAGGCATTTCTGCTATGGCCATCCTGTAGTGAGGGTTTCCCAGAAAGAAGCAGGTAGTCTAAGATGAATAATTATAGTTTAAACCCCCCCTGGGGGTAAGGGGGCCTCCATCTTATGGTGGAGGAAAAAAAGAATATGCCCCACCCGTCCTTCTGCGTGTCGTAGAAGGCGACTAATAGGGAGAATGGGGGTAGATTGTAGGCACCAATCGAACAGGGCTATACCCAGGAGAGGCTGTGGGCATTTGATAAGGAATGGCTCCAGCCTCTCTTACTGATTCTCTTTGTGCCTCACTTACACTGAGAGTAGTCCAGCATGCTCTCACAAACCCCTCCTCCTCCTATCTACTTCACTACACTTAACATGCACACCACACTTCCTCCTTCATAATTATTAAAAACAAAAAATAATGAACACAGGCCCAGCCTCAGAGTCCCCGGGGAAGGGGGGGGGGGGGGGACCATAAATACCCCCACACATGCCCGACCTTCCCCTGACGACCCCTCTAAATACTCTGGACCACGGCCTGTCACTCTTACTATCAACATTTCCAATATTCGCGGCCTTTCCTCTAATTTTCACTCTATCGAACACCATCTCTCCTCCTCCAAACCTGATCTTCTTTTCCTCACCGAAACTCAGGTGTCTGAAGCAACTGCCAGCAGCCCCTTCTCTGTATCCTCCTACTTTCTCTATCCTAGTTTCAAAGCCAAAGGCAGACGTTGTGCATACGTGCATAACAAACTCGCTTGCTCTCGTGTTCCCGATATCGACTCCTCTGAATTCTCAACTTTATGGCTCAAACTATTCTGTCATTCTAATACTAAATATTTCTGTGCTGTCTATCTTTCCCATAACTCTACCGACTTTCCCAAATTCTTCGACTATTTAAACTCTAAAGTGGAACACATTCTATCTATCTCTCCCTTCTCTGAAATCTCCATCTTAGGAGATTTCAACGTTCACCACCGCCAATGGCTCTCCTCTCACTCTACTGACACACCTGGTGAACAAGCCTATGTCTTTTCTATCATAAATGACCTAGAGCAGCTGGTCAAGAAACCCATCCGTATCCCGGATCGCTTCGGAGATCGGCCCAACATTCTTGACTTATTTCTGACTTCTAACCCATCTTCTTATACTGTCAATCTTTTCTCTCCTTTGGGCTCATCCGACCATAAACTTATCTCTGTCACCTGTCCTATCTCTTCAGTACGGCCATCCGATCCTCCAAGCCGGCGGCGCTGCCGACTGGGAGGCTCTCCGGCAGTACTTCTTTGATTTCCAACGGAATGACTTCTGCTTCCGTGGCTGAGGACCCTCGGAGAGTGCTGAACGCATTACCGAGGTAATCCTCTCGGGCATGGAAGCGCGCATTCCATTTTCTTTCTCTCAGTTTAATGCAAAAAAAATCTTGGTTTACTCACGCTTGTTCTACTGCTGTCCACAACAAGGAGGAAGCATTCAAACGGTACCGACGCCTTAAAACTTCTTTCTTCCTATGTTCCTGCCCGGAATCAAGCCAAATCTGTTCTTCGACTTGCCAAGCACTCTTTCATCAATAATAAATGCACTAAACTATCCAACTCTAGCTCTTCCCAAGCTTTTTGGCATCTAGCCAAAAGCCTCTCCAACAACTTTTCTTCCTCGTCTTTCCCTCCCCTTTTCCACTCTGATGGCACAACCATCACTTCTTCCTCTGACAAAGCTGAATTCTTTGCTCAAACTTTTGCCAGAAACTCTACCTTGGATGATCCCAGTGCTATTCCTCCCTCTCCACCCCCCTCTCTCCTCCTTATGCCTAATATCCTAATCTCTTCTAAAGATGTACATTCTACCCTCTCTGGGCTTAATACTAAGAAGACGTACAGTCTGGACGGTGTTCCTCCTGTTGTACTTAAAAACTGTGCTTCCGTGCTGACCCCCTGCCTAGGCAAACTCTTTCGTCTCTGTCTCTCTTCTAATGTCTTTCCTTCTTGCTGGAAGTTTGCTCTCATTCAACCTGTCCCAAAGAAGGGTGACCGCTCTCAACCCTCCAACTATCGTCCAATTGCTCTCATCTCTTGTATCTCTAAAGTTTTTGAAACTTTTCTTGCTTCCAAATTTCTTAAGCATTTTTCTTCTCATAATCTGCTCTCAGATCGCCAGTATGGCTTCCTTAAGGGTCGCTTTACTGGTGATCTTCTTTCATATTATCTTACTAACTCTTGGTCATCCAACTTTCGGGACTTCGGCAAGATTTTTTCTGTTGCACTAGACATATCGAAGTCCTTCGATAGAGTCTGGCACAAATCTTTAATTTCCAAACTGCTCTCCTTCGGTTTCTGTCCCCCCATCTGTGCCTTTGTCTTTAATTTCCTTTCCGGCCGTTCCATAGCTGCGGTTGTAGACGGCCATCGCTCATTTCCTCATCCTATCAACTCCGGTGTTCCTCAGGGTTCTGTCCTATCTCCCATTCTCTTTCTAATTTTCATAAATGATCTTCTCAACTGTACATCCAGTCCCATCCATTCATATGCAGACGACTCTACTTTACACCACTCAATTAGTTTTCCAGAACGCCCCAACCAGCAGTCCCTCAAAAGTAAACGTAATGAAGCCATAAAATGCTTAACTTCTGATCTAGCTACTATTTCCAATTGGGGTAGAGAAAACCTTGTTGCATTTAATGCTTCCGAAACTCAATTTATCCATCTTACTACCCGCCAGGAACCTCCAGAGGACTATCCCTTATTCTTCAACAATACAAAAATCAACCCTTCATCTTCCCTTAATGTTCTCGGTGTCTCTTTTTCTTCTGCTCTCACTTGGAAAGACCATATTACCAGTCTCGCTAAGGCAGCCTCCCAGAAGCTGGGTGTGCTCAACCGCCTCAAGGGGTTCTTTACCCCTGCGCAGCTTCTTGCTCTGTACAGGGGCACAGTGCGTCCTTGTATTGAGTGTTGTTCACATGTATGAGAAGGATCCTCTCACACCGCACTCCTAGATAAAGTAGAAAGGAAAGCCTTTCGTATCATTAACTCCCATCCACTCACCAACTCTCTGCAATCTCTCTCTCTCTTCGCCGCATTGTTGCATCTCTCTCACTATTCTATCGCTACTACAATAATCAGTGTTCCTCGGAGCTTTATCAGTGTATACCAACCCCTCTAAGTAAATCCTCAAAGTAAATTGCGAATCAAAGTAAAACAAACCCGAAAGAATTCTATAGTTATATCAGAAAGAAAAAAGTAGTTATTTCAACTGTTGGATCGTTAGTCGATGAAAATGGAGAATACACCAAAGACGAAGTACAAATGAGTAATGCCCTGAATACCTTCTTTGCATCAATTTTTACAACAGAAGACCTCAGTGATATCCCTACACCATCGCTGATTCAGATTGATAATTCAGATGTTCTAAGCAATATCACCGTTACAGAGAGAGAAGTATTGAATTGTTTAGATAAACTCAAGGTAAATAAAATGCCTGGACCTGATACAATCTCACCTAGAGTTCTAAAGGAAGCTAAGGATGAGCTCTTCAAACCACTGACATTGCTATTCAATAAATCCTTGCAGTCTGGAACTATGCCTGATCAGTGGAAGCTAGCCAACGTAACACCGATATTCAAAAAAGGCAGCAAATCCCTACCCAGTAACTATCGTCCAATTAGATTAACCTCAGTTGTATGTAAAATGCTAGAAACACTCATAAGAGACAAACTCGTAAATCACTTAGAGGAAAATAACATACTTAAAGATACTCAACACGGCTTTCGTAAGAGGAAAATAACATACTTAAAGATACTCAACACGGCTTTCGTAAAAAAACGTTCCTGTTTAACAAACCTCTTAGACTTCTTCCACGATATCCTCAACCTCTACGATGAGAGTAAAGCTGTAGATATTATATACCTTGATTTTCAAAAGGCCTTTTACAAAGTTCCCCACAAATTTTTACTGCTAAAACTAAAAGTGCATGAAATACAAGACTGTGTGTTGAAATGGATAGCAAATTGGCTCAGCGACAGAAAGCAAAGAGTAGTCATAAACGGTAAGGCATCTAAATAGACCAATGTAAGTAGCGGGGTACCCCAGGGATCGGTACTAGGACCAATTCTCTTTCTAATTTACATCAACGACATAGATGAGGGTCTCACCTGTACAATCTCAAAATTTGCTGACGATACAAAAATTGCAAATAGCGTACTCTCAAAAGAACAAGTTGACGATATGCAACACAATCTAGATAAGTTGTCATGTTGGGCCCAAATTTGGCAAATGAGTTTCAATGCGGATAAATGTAAAGTACTACATATCGGATACCAAAATGAGAAAGCAAACTATTTGATGAATGGCACTCAGCTTAAGAATGTAAACAGAGAAACCGATCTGGGAGTAACAATATCGAGTAACCTAAAATCGAGTCAACAATGTTCAGAAGTTGTTAAGAAGGTAAACAAAATAATTGGCTTTATAGGCAGGTCATTTGAGCATAAATCCAAAGACGTTATCCTAACCCTTTACAATTCCTTAGTCCGCCCTCTTCTGGAATACTGCGTTCAATCCTAGTGCCCTTAACACCAAAAAGATATAGACAAGCTAGAACGAGTTCAACGTAGAGTTACCAAAATGATAACTAGCCTAAAGAACAAACCATACGAGGAGCGTCTTAGAGAATTAAATCTATTTCCTTTAACCCAGCACAGATTAAGAGGCGACTTAATTCAAGTGTTCAAAATCATCAAAGGCATCGACAATATGAACTGTAGTAAGTACTTCACTATCAACCAATCTAATTACACGCGGGGAAACGGTTGCAAAATTATTGGTAAATCTTTTAACTCACACGAAACTAAGAATTTCTTCTTCAATCGAGTTGTCAACTTATGGAATGGGCTTCCCCGAGACGTTATAGACTGCAGCACCGTTGATTCATTTAAACTTCGCCTAGACAAATATCTCGCATCAAACCCGCGACTGACTGCATTTGTAAATGAATAACTTTATTATATCCCCCCCTCAGTTACTATCCCATCTGTCCCCTACTAACTTCCTAATCCTGCCACGGACATTAGTTCCAGGGCAGTAGTTCCCTTTCCAATGTTCCCTTACCCACTCTAAACCTTGATAATTTGTTTTTTGGAGGACAAGCTGCCTAGAAGGGTCACTGACCTGTTGTTGCTTGATTTCCTTTGTACTCCTTTGTACTCTACATAGGGTACATAGTACCCGCCTTGCAACACAATCCCACCCCTACTCTGTGCAACTCTCCAACCCAAGAGTGAAATGCTATTCTCAGACTTTCTTCTATTCAACTGCTGAGCTCTGGAACTCTCTCCCAGAATCAGTCTTTCCCTCTTCCTATGACTTAAATTGCTTCAAACTCTGTGTGTCCAGTCATTTTAGCTCGAACGTCCCTTGATTTCGGCCCTGTTAATCTTTGAAATCTGGGGGAGGTACTCGCTGCAGGCAGTTATGCCTTTTGTTTCCCTCATTCACATAGAAAACAAAAAAGTAGTAAACAAAATTAGGCCTAAACAGGGCCTATAATTGTTCACTGCCCAACTTCCTGTACAGTAGAGCATTATGCTTTACATACAAGCAGCATTGAGCTTGCTATCATGTGGACAACATATATATATATAGTTCTAAGTAGTACTGTGGTGATAACTACATCAAATTAAACAACCACATTATATCCTGTAGCCGTGAAGGGAGAACAACATAAACTAAGCTACCTACTGGTATATCCAGCACATAATATTCTGCAGTCATCAATGGTCTAAAACAAACCCTACTACCTATTAGAACAATCGCCACATTATATCCAGAAATCAAGGTTATAAACACAACCATTAGATATATACAGGTATATCCTGAAGTCGACATATAATGCTACCTACTGTCACAATTATCACAATATACAGAAACACACATCATAAGCTGGTGTGCCAGTAGCACACCACATTACTACAATACTTAACCTGAAATTATGAAGGGTACAAATACAAACGTTGAACTGTGTACTTGCACAACCACCGCAGTAAATCCGTAGGGGATCAAATACTGGGACAATCAACAATGAATAGCCAGAAATCGTAAAGAGTAAAAACAAGCCATAATCTACGCACTTGCACAACCTCCGCGGTATATCCTAAAGTCGTCAAGGGTAAAGCCACCATTGTAGGAGCGGCCCTCCACCACGATCTGGAAGCGTGACCCTGAGAGTAGTGTCACTTGCCCGAACGTCCACCCTCTCCGCACGTCACTGCCAAGGGTGTAGCTCCAAATCTGAGGGTGGGAGAGTTAAGGATAGGCAGTATTATAGGTTAGTTATGATAATGTTTAAATCCAGTTGTTACAAACATTTTATGAATGGAGGATGCCTTTAGGCACATGGACCTTTTTGTTTTATCTGTGTTTTTCCTTCCTCCGTTCATTGTCTCTTAAAAAAAAAAAAAAAAAAAAAAAAAAAATAGTTAGGGTCATTGTTTGTTAAAGCGTCAATACACTCCAAAGAAATTCACCAGCGCTTGCAGAATATTAAAATAAATGAAATGAACAACCACTGAGTTATAAAAGAAACTGAAATAAAATGCAGTAAGAATAAGTACATGTAAGGGAGGGGGGGGGGGGGAGAAAGAGATGAGTAATAGAGATAGGGTAGTAATAAGATTATATAAGTATATGGAGGGAGAGTAAAGAGGAGACAGGAATGTTTTACTGAGGCTGGTCCGAGTGGTATTCGAATCTGCTCCTCTTTAGGCTTGCATTGCCTTGTACAGCATTCAATGCTACGGAATTTTAGATGGTCCTCACGAGACATACTGCATTATCTCATTTCTACAAATAATAATTGTGACTGGATGATACTAATATAGACTGATTTCTGTAGGGTAGGAGGATTATAGTTACGTCGAAAGGAAGACACAAGGAATAGGGAGGTGACCATGGAACTAAAGAAGTCACTGTATGATAGTGTGGTGATATTGACATTGACATACGGAAGTGAAGCATGAATGTTATTGGAGAGACAAGTAAAGAGTGAGAGGGGTGGAAATGAGTTACTTGAGAAGTACAAGTATAGAGATAGACAGACAAATGAGGAAGTACGAGAGTGATGTGGTATCGATATGGATGTGCTGGAGAGTGTGAAGAGGAACACCTTGAAGTGATTCGGTCAAGTGAAGTATACGGTGAGTGAGAGAATTACTATAAGAATGTATGAGAGTAAGGTGGATGGGCAGAGAGGAAGAGGCAGAACGAGATTGAGGTCGAAGGATGAAGTTGAGAGGTACAGGATTGATTGTGGTGTTGAGTGGGAAGAGGGGCACTGGCTAGCGGATGCAGAGGAGCATGAAGATGATTAATGCATGGCCACCCCCCTCGGGGATCAAGGCGTCTGGCTCAGTGTTGATTACTTTGTGCTGTAGTCTTACCAATGTGTCATCAGTGAGGTCACTAAGGAGTCTATCACCAAAGATCTGCTGTGCCGGCCGCTGATAGACACGAAGGGTGGAGTTGTCGGCCCCAAAGCCAGCAAACCAGAAGGCGAAGCAGGAGGGGGTGCGGTCCGTGGGTGGGTCCAGGGAGGGAGACACCAGCTGCAACCTCTGAGTGTTGCCGTTGAAGTTGAATACGTCAAAGTAGATGTAGCCGCCTGTAAGTAACACCAGTAACACAATTTAAGTATAGTTTCATGTCAACTCAACCAGTATATACAGTATATCTCAATCCAGTGCTACTGTAACCAAAGTCAATCAAACTAATGCCAACTTGAAGTCCTTAACTAATCCAACCTAAGCTTTCTTGGTTGAGATGTCGATTTCTTTAGCAATACTGATAGCTTTTTAAACATGACATAAACCATAACTATTTTAACACACTTTTCTCCAAACACATTCCTTTACTTTGAAATGTAATACACACAGGTCAACACTCCCACAACTTCACCCAACAAACAAAAGATCAATTTGTCCTACAACCTACAGAGCTGAGGCCTTCATTAGACTGGAACCCTCACAATAAACACCCCCCTAGGGGTAAGGGGGCCTCCATCTTATGGTGGAGGAAAAAAAGAATATGCCCCACCCGTCCTTCTGCGTGTCGTAGAAGGCGACAAATAGGGGGAATGGGGGTAGATTGTAGGCACCAATCGAACAGGGCTATACCCAGGAGAGGCTGTGGGCACATTTGATAAGGAATCGCTCCAGCCTCTCTTACTGATTCTCTTTGTGCCTCACTTACACTGAGAGTAGTCCAGCATGCTCTCACAAACCCTTCCTCCTCCTATCTACTTCACTACACTTCACATGCACACCACACTTCCTCCTTCATAATTATTAAAAACAAAACAATTATGAACGCAGGCCCAGCCTCGGAGTCCCCAGGGGGGGGGGGGGGGGACCATAAATACCCCCACACATGCCCGACCTTCCCCTGACGACCCCACTAAATACTCTGGACCACGGCCTGTCACTCTTACTATCAACTTTTGCAATATTAGCGGCCTTTCCTCTAATTTTCACTCTATCGAACACCATCTCTCCTCCTCCAAACCTGATCTTCTTTTCCTCACCGAAACTCAGGTGTCTGAAGCAACTGTCAGCAGCCTCTTCTCTGTATCCTCCTACTTTCTCTATCCTAGTTTCAAAGCCAGAGGCGAATGTTGTGCATACGTGCACAACAAACTCACTTGCTCTCGTGTTCCCGATTTCGACTACTCTGAATTCTCAACTTTATGGCTCAAGCTATCCTGTCATTCTCATACTAAATATTTCTGTGCTGTCTATCTTTCCCCTAACTCTACCGACTTTCCCAAATTCTTCGACTATCTAAACTCTAGAGTGGAACACATTCTATCTATCTCTCCCTTCTCTGAAATCTCCATCTTAGGAGATTTCAACGTTCACCACCGCCAATGGCTCTCCTCTCACTCTACTGACAAACCTGGTGAACAAGCCTACATCTTTTCTATCATAAATGACCTAGAGCACCTGGTCCAGCAACCCACCCATATCCCGGATTGCTTTGGAGATCGGCCCAACATTCTTGACTTATTTCTGACTTCTAACCCTTCTTCTTATTCTGTCAATCTTTTCTCTCCTTTGGGCTCCTCCGACCATAAACTTATCTCTGTCACCTGTCCTATCTCTTCAGTACGGCCATCCGATCCTCCCAGCCGGCGACGCTTGTGGCACTTTGGTGCTGCCGACTGGGAGGCTCTCCGGCAGTACTTCTTTGATTTCCCATGGAATGACTTCTGCTTCCATGGCCGAGGACCCTCGGAGAGTGCTGAACGCATTACTGAGGTAATCCTCTCGGGCATGGAAGCGTACATTCCATTTTCTTTCTCTCAGTCTAATGCAAAAAAAATCTTGGTTTACTCACGCTTGTTCTACTGCTGTCCACAACAAGGAGGAAGCATTCAAACGGTACTGACGCCTTAAAACTCAAGAATCTCATTCTTCCTTTGTTTCTGCCCGGAATCAAGCCAAATCTGTTCTTCGACTTGCCAAGCACTCTTTCATCAATAATAAATGCACTGAACTATCCAACTCTAGCTCTTCCCAAGCTTTCTGGCATCTAGCCAAAAACCTTTCCAACACCTTTTCTTTCTCGTCTTTCCCTCCCCTTTTCCACTCTAATGGCACAATCATCACTTCTTCCTCTGATAAAGCTGAACTCTTTGCTCAAACTTTTGCCAGAAACTCTACCTTGGATGATCCCAGTGCTATTCCTCCCTCTCCACCCCCCTCTCTCCTACTTATGCCTAATATCCTAATCTCTTCTAAAGATGTACTTTCTACCCTCTCTGGGCCTAATACTAAGAAGGCGTACGGGCCGTACGGTGTTCCTCCTGTTGTTCTTAAAAACTGTGCTTCCGTGCTGACCCCCTGCCTAGGCAAACTCTTTCGTCTCTGTCTCTCCTCTAACGTCTTTCCTTCTTGCTGGAAGTTTGCTCTCATTCAACCTGTCCCAAAGAAGGGTGACCGCTCTCAACCCTCCAACTATCGTCCAATTGCTCTCATCTCTTGTATCTCTAAAGTTTTTGAAACTATTCTTGCTTCCCAATTTCTTAAGCATTTCTCTTCTCATAATCTGCTCTCAGATCGCCAGTATGGCTTCCTTAAGGGTCGCTCTACTGGTGATCTTCTTTCATATCTTACTAACTCTTGGTCATCCAACTTTCGGGATTTCGGTGAGACTTTTTCTGTAGCACTAGACATATCGAAGGCCTTCGATAGAGTCTGGCACAAATCTTTAATTTCCAAACTGCCCTCCTTCGGTTTCTGTCCCTCCATCTGTGCCTTTGTCTCTAATTTCCTTTCCGGCCATTCCATAGCTGCGGTTTCTGAACGGCCATAGCTCATTTCCTCATCCTGTTCCTCAGGGTTCTGTCCTATCTCCTATTCTCTTTCTAATTTTCATAAATAATCTTCTCAACTGTACATCCAATGCCATCCATTCATATGCAGACGACTCTACTTTACACCACTCAATTAGTTTTCCAGAACGCCCCAGCCAGCAGTCCCTTAAAAGTAAACGTAATGAAGCCATAAAATGCTTATCTTCTGATCTAGCTAGTATTCCAATTGGGGTAGAGAAAACCTTGTTGCATTTAATGCTTCCAAAACTCAATTTATCCATCTTACTACCCATTAGGAACCTCCAGATGACTATCCCTTATTCTTCAACAATACAAAAATCAACCCTTCATCTTCCCTCAATGTTCTCGGTGTCTCTTTTTCTTCTGCTCTCACTTGGAAAGACCATATTACCAGTCTCGCTAAGGCAGCCTCCCAGAAGCTGGGTGTGCTCAACTGCCTCAAGGGGTTCTTTACCCCTGCGCAGCTTCTTACTCTGTACAGGGGTGCAGTGTGTCCTTGTATTGAGTATTGTTCACATGTGTGGTGAGGATCCTCTCACACCGCACTCCTAGATAAAGTAGAAAGGAAAGCCTTTCGTATCATTAACTCCCGTCCACTCACCAACTCTCTGCAATCTCTCTCTCTTTGCCGCAATGTTGCATCTCTCTCACTATTCTATCGCTACTACAATAATCAGTGTTCCTCGGAGCTTTCCCAGTGTATACCACCTCCTCTACGTAGGGTATGTAGTACCCGCCTTGCAACACAATCCCACCCCTACTCTGTGCAACTCTCGAACCCAAGAGTGAAACGCTATTCTCAGACTTTCTTCTATTCAACTGCTGAGCTCTGGAACTCTCTCCCAGAATCAGTCTTTCCCTCTTCCTATGACTTAAATTGCTTCAAACTCTGTCTGTCCAGGCATTTTAGCTCGAACGTCCCTTGATTTCGGCCCTGTCACTCTTTGAAATCTGGGGGAGGCACTCGCTGCAGGTAGTTATGCCTTTTGTCAATATCATTCACATAGAAAAAAAAAACAAAAAAACACAAGTATCTCACCTAAGACCCACTCTGTCAACCATGATGTCAGGTCGATGAGAGGGTGATACAGAGATTCAATAATAATCAAAGTTGGAGGGGAAATTGAACCAGAACTCATACAACACTCATAGATCCATTCTTACAGAATAATCACACAACACTTACAGACCCACTCATATACAATATCCACAGCTATTTAAGGCTACATCTACACAACTCCCACACAAACACACACCCAAGAACCATCCTGTGAGCCATAGGTATGGTCAAGCATACTGGCAGGTTTACGTGAGGTTGAGGCAGGGATTGAAAAGAATTCTGTACCCAAGTTTAGGTTGATTCAGTATTCACACAACACTCTTAAACCCGTATTTACAAAACACTTTAGAGCCAGCGTCACACAAACTCACACAACACTTTGATCCACATACACACACATACACAATTTGCATAACTCAAAAGCCTGCATGTAAACCACACTTTTCATACCCTCACATACATACCCCTCTCCCACACACCCCTACAAGACTCACCCTGAGAGCTATAGGTATGGTCGAGCATGCTGGCGGGTCGACGGGAGGGTGAGGCGGGGATCCATGAGAAGTCAGAGTCTGAGGTAAGGTTGAGCCACCCACACGAACCTCTAGTAAAGGTACAGTCCCCTGCACGTACCATTGCAGCCTCGGGGAGAGCTGGCGGAAACAGGCATGATGATGATAATAAAGAAATATTGATTGTGGGGAGATGAATTAATTGTTGGAAAAAACTGTAGAAAGAGCTGAGGAGAAAAGGTTTGTTTGTGGGAAGATGGATGAATTGTAGGAAGACACTTTATGTAAAGCTAGGTTAGAAATAAATTGATTATTGAGACCTGCAGGAAAAGGGGATTGATTTGGGGGATATCTTGGGAGGGAAGGTATGTCGATTGTAGACAACTGGAGAGGAGGAAGTGATTGTGGATATAGCAAGATAGACAGTAGGGAGAGTTGGGGAAGAGAGTGACTGATTGTATAGGATAGAGAGGAAGAGCATGAAGGTGAGGTGAAGTCAGCCATATGAACCATTAATTAAGATCCAGTCATCTTCACCCTCCAGTATTGCTTCGAAGAGTGCTGACGGAGAGGGATGACTGAGGATTGAGGGGTGAGAGCTGAGGTACTGACTGTGGGATAAGAGGGATATAGTTATAGAAAAGAGGTAATGATTGTAGAAAAAGTTCAGGAAAGAGAGATATATAGTGGCTATGAGGAGAGGGCTTGATTACAAGATGAGACTGATTGTGGGGAGAGCTGAGAAATATAAGGCCTGAGTGTAAATATCTGGAGGAGAGAGTGACGGATTGATATACAACGAAGATCCAAGATAAATCAGAATCGGAGTGAGTTTGAGCCAGCCACATAACTCCTGGATGAAGGTACTATCACTGCCTCAGGGACAGTTAGCGGAGAGAGGAGTAATTATTGTGAGTACTGACTGATTGTGCAGAGAACTGTGGTACTGATAGTGGCGAGAGAGTGACTGATTGTGTGGAGAGGTCCGGGTGGGATGAAGAATTCGTTTTTGGTAGAGTAGGGGGACTGTTGCGGAGAGACTTGTGAGATGTTGGAAGACAAAATAAGAGAACAAATAAATTGTATAAGATATCAGGAGAGGGAAGTAATGGAGTGTAGTGATTCATTCAGATAGATAATTGCATGTGGATAGGAAAAGATCTATGAGCAAAAATTATTCTCCTGTGAACCATGGCTAAACATATTAGTATAACAAGAGCTGCAGAACACACAAGATTTAAGTAAGATGAATGGACGAATAACGGAATGCAAACTAATGTGTTTTATCGATTATAATATATCAGAACTTCATAGTGTTTTCAGAGTAGCTTATTTAGTTTAGTAAGGATTTGTAGATTCAAGAGGATATGAAGCTCAATAAACTTACTTGGACAATTGCCTTCAAAGATACTGACGTCATCAACAGCTATGGTGCCTGAGCTGTCAGACGAACCCCACACACCCTCGAAGATTATCTGTAACATAGTAATACAGTGAGAATAAGTAAAATGAAAGCTATAATATACTAGTCAATTTTGAAAAACTATACAGTATATGAACGAAAATTAGGAGAACATGGATTATAACTGAACTTCATGGATATAAGTAATGACTTTGGTAAAGCCAATTAAGAAACTCAACTTGCTCAGGCATGGTAATGTGAATCATGTATCCAGCGTATTAGATACTTTAGAAATCAATTGAATGTAAACTGAGTACTCGAATTGTGTATAAATTGGGCTACGATTAGTTTTGGTAGTGGTACGCTGACTATAATTATTGGCAACACTGCTCTAAGTCAATAGCCTAACGTGGGAGGTAGACTGAGGTTTAGGGTTTAGATTTTCCCTGGCAGTCACAGTTCATGAGGTGCTGTCCCCTTCTTGCTGGAAGTTTGCTCTCATTCAACTTGTCCCAAAGAAGTGTGATGTCTCTCAACCCAAACTCTCCATCTATCTATGTATGTATAATTTATACTCTGGCACCTTCCCCAGTTTTTTTTTTTTTTTTTTTTTTTTATCAGGGTGGCCGACTCGAGACAGAGCCCGAACAGGGACATCACAACACATCAGAAAACAAAACAAAACATAAAATCTCACACACACATCTAGGTCGCCCAGGAGAAATTCCCAGAGACCCAGGCCCATTTGGGGTCCCCAGCAAAAGATTCCCAGGTCCCAGATCCCCCGGAGAGGCGCCGACTTCCGCAGGCAGACCCGCAGCAAAGCTTCACCACCACAAGCCCACCCACCATGTTTCCAGGCGCACCCTTCATTACCACCGGCTCCCCCGGGCCAGGCGCCTGATGGACTACTATCTAGTGATTCTAGTCCAACTGGCGCATGACCCTCTCTCCCAAACGACCGCTTTTACATTCATCTATTTACAAGCATTCTCTATTCATTCCTGTTTATTACCACTTCCTTTGCCTGATCTATCGTCATTCCTCTATCATCCAAAGCTTGTCTTAAACAGGTTCTCCATCTCAATGGGGGTCTTCCTGCCCTTCTATCTCCCCTTGTATCTGTCTCCCATATTCTACCCATCACAATCTTCCACATGACTATCCCTTACTCTTGAACATTACACAAGTAAATATTTTATCTTCTTTCAATATTCTTGGTGTTTCTTTTCTTGGAAAGAGCATATTACCACACTTGTTAATACAGCTTCCCAAAACTTAGGTGAGCTCAACTGTCTCCGTCGGTTCTTCACCCCTGCACAGCATCTTGCTCAGTACAGGGTCATAGTGTGCCCATGTATCAGGTATTGTTCACATGTGTGGGGAGGTTCCACCCATACCGCAATTCTCGAAAGAGGAGAGTCAAAATAATTTAGTCTCAAAAATTCACATCCTCTTACTAATTCTTTACAATCTCTCTCAACACGCGGCAATGTTCCATCTCTCTCTCCTCTACAATCAATGTTCTTCAGAGCTTTCTCAGTGTATTATCTCCTCCCTTACGAAGAGCAAGGGGCACCGCTTTTCAACACATTCCCACCCCTATTCTGTCCAACTCTCTAACCCAAGAGTAAACCGATTTTCCCAGTCTTTCTTCTACTCAACAAGTAAGCTCTGGATCTCTCTCCCTGAATCTGTCTTTGCTTCATCCTATGACTCATACTGCTTCAAGCTCCGTGTATCCAGACATTTTGACTCGAACGTACCTTGATTCGGCTCAGTCTCACTTTTTCAACTTTGGGGGAGACACTTATTACATGCAGCTTTGCGTTTTGTCTCCTTCATACACATTAAAAAAATAATGTAGAAGCCGTAGAAACTGTAGAACTAAGTAATGCAACAATTTACTTAGAAATGTTTATGACCTTGAATGGGAATGAACCTGTTCTAAAGCGTAATAAAAATGAAGTATGTATGCCCTGTTCAATGAGTAGGGATAGCAGATGGGTATAGGTGGTTTGGCAGCATTTTACCGATCATGTTTCACATTAATCGCTGTAATTTTATCACCACAATTCTCCCTTCAACTGGGCCATTATTCACACAGGGAGAGAAGGGGAAGAACGGTCCATCTTGGCCTCAGTGGTTCAGGAGGGCATAGGAAGTGCTCATTGTGTGATTTGCTTGTTGCCCATATTAACAACAAACTGGAAAAATATCATCATCTTCATCATCAATGCCTACTGGGAATACCCTGCTAAAGGATGGCCTTGGTAGAAATGTCTCCAGGCTACTTTGTCCATACATGTTCCCTTTTCCTACACCACAAAGCACCTTCCATGGACATAAAAATCTGAGGGAAAAGTGTACATGAATCTTTCAATAAACTTAAAACTCAATGCCTCACCTGGAAGTCAGACTCAGCTCTGAAGGGTGCCTGGGCAAAGTACCAAGTAAGTCCCTGGAAGTTCTGTAGTGACCAGAGTGGGGTGAGGATGAGGGAGGAGGGTAGGTCCAGGGAGGGGGGCAGGTCCAAGGGGGTGGCGGCCCCTGTGTCTTCTCTCATCAGGAAGGCCGCCAGGGAGCCAAGGTTGGGGTCCAGTTCGTCCAGCGGCTCAAACATCATATACCTGTAAAATATATTAAAACAATATGTAGGTTGAGGATGGATTAAGAATATTAATTACTATGCCCGGAAGAATGCATAACATAGGTAGATACATTTTACTATAATCATACTGGCAAAGTTCAACATACAAAATCAAATTCAAAAATTACTTTGTAATGTTTTTGGACATACATGGCTACAGTACATATACAATACTCAGAGGTTCTGGGAGTACTAGCGAATGCCAGACTGGATTTATGCAGAATGACTGAGACCAAATGGAAGGGTACATGTGTGAATGAATGGGAGTATGGAATGGTTGTGTGTGCTAAAATAACTAAGAATGAGAGAGCGAAAGGTGTGTGTTTGTTTGTAAGTAACAAGTGGAAGGAGTGTGTAAGGGAGTATGGTTCTAAGGGAGTATGGTTCTGTGGGTGTAAGGATTGTGTAGGTGATAATGAAAGTGATAATACAAACAGGTGGTTGTGTGTGTGTGTGTGTGTGTGTATGCGCCTACATAATATAAAGCATGGTGGATTGAAGAGGTGAAACTAGCAGTTGAAGAGAAAAAGAAAGCATATAGAGTTGGGTAGTAGAGGGATTGAACATTTGGAGAGACAGAAGGGAAAGGTACTTGGAGAAAAAGACAGTGGTGAAGAGAGTAGTAAGGGAAAGTAAGAGAAGAGTAGATGAGGAATTTGGAAGGAATTTAATTGTAATGTGGAGGAAGTGTAAGAAATTGTTCTGGAAAGAGGTAAAGAAAGTTAGGGAAGGTGGCAAGGGAAGTAGTGTGGGAGTGAAAGATAAAAATTGGAGAGTGCTAGCAGAGAAGCAAGAGAGAGTTGAGAGATGGAGAGAGCACTTCAATGAGTTGTTGAATGTAGGAAATGAAACGTCGGCAAACATACTGTAGTTGGATGGAGTATGGGAGGGAGAAGAAGAGAAGTGTTGGAGGAGGAGGCGGGGATTAGGTCAGAAGTGTGTGAGGCCTTGAAAGTGTGAAGATGGGGAAAGCATCAGGAATTGATGGAGTGTGTGGAGAGATGCTGAGGCATGGTGGTGAGATAGTGATTGAATGGGTATGGCAAATGTGTAGACTAGCATGGGAGAAGGGAAGTGTGCCTGAAGACTGGAAGACAGGCTTAATAGTCCCCCTCTATAAGGGCAAAGTGGAGAGAGGAGTGTGAGGCAATCACATGGGAATATGTCTCCCAAGCATAGTAGGGAAGATGTACAGTAGGGTAGTGATCGAGAGAGTGAGAGTGAAAACGGAAAACTGAGTAGGTGAGAAGCAGGGCGAGTTTAGGAATGGAAGAGGGTGTGTCGACCAGATTTCTTCCTTGACATGTGTTGTTGAGAAATATCTGGAGAAGGGATAAAAGTTGTATGCTGTCTTTATGGACTTGGAGAAGGCCTATGCCAGAATTAATAGAGAAGGTCTGTGGAAGGTATTAATAATAACAGAGTAGCTGGCAAGTTGCTGAAAGCAGTGAAGAGCATGTATGAGGGTGCAAACGCGTCAGTATGTGTGGAGAATGAATAGAGCAATTTCTTTGATCTGAATGTTGGGTTAAAGCAAGGGTGCGTGGTGTTCCCATGGTTGTTCAATATTTATGTGGAGGGAATCATGAAAGAAATTCAAGGAAGAGGTGTGGATGTTGCTGTACCTCTGATAACTGCCTTCGTGGTGTAATGCATAAGGTGTTGATATTCGGTGTGAGCGTCCTGGGTTCGAATCCACGGACTGCCACATGTGTTTGTAATATTTCATTAATCGATTTTAGGAGTAGAGTTGGTTGTTGGAAGGAACATAATAAAGGAAGGAAATATAGAAGTTGCCTGTACTGCTGTTTGCTGACAATGCAGTTCTGATGATTGATAATGAGTGGGAGTTACAGGGTCTGGTAAATAGCTTTGGAACCGTGTGTGAGCAAAGGAACCTGAAGGTAAATGCGGGAAAGAGTAAGGTTATGGGCTTCGAAAGGGGTGCAGTCACAGAGTGTGAGGTGAGGCCGAATGGTCAGGATATGGAGAATGTCACCTCATTAAGTTATTGGGCAGTGTGATGAGTAATGATGGGAGTATGGAGGATGAAGTGCGGGAGAAGGTGCAACAGGGGAAGAGGGTTGTATGAACGCTGTAAACAGTGACAAAGAATAGGGTGGTCAGCATGGAAGTAAAAAGTAATTGAATGATAGTGTGGTAATTCCGAGATTGACGTACAGGAGTGAAGCATGGACATTGTTGGAGAGGCACAATTCAAGAGTGAGAGGGGTGGAAATGAGTTACTTGAGAAGTGCATGTGGAGTTACATGGAGGGATAGACAGACGAATGAGGAAGTTTGAGAGTGCTGTGGTGTGGATGTGGATGTACTGGAAAGTGTGAAAAGAAACACCTTGAGATGGTTCGGCCATGTGGAACATATGGGAAGCGAGAGAATGACTAAGAGAGTGTACAAGAGCGAGGTGGAGGGACAGAGAGGGAGAAAAACAGACCGAGAGTTAGGTGGACGGATGAAGTTAAGAGTTATATGAGAGAAAGCAGTGTTGGTTGGGAAGAGGGGCGTCTGCTGGAAGGGGACATAGGTGCTTGGGGCGATTCATTCGGGGTCACCCCTTCGGGGATCATGGCATCTGGCAATAGATAGATAGATAGAATAGTCAAGTCATTTTTTCTTACAAATATCTTAAACAATCTATACAAAATACACAATAATCTAGCATTAACTTTAATGAAACACATGCTCACCAGAACGAGAGACACTTGACTGTGCCTCGTCCGTCCATGACAGGTGAGAGGAGCCAGGCACGGTCACCTTCCAACCTCTTAGTGGGACTCTCCATAGTCATGTAATATCCTGCACGGACGAGAGCAGGAAGCAATACAAATAGACATAAACTTGGATTGTAATTTAACATTGCTTAACAATATAGGGCTAATTTTAATCATATATAACTCAAGATTTGAAACTTGGAGAAAGAGAACAAAGGCTCCAAGTTTTATATTCCAGGTGATGTGTGTGAACATTTTTCACAAGGGGTATTTTGTGTTTCATGTTACCTGACAAATGATAATACATGCTATATTTCATTTTGTGTTTCATGTTACCTGACAAATGATAATACATGCTATATTTCATTTTGTGTTTCATGTTACCTGACAAATGATAATACATGCTATATTTCATTTTTGTATATTTACTAAAATATTCTAAGAGGAATGGATTCATATACATAATGTTTTATTTTAAGGATCGAGTGCTCCTATAGTAACTAGGCCTACAGGCTACCATCATGAAGAGTGGGCAAGGTATTATATATCATGATAAACTCTTATACCGTGCTGAGCGGCGGTGGTATGGTCGGTGGTTGGGAAGGTTCTGTCTGAGGCTTTGACACGGAGGAAGTCCAGGTTGTCAATACGCTGGCGAGGTGACGCGTTGGCCCAACCACACACGTCCTCCTCAAAGGTACAGTCGCCAGAAGTGGGTGGAGAGGCCACCGTCGGAAGAGCTGGGGAGAAGAAGCGGATATTATAGGGTGTATGTGGATAGGACATGGAGGATGAATGTTGAAAATAATGAAGGTGAGAGAGTAAGGAGCTCTGCATACTCAATTCATGGAGCATTTCAGCCATAGTTCTATTTTTAGTAGGGATTTCGTATGGGGAAGTTTGATCATTTTGTCAAAGCAATATGATTGATGCTTCTAACTTTGCCTACAATTAAATAATTTATGCAGTCAACAGTGGCAAAATATTGATATAACGGATGAATATACAGAATGAATAACTTACTAGCACAGGGTCCAGAAATTATGGTAATGTCATCAAGCGCGATGTCTCCCAGTCGCGGCCTGCCCACCGACCCCTCGAAGATCACCTGTACACAGTTAATAATACAAGTGGGGGTTAACAGGCGAGAAAGGGAGCAGAGAATAAAAATAATGGACAAAGTACAAAATCAGTAAACTGGTATGTATTGCAGGCAAAATAAACAAGAAATGTGTGTATTGTGTTGTGGACAGTACTGTAAGCCATCTTTTCCCTCCTACATAATAGTTGTTGTTGTTGTTGTTGTTCCCCAGACTGCCTGACCGAACAGCCCCAAGGCCCCGAGCAAGGCCAAGGCCATAACCGAGCGCCCCCACAGAACCCTCCCTGCCTACCACAATAAAGCCTGGGTGACCGAAGCCACTCCATGGTGCGGAGCTGAGGAGGGTGCGGAAACGCCTGGGAAACCAAAGCCCCACCCAGGGCCCTGTGCCCCTCAGCAATTATAAAGAGAAAGTTGAGGGGCAAAGGAAAAATGTGACGCTTTGGCTTCCAATATTGGTAGATTGGGAGGTCAATCCACGGAACAGACGCCGTCACTTGAGATCTAGAAAATATTTAAGTAAAAGGAACAGTCAGAGTAAGCTATGGGTATGGCAGAGCTCGCTCAGTTCTCACTCTGATAGACTAGCCCATCACCACATGACTAGAACCCAACCCTCTCAGCATCAGCTAGGAAAGGCCCTAGAAAGTCGCCTTTGGCGGGGGGATAGCTCCCCTATTTCAATCCCTTTCGGGGTTGGGCACCCGCCCCTACATAATAGTTAGGTAGTTTAGATACAAGTAGCCTCGTAAGGATCAATATATGTGTTGTTGTTGTTGTTGTTGTTGTTGTTGTTTGCTTCCCTTTGTACTCCTTTGTATGTGTGAGTTATCGATACTTATATAAACTCTATGGAAACCACTACCTATAATTGACTGCCTAGCTGCCAATATCAACAACAGTGTGTCTGCCTGGGTATGTTTTCATTGAATCATAACCAAACGTAAATCAATGCTGTGTTCATAACATACGTAGGAACTGGTCATGTAATTCAAAGGTAATTTCATACCTTTTGAAGCATTATGGTATCGAACAGATAGCTAGACATTGATCATACACTAACTCAACTCCGTTAATGTAAATAATTAACATAAATTAAAAGAATGATATTAGATGAAGTACAAATATTATTTAGTTCAAAATGTAAACAAATAAAAAATAGTTAAGAGCATATGAAAACAAGGAACATTTAATTCAGCCGAGTTCGGAATTGTGAAATGTTATATATTATAAAATAAAACTAAAGAATGTTATTGATATATTAGGCAATAGTAGTGTTTTTCAAGTATTAACTTTGCTGAACATTTGACTTAAACAACAAAAATGATTGACTTGAACACAGCTGTAGGCTAGACCGAGGCCAGTGGTAATGTTGTGTGGGTGCCCGTGGTCCTTGGGGGGGGGATGGGCGTATTGACTTGAACACAGCTGTAGGCTAGACCGAGGCCAGTGGTAATGTTGTGTGGGTGACCGTGGTCCTTGGGGGGGGATGGGCGTATTGACTTGAACACAGCTGTAGGCTAGACCGAGGCCAGTGGTAATGTTGTGTGGGTGACCGTGGTCCTTGGGGGGGGGATGGGCGTATTGACTTGAACACAGCTGTAGGCTAGACCGAGGCCAGTGGTAATGTTGTGTGGGTGACCGTGGTCCTTGGGGGGGATGGGCGTATTTATTTCATCATTTATGGATCTTTTTATAATTTTTTTAGTTTCCTCCCTAGACGTCCATCAATCTTCAAAAATCAACCCCCAAGACCCTCCTTCAAGATGAATTTGTACATTTTTCGATAGAAAAATTTCCCGGCCGAAGGCCGGTTTCTCTTAAATTACAGGCTCGAAAGGGGTCTTGGGAGTATTTTGTTAAGCTTGATGGAGGTCTAGGCAGCAAACTAACAGCCTCCCCTTAACCCTCTTGCCACCTAACCTAAGTAGCTTAGTGTGGTTAACGGTACTAGGGTTTATGGGGGAGGGGGCACTTTTTGGTAAATATTTTAATTTATTTATTAAATGTGTAGTTTCCTCCCTAGGCCTCCATCAAACTTAAAACAAAACAACCCCAGGATCCCCTTTCAAGATATATTTGTACATTTTTCGGTAGAAAAATGTTCCGGCCGAAGGCCAGTTCCTTCTAAATTAAAGGCTCGCTATCGCTCGCCAGGGAAAACATTGACAACTAAATTATACGAAAAGTCTTAATATTGACAAAGAAAAGGAGCGAAAGGTCTTAAAATCGTCAAACAAATGGGCCAAACGTCATAAAATCTGAAAGCTAATGGGGCTAAGCATGAGGAAGAAGGGGTACCATGAACACGAACCATCTCCCCTTAAGTTACACCAGTTGGCATGAGAGCCCCTGATATAGTTTCCGGGTTCCTTCACCACTTGGAACAACGAACCATCTCCCCTTAAGTTACACCAGTTGGCATGAGAGCCCCTGATATAGTTTCCGGGTTCCTTCACCACTTGGAACAACGAACCATCTCCCCTTAAGTTACACCAGTTGGCATGAGAGCCCCTGATATAGTTTCCGGGTTCCTTCACCACTTGGAACAACGAACCATCTCCCCTTAAGTTACACCAGTTGGCATGAGAGCCCCTGATATAGTTTCCGGGTTCCTTCACCACTTGGAACAACGAACCATCTCCCCTTAAGTTACACCAGTTGGCATGAGAGCCCCTGATATAGTTTCCGGGTTCCTTCACCACTTGGAACAACCATTTGTCTCTCTCTTCCAAGGTATTGTCACTTGTGTTCACCGTTTTCGCTTTCCTTGTCTTTTCCTCATAAAACATTAACTTTGCTCTCGCTTTCGTTTCTCTCTCTCTCTCTCTCTCTCGTTTTCTCTCTCTCGTTTTCTCACTCTCTCTCTCCCTCTCTCGCTTTCTCTCTCTCTCTCTCTCTCTCTCTCGTTTTTTCTCTCTCTCTCTCTCTCTCGTTTTTCTCTCTCTCTCTCTCTCTCTCTCTCTCTCTCTCTCTCTCTCTCTCTCTCTCTCTCTCTCTCTCTTTCTCTGTTACCTTAAAGGGTGTGGCTGAGGATAGAGGCAGCTGACCCATGACCCATCTTCCTCCCCTGTTGCCTTGTAGTGTCCACAGGCTTCGCTCTTTCCGGGTGACCACATCCTGCAGCACAATACTCAGCCGACCCACCCCGGACCCGGACATATACGTGTGGAACCTCATACACGGGGGGTTGTTCGGGTCTGGTTGAGTCAGGAGAGAGTTAGTTATAGGCTATTTTTTTTTTCCAGCTGAGAGAAAATTGGCATGTTTCTATCTTAGTTACTCAGCTATAAGGTAGATTTTGTAGCGAAATATTATGTTAATTATGAAAACTTGGCATTAATACGACACACAACCATAGTTGTTTCATATATTTTCATTAATTATCTAGAAATCAGCTACTAAAGATTCAATTTACCATCAGCTGGGAAAAAATATAGTATAGTTAAAATAGGACTTCAGAGGCTATCAACCCTTCTGGATTATTAAGCCAGCACACTGCAAGTCAAGAATAGCGTCAGGACTGGAACTCTTTTCGAGAACTCCAGTCCCTTGAGGAGAGAGGTAAAGGGGTCCAAATTTGAATCTTGTAGGTACAATTGGTGTCACTTCCATGCACGGCATGGTCATTGGTAAACTTATATAAAAGAGCATAGAGTAAAGAAACACACAGCTTTACTTGTTGAAGCTCTATACAATATTGTTTCTTGTTATTGACCTATAAAGACTAAAACACAGCTTCTTTATTCTATGTTTATATTATCAAATGACTATGAAGATGTACGAAGTGAGGTGGAAGGACAGAGGGAGAGGTAGACCGAAAGAGAGGTGGAAGGATGGAGTGAGGAAGTATATGGATGAAGGCGGTGCTGGTTGGGAGGAGGGGCGTCGACTGACTGGGGACAGCGGTGCATGGGCGCGATTCGTTCGTGGCCACCCCTTCGGGGATCACGGCGTCAGGCAATAGACAGATAGATAGATAGATATTATCAAATTTATCGATGTCAGTGCCCTCCTCGGAACTGACTTCAACTACACATTCGATATATTAGTGCATAGATTAATGCTTTGACGTTGGATTATTTTGGTTGTCTCGATAAAAAATGTTCTAGATTCGTAGAGGGGTCTACAATAATCTTTCGAGTTAAAGGGTTGTATGGATTATTGCATCAATGTATGCTCCAGATTAATGCTTCCAAGTAAAGAGGCTTCTTCCTCTCCTTGGCAGCAATTTCGTAAGTATGTCAGTGTTTCAGTCCATCTCGTGGGAAAGAACACAAGAAAACGGGAGTCTGCAGAAATCCGATTGCCCCACACAAGGCAGATCCCTTTCACACCCAGCCCATCACGTTAATGTGCCAATCTAATTTTTGTCTTGAAGATCTCTATCGTTCTTGACCCTACAATACAATAGTACTCGGTAGCCTATTCCACATATCTACTACTCTGTTACCAAACCAGTGCTTGCCTATATGTTTTCTGAGACGAAACTTGTCAAATTTAAAACCATTGTGTTCGAGTTCTTTAGCTTTCACTGAGTCTCAGTACATCTTTCATGTCCCCCTTATTAATCCCACTCACCCACTTGAACACCTCTATAATATTCCCTATAACTTTACACCTCTATAATGCATGCAAATCTAATTGTGTCAACCTTTTTTACATATGGAAGAATTATAATATTGTGGATCATTTTTGTATTCTTCGTTGTACTACTTCCAAGGAAGTTGTGTCCATTCTGAAATATAAACACCGACACTTCATTAAGCATAATCCATGTGGCCTCACTAATGCTAGGTACATTTTCAAGATTACGTCTGCTGTTCTGTAACTCACGCTTTTAGCTATAAATACAAGAACTCTATTTGCCTTATTTCGAACACTATTACACAGTTTTCTTGGTTTCAGATCACTGCTGACGATGACTCCCAAATCTGTTTAACTTTCTAAGTTACTTATATCTATATTTTCAAACTTATATCCTGCATTTTCTGTCGATTTCCCAAATTTCACTACACTATTTTTATCACATTGAACTTCATCTGCCAATTTAATGCCCATTTGTGTTGTATATCTATATCTCTTTGGAGAGACAGAATATCATTATCAGAATGAAAAACTCCACCTATTCTAGTGGCATCTGCAAATTTACTGATCTTGCTAGTTATGCCTACATGAAGGTCGTTAATGTAAATGATGAACACCAGAGGACCTAAAACAGATCCTCGTGGGACCCCACTCTTCACTACACCCCAGTCTGATTGTATACCATTTATGCCAACTCTTTGTTTCCTACCAATTAACCATGACCTAATCAATCTTAATAGAATTCCCGATTCTCCATGAGCTTCTACTATTCTAAGCAATCTTTCGTGGGGGACTTCATCGAATGCCTTACTGAAATGTTAATATATTATACCATATTCTTTGCTGGAGACCTCTTATGTTCTTTAGTCTCAGGGTCTTTTGGGCGAATTTTTTTAATTTTGTTTTTTGTGTTGTTTTTTCTGTTTGGGCTCTGTTTCGAGTCGGCCACCCCCAGCTATGGAGTGTGTACCTGAGTATATACATACATACATACATACATACATATACTTTGTCATTATCTACTGCTTCGTATACTTGGGATTTTTTTTCTCAATAAATTAGTGAGACAGGACCGACCCTTCGTGATACCATACTGATAACCTTTAATAAGTTGGTGACATTCTAGATGCTCTCTGATTTTGTGTGCAATAAATAATTCAAATAATTTACCTATAACTGATGTTAAGCTAATTGTACGATAATTTCAAGCAATAGATTTGTTTCCATTTTTTAATATCGGTACAACATTAGCAAGACTCCACTCATCACGGACTAGACCCAGATTATCGGTACAACATTAGCAAGACTCCACTCATCACGGACTAGACCCAGATTATCGGTACAACATTAGCAAGACTCCACTCATCACGGACTAGACCCAGATTATCGGTACAACATTAGCAAGACTCCACTCATCACGGACTAGACCCAGATTATCGGTACAACATTAGCAAGACTCCACTCATCACGGACTAGACCCAGATTATCGGTACAACATTAGCAAGACTCCACTCATCACGGACTAGATCCAGATTATCGGTACAACATTAGCAAGACTCCACTCATCACGGACTAGACCCAGATTATCGGTACAACATTAGCAAGACTCCACTCATCACGGACTAGACCCAGATTATCGGTACAACATTAGCAAGACTCCACTCATCACGGACTAGATCCAGATTATCGGTACAACATTAGCAAGACTCCACTCATCACGGACTAGACCCAGATTATCGGTACAACATTAGCAAGACTCCACTCATCACGGACTAGACCCAGATTATCGGTACAACATTAGCAAGACTCCACTCATCACGGACTAGACCCAGATTATCGGTACAACATTAGCAAGACTCCACTCATCACGGACTAGACCCAGATTATCGGTACAACATTAGCAAGACTCCACTCATCACGGACTAGACCCAGATTATCGGTACAACATTAGCAAGACTCCACTCATCACGGACTAGATCCAGATTAAGAGAATTACTTAATAGTTCTGTTAAAAGGTAACTAATTGCTTCTTTACATTCCTTTAATACTCTAAGGTATATAGAATCCGGTCCAGAAGATGTTTGTGGTTTTACCTTGTCTAACTGTTCAAGTACATCGTTTCTACGTATATTTACTTTACTTAAAACATTATCTATGCTTCCTTTATGTATTGGGTGGACCTCTGGTATCTACGCCAAGTTTTTGTCTGTGAAGACAGAGATAAAATAATTGTTAAAAGTTTTACAAATATCAACCTCTTTTTCTATGAGAATTTTGGACTTCGATTTAAGAGGGTATAATTTGTTCAATACTTTGGTTATATATCTGGAAGAATCTCTTCGGGTTTACATATAATTCCTAGCCACTTTTATTTTGTAATCACGCTTAGTTTTCCTAATATCAGCTTTTATTTTTCTTCTAAGATTTGCATACTAATTTCTTAAATATTCTTCGCCTCTCTTTACTTTCCTATATACCCCTTTATTAAACTTAGCATATATTTAATGTTATTCACCATATCTATTTTTGGATCTGAAGTACTTTTTGGGGATATATTCACCTTGGGCATCACTAGTGATCTTGTTAAATTAAAGCTGAATGGAAATTATTATTCTGGTCTACTTAATTTTTGCCTAAGTTGTAAATATGATTACCTGCTATCCTTAATCCACCATTACCTGCTATCCTTAATCCACCATTACCTGCTATCCTTAATCCACCATTACCTGCTATCCTTAATCCACCATTACCTGCTATCCTTAATCCACCATTACCTGCTATCCTTAATCCACCATTACCTGCTATCCTTAATCCACCATTACCTGCTATCCTTAATCCACCATTTGTCCTTTCATTGTCCAGGGTTCCTACCTGCGTGTCTGCAAACACACCAGCCAGGTGCTCTCGTAACCCATGAATATTGCACACCAGCCAGGTGCTCTCGTAACCCATGAATATTGCACACCAGCCAGGTGCTCTCGTAACCCATGAATATTGCACACCAGCCAGGTGCTCTCGTAACCCATGAATATTGCACACCAGCCAGGTGCTCTCGTAACCCATGAATATTGCACACCAGCCAGGTGCTCTCGTAACCCATGAATATTACACACCAGCCAGGTGCTCTCGTAACCCATGAATATTACACACCAGCCAGGTGCTCTCGTAACCCATGAATATTGCACACCAGCCAGGTGCTCTCGTAACCCATGAATATTGGCTAGTCTAAAATAAGGTGCTAAAGTGAAGTTCATAGATCATTAATTTTTCCATTCTAGATTGAATCTAATTTCATGGTGGTTGCTATGAGCTAAGCTTCCTCCAATAACTACATTACTAATGAGATTTTAATTGTTACTGAACACCAAATCGAGTATATTGTTACCTCTGGTCGTGTCAGTTACATGTTGAGTCAAGAAACAGTCCTGTACAAGTTCTAAAAAAAATGTTTTATTCTAAATCCCACTTTATTCTATTAAAATTAAAATTTCCTTCAATACAAACTTTACTAGATTGACACGATGTGATAATCTCATCCCAGAGTATTTTACTATCTATTCTATTCAAATTTAGCGGTCTGTGTATAAGGCCAATTACAATACTATCCCGGTTGAAATTTATCTCTGGCTGTACACTCTCACTTTCCTCTCCAATTTATTATCTGACCTAATGAAAGAATGTACCTAATTTGAGACAAAACATGCCACTTTACCTCCATTTCTACCTTGGCGATCAATATTGTACACACTAAATCCCCCAATTTGACATTCTGCCATATAAATAAGATCTCGTGTTTCTGCGTTCATCCATGTTTCCTTGATCATAATAGACTTATAAGAGGAAGGGCATTTTGTGGTAAAATACAGGTATGGGAACTAGGGTGGAAGACAGAGAGAGGGGGTGGGGGGACTGAGTCACTGGCACATTTATCAAATTGTTACCAAGGAGAGGAGGGACACGTCATGTTTAAGCAATATTCTGAAGGCTCATCAGGACTGAACACAAAGCTTATTCAGGAGCTCATCATTAATTTCGTGACAATCACAACTTACTTTTTTTACTGTCCATGTAGCCCACCTGTCTTCTGGAACTCAATATTCACCAGCCTACCCACAGTATTCTTCAGACTAGCCAAAGAACTCAAAACATGTACTCATCAGACTAGCCATATACAGTACATCAATACTTATTATCAAACAATAAAATTCAATACTATAGGTAGCGCCAACGAACAATAATCTTTACCCTTTAACTTCTCATAACTCAAAAGGGCCTAGAGCAAGCTAGCTGCAAATGTCCACACCTATTTCCTGGTGGGCTCTTCCCAAATGATAGACATGTCAGCTCGGTTGCTTTCATTAATTTTGAGTTATGAGAAGTTAAGAAGTCAAGATTATTGTCAAGTTCGTTGGCGCTACCTATAATCCTCTTACCCACAACATTTAAATTGGAAATAAAAACCCGCGAGCCTAACTGTGAGCATATCCCACCTGTCTCCTGAAACTCAATACTCTCTATCCTGGCGGTGTCCCCGGGCCGCCTGGGGAAGCTGGAGTCGATGAAGACATAAGCTCCCCCGAGAGCATCACCCCGGGAGCTGCTGTGGTCACGCGGGGGGCCAGTGATGGGGTTCTGTGTGCCGCGACCCTGGGGAACAACGTCAGGGGGTCAGGTATTAGCACAACATAATCACATTATAAAAAACAACATTCCACAAGGGACTATCGAGATTATCCAATGCATTACCTATAATCTTAAGCTTATCTTAAACCTTGCATATCATGCTTTGCAGCTATTACAGTTACCATTCTACCAACCTATAATCTTACATCAGGCTGATATTGATATCTTTTTTTAACATCTGCCAGATCAATCACAGACGAATATCAGCTACTAGCGATCAGTGTGATTGTTTAGAACAACAATGATGGGTCTATCAAACGATACCCTATAGTTGCTATGTGGCAGGTTTAGCTCTCAAGGTAATATATAAACAACTAACTGGATTTGACTTACCAGCTGCCAGTCAAAGTCGTCCCCCCTGGCGTTGTTCCAGTCACACATGCCGCCCTCAAAGGAACACAATCCAATACACTCCTGGCCGGGCCGGGTACCCAGGTCGTCTACGGCTATGTGGCCCCGGAACACATTAAAGGGGTCCGCTCCGGGGGCTGGGACTGCCTCCACCACAAGCTATTAGGGGGGAGTGTAGGCTCAACGATGGTTTGCGTTATATTTTTAAAAGGCCATGTACCTGGCATTCTTTCAGGAAGATTCAAGACTAGAACAGAGTACAAGGTCACGGTATAAAAGGTTTTGTTTATAAGTTACAACTGAGAGCAAAAGTAAACATAGTGAGATTAAATATACTAAAACAATACTACTACTATGTCTATATATATATATATACAGTATATATATATATATATATATATATATATATATATATATATATATATATATATATATATATATATATACAATATATATATAAATATATATATATATATATATATATATATATATATATATATATATATATATATATATATACAGTATATATATATATATATATATATATATATATATATATATATACAGTATATAATTCAGTGGACACAATTCTCAGGAGCTCGGAAAACGCAACTCTGTGGTGATACTCGGCGTATGCAGTAACCCACAATCTATCGGTGGACGCAATGGCTCTTCAGTCGGCGGATGCAATGATACCTTGTTCGGTGGATGCAGCAAGTGTGCAATGGAAGTAGGACAAAGGAGCTGGTAGGCTGCTGAACAATCGCTCCATCTTGTCCTGTACCCTTTACCGGTGTCTCCTGCTGAGGCTGGGTTACCGGGGAAGAGGGGCTACAGATACCCTGATGACTTGACCGGACTTGTGCCTATCTTCTCTGGGGTGTCAGGTAAATGTGTAATTAGTGGCAGCTGGGCTGGTAGTAAAGGTAGGAGTGGTCCTGGTTTTCTACTGTGCTGGGTGGTAAGGGTGACTGTGTTATTGTTTTTGTATTTGTGTCCTTTCTTCTCCAGGGTGTTAGGTAAAGGTGTAATGAATAGCAGTGGAGGGGGGAGCACAGGTAGTGGTTGTCTTGCATCGTTGATTATCCTCGAGTTGGTAGGTATGTTCGGTGATAAGGCAGCGATCCTTATATAATGCTGGCGAGTTGCCCAGAAGTAGTAGAGTCTGCCATAACAATTTTAGCAGGAAAAACGAAAAAAAAAAAAAAACGCGATGTCTTGCAATAAAGACAAATGCATAGCTCAACGTTAATTTTCCTAGGGAATACATATAACTTTTGCATTAACATGGATATGGATAAAAATAAACACAGGGTTAGGAATTCATGGTATGCATTTCGCCAAATAGTTTATTACTGATATGTTGTGTTTTGATATTATGATATGGCCGTCAAAAATTGAATTAGCACTTAATATTTCATGTGTATCTTTAGATAGTGTATCGTGAATATATGACTGTCTGCTATAGTAGAAACATACAACCCACTCATTAAAAAAAATAATACAAAATTAACCCGGGAATGGCGAGAAAGCTCTTAAGAGGTTTTACTGGGTGACGGCGGCAAAGCTATTAAGAGGGAAGGCCTAAAAAAAAAACATTTTAAAAGGCCCCAGTAGCACTTAAAACAATGTTTTTTTTTCTTTTTCCCCATACCTCATATCACTCCTCCACATCCCCTCCTTCCCCCCTTTCCCCCCCCCCCCTTCAATTATCACCTATTTTTCCTGTTATTCCCTAATTCATTGGTATATTTTCGTATAAACATCTCCAACCCGATCTTAGTGTGTGTTCATGTGTCTGCTACGTAAGGTAGAGACAGTGAGGGTGTGACTCAGTAGCTCAGTACTGCCTCAACCCTCGAGAGAGGAGGGTGTGTTGCCAGCTCTCTCACACTTCATGAATGAACCGCTCGCTTATCATTCACGATTTTGACCAGAAAAATTATATTCCCACTTGTTTTATTGTTGTTACAGGTTACTATCTTTATATTAAACGTAAAATAGGCGCATATGAATAAGTAATAACGATATTTATCGTAAAATTACGATTTTAGGCGGGAAAGAGGCCTAATATCTTCGCCCAGTTACATGGTGTCCACTATATACTGCTCGCGCTTTATAGGCTAAATAATATATGAATATATACATCACGAGTGGAATTATACATACCCTAGCCACATCTAAATACTTACGGAATGATTACCAGTGAAGGTATAGAGTGCCTGAGCCTCCCTCCAGTCCCCCCTGGTTTGGTCCCTGGTCTCCCATATAACCACCTCCTGTGTCCCACTCTGTCGGGACCCAGCCACGGCTTCGGTGCCTCGCACTCGCACCCGCAGAAGATTTGCACTCAAGCCTCTGATGCTGTACCAAAACTTGAGACACTTCCCTGGGGAGGAGACACCAAAGGGGATATTTATTACGGAAGACAAATATTTGAGCACAGTTAAGTTATATATGAAATCTGATCCCTGGAATGTGAAATAACAAATATTTACTCTCTGTTCACCATAACCACCTCTCAGTCCCGGGTAAACAGTCCCCCTAACCCTCAGTAGGTCCACTTTATATTTATCCCCACTTCCCAATCCCAGTATCCCCGACATCACCCAGTATAAGTAATCCCCACCACTTCCAGTACCAGTAGGATCCACTCAGTTATTCCCTGCACCCTAGTAATCAATATTTCTGTGACATCCAACACCATTCCATTTTCAGGAGGAATAGAATAATAATAGATGCCACAAACAGTTCCATAATTTATTACCAGACGTTTCGACATCACACAGGTGTCATCTTCAGTGGTCTACAGATGATTTAAAATAATTAAAATATGAACACTTAAAAGCTTATTAAAAGTAATTAGAACATAAACGTATATGGGGCGGATTGATATGGTTAAAAAAGAGGAGGGATAATTTAAACAAAGTTAAGCGGGTGCGATTATACTGTGGAGTTAAGGGAGGTTTTTAATTCTGAAATATTGAGGGATTCTAAAACTCTAATATCAACACGTTGACAGGAGTCCAAAATATTAAAATTTATGTTTTCTCACACCAAAACCATAAGATATAGCGTGTTTCCGTACATCTGAGTAAGGAGGCGACTTGAGAGGCAGACCTGTTCTACTAGACTGACCTATGTGTTCGTCAGTTCTAGTCTTGAAAGTTCGGTATGAACTTCCAATGTACCCTGCCTGACAGTGAGGGCAAGTGAAATTGTAAATAATTGACGAACGAAGAATAGTGGGTAACGACCTTTGAAATGAAAAAAATTAACCAATTTTTAACTATTCTTATGAATGAAGCTGAAAATAATTTGCTAGTCAAATTTTAGCAAATATCTTCTTAAATTATTTTCTATTTTACTTGAGACTTGAGAGTAATACCTCCCCGACACCAGATGCATCAGATCGGGGTCGGGGATATGGTCGGGACTGCAAACAAGGGTACCGTAGGGACATTCATCCTCGAGGGGAGGGGGGCACACACAGGGGTCGCATCCACCTCCATCTACACCAGCTCCTTCACATTGCTCAGACACAGGTGCACAATATCACAAACCAAAACATTTACATGCCACACGACAGATCACACAGTTTCAGTACCTCGGCAGGTGGGTTCAACTCTAGTGACTCTATCGGACAGCTTTTAAAATCAATCTCAAATGCAAGCACAGGAAATTTCCGGGCGTGTTTCAAGGCTTGGCTTTGAAATTCGTGGGCCAGAACGGTAGTGCGGAAAGGGCTCTCCTGGATGTGGTTCCGCACCCCCACTACGTTTACCCATAAAACCACTTCATTTTTCATTTAAGGTGGAGTCACTCATACATGAGATGCTAGAGAAACAGGGTTCTCATTCCGGCCGGCCCAAATAAAAAAGTGTATGGGACAGAGGTATTCTTACTAGGATTCCTCTCTCCCACCCTGTCCGACTTTATCATTAGAAAAGTATACACTTCCTGATTGTTTCTAATGCCAAAATGGGACAGTTACTAGTGCTGCCCGGTCATAGACCTGTCGGCTCAGAACAAATTCATCTACAACGAATGTTTCAGAATGATAACCGTTATCCAAGTATGATTGACACTCAGGCCCTTTGCCTGGATGATCACTCTAGACCTTTCAGAGGTGTACTGGCATGTTCCGATAAATAAGAGGTTTGACAACATTCTTAGTGATTCATTACGAAGATCAGGGTCTTTTGTTTCAACTTCTTCCCTTCTGGCTAAATCTTGCGCCCAGGGTATTTTCAAAGCTGATCCGTCAAGCACTGTTGCCTTTTCTTACGAAAGGCATCACTCTTCTATGGTACCTGGACGACTGGATGACAATCACACAACACCACACTCACAAGTCAGTATGCACATAAATCATATATTTATTTATTCCAGTACACTACCACCCCAGTAAATTACCTATAGCCAATGGTGGAAGGCAGAACACTGGACTCCATCACCAATGAGACCGCTTGTTGTGTGAAGGTAGCTAGATGTCTTGTAGAAGGGTGGGGTGTAATGGAGAAGATAAGAGAAATGGGAAAGTATGCATAGGAGAGAAAACAGAAATATAACAATGCAAAAGTGAAACAATTAATGGAAGAGGAAAAGACTGGTAAGATATATCAGATAACAAAATCACACATACGTCACACTCACAATCCTACCATGCCATCAACTCAACCGTCCCAGTACACCTTCCCATAGTATTATACCAGTAGCCCCGGGCAATGGGAGCCAAGACACTGGACCCCATCACTGCTGAGGCCGCCTTTTTGAGTGGAGGAGCTGGACGTCCTGTAGAAGGGTGGAGTATGATAGAGCAAAGAGAAGAGGGAAATGAGGGGTAAGCGATAAAAGTAAACAGAAAATAACAGGGCAATATGGGAAAGTGACGCTATGAAAAAACGATATAGAGAGGAGGAAAAGACAGATGGTGGAGAACACAGGTAACATAATCACACGAACAACACACACTCACGTCTACAATGCTATCAAAGCCATCCACTCCAGTCCACCACCACCCTAGTTAGTATCTTACCAGTAGCCCCGGTGGGAGGCAGGATACTTGACTCCATCACCGCTGGGGCAGTCTGTTGAGTGGGGGAGCTAGACGTCTCGTGGAAAGCGTATCCTCCTGGGGAGAATGAAAGATGGTCTATGAGCATATACTGAATAATTATACTGTATACTGTATATACATATATAATTTAAAACACCGAGGGATCCACTCGGAGGTGCAGTTTCAGTCTTATGTCGTAATGGTGGCGTTACAGGCAGCCCTGTTCTGGGCTCCCTCAATTGTCAGTTTTGTCTTGTATACGAGATCAGATCATACAAAATTATGCCATATTTTCTAAGCTTAGGCTACTCCTCGGTGCAGCTCCGACCACATTCCCTAACGAGCATCTCTTCACCCAATTAAAATCTTCCATCCTCTTCACATGCGTGCGTGGTGTGTGGATGGTTAATCTAAAAGGCATAGAGGAGTGGAAAGATTAAATAATCGATTGAGGGGAATTGGCTGACATTTGCCACTTTCAATATTACGTCGGCATTTGAATTTTATTCTGGCTAACATTAAACAATTTTAGCCAGGGATCAGAGAGCTTAACAATATGTCTCACAGGTCCTTCCCAAACTATTTCGAAATACATTCATAATAACACAGTTACTATGAGGATCGAGAGCAGGTAGGTTTATTTTTTATAATTATCTGGGGCAAGAACAGTTTATATAAAAGGATTGTGAACATGTAAGTTTTAATTCAAAACCTTGGTGTCTGAAAGGTTAAATGTGGAAAAAAAACATCAAATTAATATGCTTGGGGTTGGTAAGGGTCAATTAATAGCTCCGCGGTGATGGAAGGTATTTGTTGTATGTTCAGCAGTGTGGAACGTCCTGTAAAAGGTTCAGGAGCATGGAAGAACAATCAATTAAAAGGTTTGGTTAGAGTATGGAATATTATTATAAATAGTTCAAAAGTATAGTAGGCTATTTAAAATATCCGTGGGAAGGTACAGTCGCGCTAATAAGTGAATGCTCTGCACCAAGTATGTTTTGATCAATAATTGGTATCAGGAATATTTACAAATGAATTCTTCTTTTTTAGTGAGTTATACAACCATATTCCTACACTTACCCGCCCTATTCAACATCTGACAGATATTAATACAGCACAGAGCAAGCCAAACGTAATGACAGCTGGGAGATGACTTATTGGCGTGACTGTACCAAAGGGTGTGGTAGGTTCCAATGAAGGATTCGCATAACAAGGCTCAGTTAAGCTCGTATTTTGTAGGTAGACATACTATTTGAATTTTGACAACAAATTACATCTCAAAACTCGATGATAAAGCCCTGTCCCAAATTATGGTGCTTAAAATAGGAAATAGGTCAATATCCCCAAACTCAAGCTTTTGATTATGTCAGACGAATTTGTATCCACATAATTAAACTAGTCAATGCGGTCTATAATATTATAACAGTTTCCCCTTCAACCTTAGCTTCATATTCCCATTATAAATTATGAATTTACATTCAATTCTAAGCAGCAAGCTACATTTGGACGAGAAATTATCACATCGACATTATGTTTTCATATAATTTATTCCTTGATTAATTTTGAAAAACAAGTTAATATTTTGCTAATGCTTATTTTCTCATATAACATCACCACCATAGTAATAACATTAAATGCTACTTACAAAATCTTATTAACAAGATAATTCAATCTAAAATACCTGGCTCTTGAATAGCTCACTGAACTGCAATGGATTTTCTAAATATTAAGTTTAATAATGATATTGATACTATTACACTGCATTCCAAAATTATATGGCAACATATTTGTACTCAATACAGAATACCCTAATTTTCAAACAATTAAATATAAGCACCATCAAAACAAATACTGACACTACAAAGGGGGCTCGTCGAAGGTAATCAACAGTGCCAACAAATACAGATTGCTTACAACCAGAACAATTTACAAGCAATGGAAACTACTCTAACATTACATCACATCCCGGTACTACAGGGAACTGGTGTCTTACCTGTATTATCTCCAGTGGTGTCATTGAGAGGTCCTCCCACCCAGAGAGCGTTGAGACCTGTAGATAGTGTCCACGAGGATGCCAAACCACCTTCACCAGACCTATGAAACACATACAGTATAGACACATTTATTATACAAGAGAAACATAATTTACTATCACTCAACCAAGGCAACATTTATCTCAACATGCGGTGTAAAGCAATGAACACCTCCGTCCCTCCCCCTCCCCCACGAACCAGACGCATACAAACCTTCCTTAACCCTTAAAGAGCGGCGCCCGGCTATAGCCGGGCATCAATTTACAGCAAGTTAGGAGCATTATTATGGCTTTTAAAGAGTTAAAATCGAGTGCAAATGGCCGGGAGTGCAGCGGGCTACATGTCCGACTCCCAGGGCCTACAGCCGCCCACTGAGTGTGTTCTCAAGAGGCCGGCAGTGTAGCCAGTAGTGAGCGTAGCTGGGAAAAATATACCGCTATATGCTAAACTCCCATGTTACTGGTACCACTGTATGAGAACCACGAGTGCTACGTAGCTCGTTCTGGTCTCATTTTGAAGCTTTTAGCGCCTAGGTTTTTGCTGAATACATTTCTTTTCATGCAGATACTTGCTTTATTATTCAGGAGGGCCTGAATATGCCCAAAATAGCCTAAAACACCCCGCTAGACGAGGGTTAATGTTGTGCACAAGATTGGAATTCCTGGGATGAGCTCAAATTGTTTTGAGCGATTAAATGAGTTGAAGTGGTCAAATTAGACCGAGCGATTTAGTCCCATTGGCCACTTTGGGCTGAGAAACATCTTGAGCCCAGCGGCCGTTATATAGCCATCAGTCATTTGGGGCCCTGTGGCCATTTGGGGCCCAGCGGTCATCTAAAATTTGCGCTAGTTATTGTGACTTAATAAGGCTGCAGAAAATAAGTGTTTTTTTCATGTTTTCAACAACAAATTGGCGATACCACAACTGAGAACTTCTTGAAAGGCTGTTATAGTAAAACAAAACATGATTATAGATGCCTTAATAATATTGCTAGATTTAATATTGCATTATATAAATAAGTGCAACTATGTAGAAGATACGAGAAACAAAGTCACAAAGTCCTATAACATAAAGTCCTATAACATAAAGTCCTATAACATAAAATCAATAGTAAATATTCTTAAAAATTTAAAATTTATTCTTATATTTTTTAAATTTAGGACAATATAAAGATCTTGTAATTAAATTCATACATCGATTTTATCATGGCCTATAGGTTTCTTATACCATGTATTTCATTCCTATATGTGTCTAAATGCCCGTAAAAAATGTATTACTGATCCTGAAAAAAACAAAATATCCTCTATATCGCCTACCTCGCTAGAGGCGTGTGGCTTTGTTTACATCCGCCGCGAGTGTAGCCTCGGCGTCTTGCGTTGGGGAAAATTTGGTTTTTGCCCCCTACTGTTTAAATATATGAGGATTTCAATAAATCCTGGGGGGGTGAGGGGAGGGGGGGGGGGCATGCTCCCCCCTCAACATATTTTGTATTCCACGGCAAACGGTTATGGCCAAATAGTTATTTTTCGCGAATGGAGGGGCATGTTTTTAGATTGTTGTTTAATAGGTAAATATGCATTTCCTAGTATTATCACTCATCAAAACACCCTTACACAACTCTAAACTAGATAGAAACAATCAAAACAATTTTTTAGCAATTTAATTACAAGATCTTTATATTGACCAACATTGTATATATACATGTTATTTACATGGTGTTTGGGAGGTGGGAGGGGGGTTGCGGGAAGGTCGAAGGGTAGGGTATTTGTGGTATGAATATGAAAGGCGTGGGTGACCTAGTTTCAGCGCTACCAATTTTTTTCGGCAAGTCCGTAAACTGTATATACGGACGTGACACTGGGCGTGACAACACCCCAGTCTGTATATATACAGACTTGGCACTCTGCGGGTTAAGAGATAAACAACTTTAGATCACAAGCACAAACAACTTCAGTTGGAGTTGGAGTAGTGGGCGAAAGCATTTGTGGACGAAATGAATCAATAGCGATTAGAGAGTGAATAAACCTTGTGGGTAAATGCATGTGAGTTCAAGTGGATGTGTGGGTATACAGGATATATAGTGAATGTACAGTAGTGAGCATTAATAAGGTTACACTCATTTGAATCTTTGATACTTTAAATCCAAATTCTGAAGTATCTGGGACATAATAGAGCAATGCATTGACACTTTTGGGTTCGATACTAACTAAAATGGTTGAGTAGCTATTGGCGCTCACAACTGGACATTCTAGAAACATTATATCTTTTTGACTCCTTTCATATCTTGAACGAATCCACGAAGTGCACATGTATTAGGTAAAGATTAAATAGGAAGATACGATTCAGGTTCGAGATAGCTCCGACAAGTTTGGGACATCATTTGTGTTCTTGAGTGTACAATACACATGAGCTCTAGAATAAAGAAAATGAATCAGTAATGTCATACCTGGAAGTGGCTGTGGGTCCCGGAGAGTCCCACTGGCACCAGGTCATACCCTCTTGTGTACCAAAGTCACACAGCTGGTCCACATCCACACCCAGCTGCTTCTCTACACGGGGACCGGACACCTGGGCCGACGTCTGGGGAAATAGGGAGAAATGTTATCACCAAAATACAAGCGAAAAATTAATAAAACACTCCTTTCGCCCTCTTTGCTGCTTTTTATCTTACTTTTGTTTTCTTCCCTGACTAACATGACAATATTCCTGCATAGACATACACAGAAAGTCATGCCTTCCAGTGTAACAAAGTCACACAGCTAGCCCACATCCACACCAATCTGTTTCTCTACCTTGGGGCCTAAAACCTGGGGGGAGGGCTGGGGGAGGGAGCAAGATACATAAAGTAAACTGAATCATACCCCTTTCTCCCTCCTGCTGCTTCACATTTTACTGTTGAATTCTTTCCTGACTATCTTCTTTTATTTATCTCTTTCTAATCACCACTACACCCACACACACACACACACACACCATGCCCTCCTGTTTACCAAAGTCACACAATTGGTCCACATCCACACCCACTTGATTCTCTTCACAAGGTGAACTAAATCATACCCTTATTTCCCTCCTGCTGCTTTGCATATTATTGTCGATTCCTTCCCAGCCTAATTTCTTCTGTTTACACAGATGCTTCTCTACACGGAGGCCCAATACATGAGGGGACGTCTAGGGGAAGGAGAGGGAGAGAGAAAAAAGTCATAGTATAAACCTACTATAGTCGGTTTTATTTCAGTTGACGGTAAATTGAATTATTTAGCAGCTGGTTTCTGGATACTTAATTGGAAAACAAAATAATATAAAATATATAACTAATGTGTATATGCATCGTATAAATACCTAGTTTTCATAATTTACAACATATTTCGCTTCAAAGTGTTCGTAATAGCTGAGTAGTTAAGATGGAGACATATAATAGCTGAGTAGTTAAGATGGAGACATATAATAGCTGAGTAGTTAAGATGGAGACATATAATAGCTGAGTAGTTAAGATGGAGACATATAATAGCTGAGTAGTTAAGATGGAGACATATAATAGCTGAGTAGTTAAGATGGAGACATATAATAGCTGAGTAGTTAAGATGGAGACATAATAGCTGAGTAGTTAAGATGGAGACATATAATAGCTGAGTAGTTAAGATGGAGACATATAATAGCTGAGTAGTTAAGATGGAGACATATAATAGCTGAGTAGTTAAGATGGAGACATAAATTTACCTCGGGTGAAAATAATCGGACTATAGTGGTAGGTCAATCCTAAGTGGTAGATAGTGACAAGTGCTAACGTGATTATTGAATTATATTTTGCCCCGATAGGCGAGTTTATTGAGCAGCAACCCCCATCCTGTGGGGGAACAACCGCTAGTAAAGCAATAATACTGTTCAAAGAGTCATGAAGTTAAATGTATTACATTTTTAGTTGTCAATATATCCAGAGAGAGAGAGAGAGAGAGAGAGAGAGAGAGAGAGAGAGAGAGAGAGAGAGAGAGAGAGAGAGAGAGAGAGAGAGAGAAACAAAATTGGGAGAGGGCGAGAAGAGTATAGCCTACATATACATATTTACATCTATGCATATTATTGCGGGTGTATGTGTGTATGTGGGGGGGAGAGAGAGAGAGAGAGAGTAAAGTTCTTGTGTGTTTTTAAGTACGTCATTAAGTACGATAGTATCGAGCATATATTTTGCTTGGTCCTCAATTGTCGTTAACTGACTTTAATCATTGGACATTCCAGGATATGATGCTCCAGAGAGTGTTTGTTGGAAGATATAGATATAAGTAAGTCAGGAGTGATAACTAATATATATATAAAATGTATAACTGGAAATAGTGCGTGATATGCATAGTGCCAAATATGATAATTATGTATAATGCGTAAACTGAATGTCTATAGCTCCAGAGAGCTATTGGTATTGGTGTACCACAAGGCCATCGTCAAGACCATCCGTAATGTGCTACAAGGGTCCATAATGCCTCCTGGACCCAGTGGTAATTGTTGGCTTATCCATTAGGCCACTAGAGGTCATTCCAAGCTTAATACAATCGTTAATGTTAAGGGGAGGCAGACCGTCTTTCTGGACCCTATCTATCTATCTATCTATTGCCTGACGGCATGATCCCCGAAGGGGTGGCCACGAACAAACTGCCCCCAAGCACTCTGTCCCCAGTCAGTCGACGTCCCTCCTCCCAACCAGCACCGCCTTCATTCATATACTTCCTTACTCCATCCTTCCATCTCTCCTTCGGTCTACCTCTTCCTCTCTGTCCTTCCACCTTGCTCTCGTACACCCTCTTAGTCATTCTCTCACTTCCCATACGTTCCATATGGCCGAACCATCTCAAGTTGTTCCTTTTCACACTTTCCAGCACATCTACCTCCACACCACACCTCCTTCTTACTTCCTCATTCGTCTGTCTATCCCTCCATGTAACTCCGCACGCACTTCTCAAGTAACTCTTTTTACCGCTCTCACTCTTGGTCTGAGTCTCTCCACGAACGTCCATGCTTAGCTTCCGTAAGTTAGTGTCGGGATTACCACACTGTCATACAAGGACTTCTTCACTTCCATACTGACCATTCTATTTCTTGTTACTGCTTTCAACGTTCCTACAACCTTCTTCCCCTGTTGTATCCTCTCCCGCACTTCTTCATCCACCGTCTTTCTGGACCCCCTTCTCCCTAATGTTTAGCCCTACTAGTTTTGAGATTATAAGATGTTCGGCCCATAGTTTGGCGATTTTAACACCTTTTGCCCCATTTCGTTGTCAATTTTAAGACCTTTCGTGCCATTTAGGTGTCGATTTCTTCCTGGCAAGCGATAGCGAGCCTGCAATTTTAAGAGGAACCGGCCTTCGGTCGGGACATTTTTCTACCGAAAAATGTACAAATATATCTTGAAGGGGGGGTCTAGGGGGTGTTTTTCTAAGCTTGATGGAGGTCTAGGGAGGAAAGTAAAAAACAAATATATGAATACATGAATTAATAGACCAAACAAACGGCCAGCCTCCCCTTAAATAGAATCACAAGATAAATGTGCATTAGTAAGAGATATAGATACATAACAACCTAGCTTACAGTAATTGTGGGTGGGTAATGTGGAGAGAGAGAGGTGGTCACATTGAATACTAAGTCATAACAGTACACAATCTTGTACTAAAAGGGATCGCCTATCTTTGGCCGCCATTTTGTTTCCGTCATTATCAAATGACGGGGTAATTTTTTGATTATTAATCATGTCGCATTTAGATCCAAAGACCAAACTATATACCCTGAATCAGTAATGCTGAGTGTTTGTTATGGGTATGGTCATATTGTAGTACAAACATAGACTAATGAAACCAGTGGCACCAATATGTCGGAAGTTGGCTGATCTATGTTACTAGACTCTAGTAACATAGATGTAACATAAAGTAATGTTGAGAGACCCTCTAGTTACAGTAACTAGAGGGTCTCTCAACATTACTTTGTTCTCTCTCTATCGTATTCTCCCTTCTCCACTTCCTTTCTCTTCCTCCTTCAAACCCCTTCCCCCTCCATCTCCCTCTCTCCTCCCCACATTTCCTCATTTTGTCTCCCCCCCCCCCCTCTCTCTCTCTCTCTCTCTCTCTCTCTCTCTCTCTCTCTCTCAACCATAAACTGTGACCAATTACTGAACCATATCACACAGAACACTTTCCCTATCCAGACCTTCAGAACTAAGAGAAAAAACTAGTGTCCATCACATCTACCATGAACATGTTAATGACGTGGACAATTATGAATGCCAGAGATCATGATGAATGAGTAATCATAAGACTACAGGGAAAGCGACATCATATATTGATGTGGGTTGGGAGAGAAACCTGTCCAACATTAGCATTAGATAATTATATAAATGTATACCGCACACACACACAATGTATACCGCACACACACACAATGTATACCGCACACACACACAATGTATACCGGACACACACACACACACATAACATAAATTAAGTACTTAACAAATATTCATACATACTGTACCTAAGGTACATCTACTTTTTCCACATTCAGACATATACTTAATAATATAATGCAAGCAGTTCCTATTAATATACTGTCTCTCAATTACTGGAGAGGTACAGTTCCCGGCTCAAGTTACGTTCCTCTTTTAGATTTTATTTATGGAAGTAAAAATAGTATAATTGTATTTAGAGTGTAGCATCGTATTTAACAGTTGCATAAGAAGGTGAGTTAACTACTGCATAGCAAGGAACTCTCAAAATAGTATAATTGTATTTAGAGTGTAGTATCGTATTTAACAGTTGCATAAGAAGGTGAGTAAACTACTGCATAGCAAGGAACTCTCATAATTCAATAATAGTGTTTCTACTTTCATAAATAAAATCTCAGAGAAGAATGGAGCTTGTACTGGGAACTGTACATGATAAAACAAATACAAAATAAAAATAAACCCGATAGGTCATTTAAACTGGAGACTACAACTACACAACGATAATCCAAGGTTTACAAGGTTTATTAATACAAGGCTCACAAATATCAATAATCAAAAGGAGGATGAATACAAGAATTAACACAGGTGGCAGCTGGTCTACACTATGAATGCTGAAGGCAGTTATTATATCAAGGTGCTGAAGGCTAAACAAACATACACGATCACATAATAATGCGTAATGATAATATCAGGAGTTCTAGCTATAAATATACAAAAGGTTGAAAGTTAATTAAGGCAAGATTTAGAGTTGCTGAGGGCTGAACAATTACACTGGACAAGTCACAATTTGTAATGTGGCAAAAAAATGAAAATCTTGACAATATTTATCAGCGGATATATCCTAAGTGAAAATAATGCGAGTTACTGAAGATCGCTAAAAATCATATAGAGACCACTAAGTATAAAACTGAGAGCCTTGGTACAATTGGAACGTATGGGAAATATACATAACAATCTATATCTAACATTGTCCATAGAAGGAGCAAGTGCATAGATAGCTAAACATATATCTAAGAATCTGTAAGACTGTTATATAACTTAGCAAAGCAAGCCGGATAATATCCTGCATCTGATGCAATATACGAAGCCTCAAGAGTATCACAAGATCCTGGTAATATGTCTAATATAAATTTTAAGATAGAGGGTATATTATTTGTTGTCGTATTTTTTATATATGAGAAGGGTCTCGAAAGACGAAATTTAACAATTATCCTGAAGTCCATAAAGAAAAGGAAACATGTTCCCATGAGTCTCGCGACACACACGGTCTATATATACTTTCTCTCTTTCACGGGCATGGTAGCTGGGGCTTTCAATTTTGGTAGACTTATCTTTTTTGTTGTTCTTCTACTTCAACTTCTGGGGATACGGGTGTATATTAGGGAAGTTCCGTTAGTACTTCCCGAACCTCAACTGACCTGACTGGTACTGGCATGTCAGGTATAGGTGTAAACAAAAACAAAAATGAAATACAAGGAAACTGCTTACATTACTGAAATGTTTGTGGACATGCAGTAATGCAAATAATGGTCATTCTTCTGTAAATCTAAAATGGCTTACTTAAGAATGGGAAAGGGGTGGGATCTTCATTTTGTTTTTTCTGTTTTTATTAAAAAATAAAAAATAAATATATATAGGTGTACTGGCTGGTACTGGCATGCCCGGTATACAGTAGGTGTACTAGCTGCTACAGGCGTGCCAGGTGTTGGTTCTGACCTATCCTCAGTCTTATTCATAATTTTCATTAATGATCTTCTCAATTGTACCTCTAGCTCTGTTCACTCATTTGCTGATGACTCTACCTTACACTATCAACTAGTGTTCACTGTCTCCTACCTCACAGTTACTTTGCTGATGACTCTACCTTACACTATCAACTAGTTTTCACTGTCTCCTACCTCACAGTTACTTTGCTGATGACTCTACCTTACACTATCAACTAGTTTTCACTGTCTCCTACCTCACAGTTACTTTGCTGATGACTCTACCTTACACTATCAACTAGTGTTCACTGTCTCCTACCTCACAGTTACTTTGCTGATGACTCTACCTTACACTATCAACTAGTTTTCACTGTCTCCTACCTCACAGTTACTTTGCTGATGACTCTACCTTACACTATCAACTAGTTTTCACTGTCTCCTACCTCACGGTTACTTTGCTGATGACTGTACCTTACACTATCAACTAGTGTTCACTGTCTCCTACCTCACAGTTACTTTGCTGATGACTCTACCTTACACTATCAACTAGTTTTCACTGTCTCCTACCTCACAGTTACTTTGCTGATGACTCTACCTTACACTATCAACTAGTTTTCACTGTCTCCTACCTCACAGTTACTTTGCTGATGACTCTACCTTACACTATCAACTAGTGTTAACTGTCTCCTACCTCACAGTTACTTTGCTGATGACTCTACCTTACACTATCAACTAGTTTTCACTGTCTCCTACCTCACAGTTACTTTGCTGATGACTCTACCTTACACTATCAACTAGTGTTCACTGTCTCCTACCTCACAGTTACTTTGCTGATGACTCTACCTTACACTATCAACTAGTTTTCACTGTCTCCTACCTCACAGTTACTTTGCTGATGACTCTACCTTACACTATCAACTAGTGTTCACTGTCTCCTACCTCACAGTTACTTTCAATGCTTCAAAACCCAATTTCTCCATCTGTCTACCTGTCACAATCTTTCACTTGAGTATCCCATATTCTTCAAGCATACACAAATCCACCCCTCATCTTCTCTCAATAACCTTGGTGTCTCTTTTTCCTCTAGCCTTTCCTGGGTTCTTTGCCCCCGCACAGCTTCTTCCGCTGTACAAGTAGACATGTATGTCCATGTATTGAGTATTGTTCACGTGTATGGGGAGGTTCCCTCCATACTAAACTTCTCAAAAGGGTAGAATCCAAAGCATTCTGTCTTATCAACTCACCACCACTTACTAATTATCTACAATATCTTTCTACACGCTGCAATGTTTCATATCTTTCACTCTTCTATTGCTATTACAACAAGCAGTATTCTTCAAAGCTCTCTCAGTGCATACCTTATGGCGAGTGGAAGGCATCTGTCTGTCTTTCCACTAACATCTTTCCTTCTTGTTGGAAGTTTGCTCTCATTCAACCTGTCCCCGAAGGGTGACTGCTCTCAACGCTCCAACTATAATCTAATTGCTCTAATGTAATGCATATCTAAGGTTTTTAAATGTATTCATAATTCAAAATTCTGAAGCATTTGTCTTCCGATTATCTACTTTCAGATCGCCAGTAATTCTTCCTTAATTCCTCCTGTACCGGCGACGTCTTCCTTAATTCCTCCTGTACCGGCGACGTCTTCCTTAATTCCTCCTGTACCGGCGACGTCTTCCTTAATTCCTCCTGTACCGGCGACGTCTTCCTTAATTCCTCCTGTACCGGCGACGTCTTTCAATATTATTCTAGCTACATTTAAATGATTGTATGAAGCTTAGGAAGGATAGATAGTAGCTAAAAGGATTAATTGAGATAGTATGTAGCATTTTAATTGGTAGAAATCCTTTCTAAGCTGGATTAAATCGTCTAATAGTAGCCAGAATACAATGAAAAGGATGTTACCGGTACAGAAAGGGTTAAGGACCGCTCTATTGTTGATCTCCTTTCTTATCTTACTAACTCTTGGTCATCCTCCTTTCGGGGACTTTGGTGAGACCCCATCCGACCCCATGAGCACATAATCATAGGAAGTGCTTGCTTGTTTTTCATAATATTCTTCATGTATATTTCAAAAGATCATTGTGAACTCAAATTACGTTCTTAGAATGTGAGCTACACGTCTTAATGGCTGTCATCCTAAAATATTTTGGGACACTGCAAAAATAGCGAGTTTAAATGTATGTGAAATTATAAACACAGCAAGTACACTCGACCAAAAAACAACCTTTACACTGGTGAGCTGTAAATAATCTAGTGTGAACGGAATGAATCGGGTGAAACATACTTCTGTGAGGTAGTATCATAAGATTTCGACCCACTTCCAGAATGTTTAGAGCGTTAGTGTACAGATTGTTTTTTGGTCGAGTGTAATTCACTCGGTAAGGCTAAGTATTCAAGCTTAGCACATGTAAATGATTGACACACATTTTAAGTGTAGTATTTTTAAACATTTGAGCCCACAATTTGTGCAGTGTAGTACAATCAATGAAAGTGAATATCAGTGTGTGAAGGGTAGCATTATCATGTAGCCTATGGGAAAGTTGTTTACAACATTGTGAATATCAGTGTGTGAAGGGTAGCATTATCATGTAGCCTATGGGAAAGTTGTTTACAACATTGTGAATATTATTATTCCGCACCACTCAACACCAGTATTACCTTCCATGTAAATCTCCAGTAATATATATTATTATTCCGCACCACTCAACACCAGTATTACCTTCCATGTAAATCTCCAGTAATATATATTATTATTCCGCACCACTCAACACCAGTATTACGTTTCATGTAAATCTCCAGTAATATATATTATTTCCATAACTTTCTATCTATCTATCTATTGCCTGACGCCGCGATCCCCGAAGGGGTGGCCACGAACGAACCGCCCCCATGCACCTCTGTCCCCAGTCAGTCGACGCCCCTCCCCCCAACCAGCACCGCCTTCGTTCATGTAGTTCCTCACTCCATCCTTCCACCTCATATTCGGTCTACCTCTCCCCCTCTGTCCCTCCACCTCGCTCTCGTACACCCTCTTAGTCATTCTCTCGCTTTCCATACGTTCCATATGGCCGAACCATCTCAAGTTGTTCCTTTTCACACTTTCCAGCACATCTACCTCCACACCACACCTCCTTCTTACTTCCTCATTAGTCTGTCTATCCCTCCATGTAACTCCGCACGCACTCCTTAAGTAATTCATTTCCACTGCTCTCACTCTTGGTCTGAGTCTCTCAACCAACGTCCATGCTTCGCTTCCGTAAGTCAGTGTCGGGATTACCACACTGTCATGCAAGGACTTCTTCACTTCCATACTGACCACCCTATTTCTTGTTACTGCTTTTAGCGTTCCTACAACCCTCTTCCCCTGTTGTACCCTCTCCCGCACCTCTTCATCCATAGTCCCATCTTTACTCAACACACTGCCCAGATACTTAAAAGAGTTGACGATCTCCATAGCCTGACCGTTCAGCTTCACCTCACACTCTGTGACTTCACCCCTTTCGAAGACCATAACCTTGCTCTTCCCCGTATTTACCTTCAAATTCCGTTTTTCGCACACTGTTCCAAATTCATTTACCAGACCCTGCAACTCCCATTCATTATCACTCATCAGAACTGTATCATCCGCAAACAGCAGTATAGGTAGCTTCCACTCAATTCCCTCCCTTTTCAGCGATACACCAACATCCACTGCTCTTGATAGTATTTCTTTCATAACTCCATCCATATATACAGTAAACAACCACGGGGACATCACACACCCCTGTTTCAAACCAACATTCAGGTCAAAGAACTCGCTCTGCTCACTCTCCACACGTACTGCCGCCTTTGCACCCTCATACATGCTCTTCACTGCTTTCAGCAACTTGCCCTCTACTCCGTATATTCTAAGTACTTTCCACAAACCTTCTCTATCCACTCTGTCATAGGCCTTCTCCAAGTCCATAAAGGCAACATACACCTTTTGTTTCTTCTCCAGATACTTCTCCACAACACAATTCAGGGTAAAAATCTGATCTACACATCCTCTTCCCTTCCTAAAACCTCCCTGCTCGTCGCCTATCCATTTCTCCGTTCTCACTCTCACTCTCTCAATCACTACCCTACTGTATACCTTCCCTACTACGCTTAGAAGACATATTCCTCGGTGGTTACCACACACTCCTCTTTCCCCTTTGCCCTTATATAGGGGGACTATTATGCCAGTCTTCCAGTCATCGGGTGCACTGCCCTTCTCCCATGCTAGTTTGCACATTTTCCATACCCATTCTATCACTATCTCACCACCATACCTCAACATTTCCCCACACACTCCATCTGTTCCTGGTGCTTTCCCCAACTTCACTCTTTTCATGGCTTCCCACACTTCTGACCTCCTGATCCCCACCTCCTCCTCCACTACTTCTCTTCTTCTCCCTCCCATACCATATCCAGCTATGTTTGCTGGCTCTTCATTCCTTTCATTTAGCAACTCACTGAAGTACTCCCTCCATCTTTCGACTCTCTCTTGCTTCTCGGCTAGCATTCTCCCATTCTTATCTTTCACACCCTTACTGTTTCCCTTGCTACCTTCCCTAACTTTCTTGACTTCTTTCCAGAACAGTTTCTTACTCTCCCTCCATTTTACACTCAGATTCCTTCCAAATTCCTCATCTACTCTTCTCTTACTTTCCTTCACTACTCTCTTCGCCACCCTCTTACTCTCCACGTACCTCGCTCGTTTCTGTCTCTCGGAATCTTCATTCCCTCTACTACCCAACCACTCTCTATATGCTTTCTTCTTTTCTTCCACAGCTATTCTTACCTCTTCTGTCCACCATGCTGTACCTTTCACTCCCCTCCCTCTTCTCCTCACTCCACACACCTCCTCACATGCTGCACAGATCTCATCCTTAAACACCTTGCTCATCTCCTCCACTTCCTCCATAACTTCCAGGTCGAACCCACCTAGTCGTCTTTCCACTGCTCTCCTGTACTCCTCCCTGACTTCCTCCTCCTGCAACCTCTCCACCCTCCTCACCATTCCACCCTCCTCTCGCCTCCCTCCCGCTCTCCTCACCCACTTCTTTTGTATCCTAACCTTAGCTACCACTACATAATGATCAGACAGACCCCCTCCAATACCCCTATACACCCTAGCATCCATCACAGATTTCTTCATTCGTTCATCCACACATACATAATCAATCAATGACTTTCGTTCCACCACTGTCTTATCCTTCATCGTCAACATCCGTTTCCACGTGTACCTGTGGATCATTCTGTGTCGGAAGAAGGTGTTGGCTATCCACAGCCTCCTCCCCACACATACGTCCACAAGTGCACTACCATTCCCATTCACCTCTGATGGTACCCCCACCCTCCCACCACTCCCTCAACTTTCCTATCACCCACCTTACCATTCATATCCCCAATCAGAAATATTCTTTCGTTCTTGTCAAACTTCTCCAGGCATGCCTCCACATTCATCCAGAACTCCTCTTTCTTTCTTTCAAGTATATCCTCTGTCGGGGCATACACGCATACAATCACCACGTTTGTATTCCTACTTTCATTCTCACCCACACAATCCTTGAACCCACAGACCCATACTCTCTTACACATTCCTTCCATTTGCTACTTACAAACAAACATGCACCTTCTCTCGCTGTTCCTTCACTCACTCCAGCACACACACCCATTCCACACTCCCACTCTCACATCTGAACCTTTCCATTTGGTCTCTGTCATTCCACATACATCCAGCCTGGCATTCACTAACACTTCCAGAACCTCTCTCTTTTGTGCCATCATTCATGCCACTAACATTCCACGTAGCCATTCTCAGAATGTCCAAAGGCATGTCCTTAGTCGGTCGTGGTTCGTCAACGTTGGTTCCGTCCGCATCCGAGGCTGTTCGTTCGTTTTTCCTTGCTTAGATATTTTTTCCGGGTGGGGGTCGCAAGCCCACCGACCCAACCTCTTTAGTCGCCTCTTACGACACGCAGAAGGCACGTGGGGCATATTCTATTTCCTAACCCCCAGGGGTATAACTTTACGCTACATAAATTCCGAAACAAATATAAGAGAATACTTAAACAAAATGTATGAATAATTGCATCATGTACAATAATTATTAGAGATAATCGAATAAATATGATGATAGTCTACATCACTCCGGCCATCAGCAAATACAAACACAGTGGTATGTTGATTGTCACTTGAAAACAATTACAAAATATAGACATGGCAAAGACATTTGTTTAAATCGAGTTAATATTATGATTTTATGTCCAGTGACTCGGGTCAGATATGTAACACTTTAATACCATTATTATGACGTGGGAATATTACTATAGTGTGCTTTTTCCAGCTGATTGTATATTGCTATCTCGCCATCCTGATTACTCGGCTATTACCAAGATTGTGTGACGAAATATGTTGCTAATTATGAAAACATGGCAATAATATAACACAGAGACATACCAGTGTCATCTATTTGTTATTAAGAATTGAGAAATCAGATGCTATGGAATTCAATTTACTATCAGGTGGAAAAAAACAAACAAAACACAGACTATAATACCCATCCTACTAACAAAAGAATAAGTTAGAGGGCAAAACAATTACCTTCTACTTACCTATTAGTCTACCGTATGTCACCTGAGAATACACAGACGGGGAAGTTAGTCTACAGTTGTTGTGTTTTTACCAGCCGACGGTAAATTACCATGTCGCCATTTTGATTACTCGGCTATATTATAACGAACTATGTTGTTATTGGTGGAAACCTGATATTTATATGATGCAGTGACACAGTAGTTTATATGATGCAGTGACACAGTAGTTTATATGATGCAGTGACAGTAGTTTATATGATGCAGTGACACAGTAGTTTATATGATGCAGTGACACAGTAGTTTATATGATGCAGTGACAGTAGTTTATATGATGCAGTGACACAGTAGTTTATATGATGCAGTGACACAGTAGTTTATATGATGCAGGACAGTAGTTTATATGATGCAGAGACACAGTAGTTTATATGATGCAGACACAGTAGTTTATATGACGCAGACACAGTAGTTTATATGACGCAGAGACACAGTAGTTTATATGACGCAGAGACACAGTTTATATGACGCAGAGACACAGTAGTTTATATGACGCAGACACAGTAGTTATATGAGCAGAGACACAGTTTATATGACGCAGAGACACAGTAGTTTATATGACGCAGAGACACAGTAGTTTATATGACGCAGAGACACAGTAGTTTATATGACGCAGAGACACAGTTTATATGATGCAGAGACACAGTAGTTTATATGACGCAGAGACACAGTAGTTTATATGATGCAGTGACACAGTAGTTATATGACGCAGAGACACAGTAGTTTATATGACGCAGAGACACAGTTTATATGACGCAGAGACACAGTAGTTTATATGACGCAGACACAGTAGTTTATATGACGCAGACACAGTAGTTTATATGATGCAGTGACACAGTAGTTTATATGATGCAGTGACACAGTAGTTTATATGATGCAGTGACACAGTAGTTTATATGATGCAGTGACACAGTAGTTTATATGATGCAGTGACACAGTAGTTTATATGATGCAGTGACAGTAGTTTATATGATGCAGTGACACAGTAGTTTATATGATGCAGTGACATAGTAGTTTATATGATGCAGTGACAGTAGTTTATATGATGCAGTGACACAGTAGTTTATATGATGCAGTGACACAGTAGTTTATATGATGCAGTGACACAGTAGTTTCATGTTTCCGTTATAAATCGGTAAATCAGTTGCCAAGGGATTAAGTTTATTGTCAGCTGGGGGGAAAATAGACCATAGTTATGTCTGATTGTTTTTTTTTTGTTTTTTGTTTTTTTTGTAGTCCAGCATAATGTATAGTCGTGGTCATATATTCGGACACATTTTCAAGCCTCGCAAAACTTAAAGTAACCTCCGGAATTCAAATATCAGCTTAAGCCTTAATCCATCCAGTACCAATGACGTGTTTTATATTTGATTTCAGCCTCATTTAGACGATTATATATAGCTTATGAAAGAAATATGGTAGTTAAAAGGATCAATTGAGATAGTCTGTAACCTTTTAACCCGTACAGTACCGGTGACGTCCTTTGCATTGCATTCTAGCAACTATCAAACGATTGTATTCAGCTTAGGAAGGACGTCTACCTATTAAGAGGCTACAAACTATCCCAATTAATCCTTTTAGCTACCATATATCCTTCCTAAGCTTCATAAAATCGTTTAAATGTACCTGAAATCAAATATAGAAGATATCTACGGTACTGCATGGGTTAATGGGTAGACGTCCATCATGACCTGAATAAAGTCGTCTAACAGTTGCCAGAGTATAACAAATAAAAGGTTCTCGTCGGTACTGCATGGGTTAAGGGGAGACTGGCCATTTGTTTGGTCTATTAATTCATGCATTCATATATTTGTTAAGTTTCCTCCCTAGACCTCCATCAAGCTTAGAAAAACACCCCCTAGGCCCCCCTTCAAGATAAATTTATACATTTTTCGGTAGAAAAATTTCCCGGCCGAAGGCCAGTTCCTTTTTAAATTGCAGGCTCGCTATCGCTCGCCAGGAAAAAATCGACAATTAAATGGCACGAAAGGTCTTAAAATTGACAAAGCGAAATGGAGCGAAAGGTGTTAAAATCGCCAAACTAATGGGCCGAACGTCTTATAATCTCAAAACTAATGGGGCTAAACATTAGGGAGAAGGGAGTCCAGAAAAACGGTCTTCCTCCCCTTAATTAGGATTCAGCTCGAGGCGGCTTCGAATATGTTTGTATCAGAATTTATGACCACGGCTGTGCATCGTGGCTAACTGTAAACAAAGTCTAGAGATAATTATGCAGTCCAGCCTTCAGCTAATTATGCAGTCCAGCCTTCAGCTAATTATGCAGTCCAGCCTTCAGCTAATAAAGCAACACTTTATTAAGTACTAATACAATATGATAACCAGGACTAACTGTATTTTCTACCAACCAAATAAGATAACCAAAGGCTAAATTAATGTCTTCCAACCAAAAATAACCATGGCTAAAATCAAAGTCTGCTAACTTAATAAGGCAACCAGGACTAAATTTAATGTCTGCCAACCTATTAAGAAAATCTGGCCTAAATTCAGTGTCTGTCAACCAAATCCAGGACTAAAGTCAATGTCTGCCAACCTAATAAGATAACCAGAGCTAAATTCAATGCTATTGAAATTCACAGACCAGTTCACCTTATTGGTAGATATTACAAACAATAGGAGCGAGTGACAAAATATGTATATTCAGGCAGATGAATAGGCTATATGACGATGGTCGACTATATTCAGGCAGATGAATAGGCTATATGACGATGGTCGACTATATTCAGGCAGATGAATAGGCTATATGACGATGGTCGCCTATATTCAGGCAGATGAATAGGCTATATGACGATGGTCGACTATATTCAGGCAGATGAATAGGCTATATGACGATGGTCGACTATATTCAGGCAGATGAATAGGCTATATGACGATGGTCGACTATATTCAGGCAGATGAATAGGCTATATGATGATGGTCGACTATTTCATTTTGTTTTTGTACCCAAAAATGGCCTACAAAATCACACCATAAAAGTTGTGAGTAAGAAAACATTGAGCAACTGGCATTGTTTTCTGGCGAGATCATGTAAAACACATTCTGGATGCATTTATTCTGGATGCATTTATTCTGGATGCATTTATTCTGGATGCATTTATTTTGGATGCATTTATTCTGGATGCATTTATTCTGGATGCATTTATTTTCATTGTATGATTACTTACATATTTAGTTGCAAATGCCTCAACTTGAATGCACGTGAATATTCAATATAACTCAGATTTTGTTTTCATATCTATCAATCTATCTATTGCCAGATGCCGTGATCCACGAAGGGGTGGCCACGAATGGATCGTCCCATGCACCTCTGTCCCCTGTCTGCCGACGCCCCTCCTCCTATCCAAAGTATTATCGCTTTTGTAATTATTAAGCGAATTTTAGTTTCTCGAACTTATCAAATGTGTGTTGATGTATTATACAGCAACATATAAATGTGTGTTGATGTATTATACAGCAACATATAAATGTGTGTTGATGTATTATACAGCAACATATAAATGTGTGTTGATGTATTATACAGCAACATATAAATGTGTGTTGATGTATTATACAGCAACATATAAATAAATACAACAAAGGAATACATGACAATTTAAAATCATGATTGAGAATATCCTAAATTAATCATAAAGCAGCATATGAGCCAAACTTTAAATATATTCAGTCACTTAAAATCGTTTATTATCAACGTAGATTCCATTACCGGTACAAACGATCCCACACATGATGATAAATGATTAAATTATCGACAATTGACACTATAGCTCTCGTCTCGTATGAACCGCCTTAACCCGTACAGCCCCAGCGACGCGCCTGACGCGTCGGCGATGTATGTAACGCACAGCCCCAGAGACGCGCCTGGCGCGTCACCCTAATTGCGCCGACCGTGACCTCAGGTGTAGCCACTCAAGAGGGCTCAGATTTGTATGGGAACTGTGTACGTATCCCACGCAACCGTGCCGATGGTTGAAAACTCTCAAAGTCCACGTGCGTGCGCGCGAGCGCGCAATAACCTGTTTTTTTGGGATAATTGCCTTCAATTTTTTACTCTTGTAAAATCCATTTTCGGGGGCTCTGTAGGACCATTTTTTAAGCTTTTTGAGCGGTTTTTCGTGGTTTTTCCTTCATTCCTAACCCATTCGCTATTGTTTCTGGAATAAAACCATTTTTTGAAAACCGGCCGGGTTCTGGTGCGCAAACATTACAAAACTAGCCGGGGCTCCACGGGTTAAGGGAGCCCACCTCGCTTTTATTTCTCTCTTTCTCTCCCTCTCTCTTTGGGTTGTATCCATTCGGCCCCATTCAGCCTACTGTTTTAAGACGTTTACCCCCATCCAGGTGTAAATATTTTCCTGGCGGGCGGTAGCGAGCCAGCATATATATATTTTTGTTTTGACAGCAAGCTAAATTTGTCAATTTTTTCGATAGAAATATTTCTCCGGTGAAGCCGGATGTCTCCATACAATGGTGGCTCGCTATCGCTCGTCAGAAAGAAATGTACACTTGGATGGGGGTAAACGTCTTAAAACAGTTGCCTGAATGGGGCCGAATGGATACAAGCCAGAGACACAGAGAAAAGGAGTAAAAGAGAAAAAAAGCAGGTGACCCCCCTTAAAATTAGTTACTGACAAGTTTACACAAATGGGAGAATCTCGTTAGGTCCGGTGGCTTGTTGTTGCTTGCAAATAGTATGAGGCAACGGGATGTGGTAAAAGTATGAGGCAACGGGATATGGTAAAAGTATGAGGCAACGGGATGTGGTAAAAGTATGAGGCAACGGGATGTGGTAAAAGTATGAGGCAACGGGATGTGGTAAAAGTATGAGGCAACGGGATGTGGTAAAAGTATGAGGCAACGGGATGTGGTAAAAGTATGAGGCAACGGGATGTGGTAAAAGTATGAGGCAACGGGATGTGGTAAAAGTATGAGGCAACGGGATGTGGTAAAAGTATGAGGCAACGGGATGTGGTAAAAGTATGAGGCAACGGGATGTGGTAAAAGTATGAGGCAACGGGATGTGGTAAAAGTATGAGGCAACGGGATGTGGTAAAAGTATGAGGCAACGGGATGTGGTCAAAGTATGAGGCAACGGGATGTGGTCAAAGTATGAGGCAACGGGATGTGGTCAAAGTATGAGGCAACGGGATGTGGTCAAAGTATGAGGCAACGGGATGTGGTAAAAGGTTCGGATGCTCGACACATTTATCATATTGCATCTAATTACGAATGTCCCCCCAAAAAAAAAAAAAAAAAAATATATATATATATATATATATACAGTATAGATAAATAAAATATGAAAAGTGTGGATTGTGCCTGAGCATATAGATATAGCTAGATATAGATATTTTGAAAGCCTATGTCGTAACTCTGGCACCATAACAGGGTAGGCCTATACTAACACACACACACCATACCGGTTTCTCTACAATATTATAGCTCGCATCGTAGTAACTTAAGCCAGCCCACCTCGCTTTGTTTTTATCTTTCTCTCCCTCTCTCTTTGGCTTGTATCCATTCGGCCCCATTCAGCCTACTGTTTTAAGACGTTTACCCCCATCCAGGTGTCAATATTTTCTTGGCGAGCGGTAGCGAGCTAGCATATATATATTTTTGTTTTAACAGCAAGCTAAATTTGTACATTTTTCAATAGAAAAATGTCTCCGGCGAAGCCGGATTTCTCCATACAATGCTGGCTCGCTATCGTTCGCCAGGAATAAATCGACGTGGGGATAAATGTCTTAAAACAGTAGGCTGATAGGGGACGAATGGATACAAGCCAGAGAAAGAGAGAACATAGCAGGTGACCCCCCTTAAATATCAAGAACCTGTTGTCTGTTTACCGGCTTGGTAGTGTAGTGGAGAGCCTCTTGGTCTTCCACCTGGGAGACCCAAGTTCAATCCCACGCTCAAGCATGAAGGCTTTTCGCATACACTGGTAGCCATGTACAGACAAAGCTCGAGAGGCAAAACTAATGATCACACACACACACACACACACATACATACATACATACATACACAGACACAGACACATATACATACACACACACACACACAGACACATACATACACACCCACACATACATACTCACACACACATACATACATACACACACACACAGACACATATACATACACACACACATACATACACACACAAACAGACACATACATACACACACACACACATACATACACACACACACATACGTACATACATACACACACACAGACACATACACACACACAGACACATACATACACACACAAACACACACACACACACACACACCCTACCTGCCATTACTCGTGCTAATTACGTGTAGCGACTAGCGTCTCCGGAATGATGGCGTGTATGTATGGGGAAGGAGGTAGAGAGTGTGTGTTGTCACAATGATGGCGTGTATGTATGGGGAAGGAGGTAGACAGTGTGTGTTGTCACAATGATGGCGTGTATGTATGGGGAAGGAGGTAGACAGTGTGTGTTGTCACAATGATGGCGTGTATGTATGGGGAAGGAGGTAGAGAGTGTGTGTTGTCACAATGATGGCGTGTATGTATGGGGAAGGAGGTAGACAGTGTGTGTTGTCACAATGATGACGGTGAGGCAGCCGCTGACATCTGCTAGCCGGGACGAGTAGGGGTCTTAACAGGAGGCAGACCGTTTTTATGGACTCCCTTCTCCCTATTGTTTAGCCCCACTAGTTTTGAGATTATACGACGTTCGGCCCATTAGTTTGGCGATCTTAACACCTTTCGCCCCATTTCGTTGTCAGTGTTAAGACCTTTCGTGCCATTTAGGTGTCGATTATTTCCTGGCGAGCGATAGCGAGCCTGCAATTTGGAGAAGAAAAGGCCTTCGGCCGGGACATTTTTCTACCGAAAAATGTATAAATTTATCTTGAAGGGGGGGTCTAGGGGGTGTTTTTCTAAGCTTGATGGAGGTCTAGGGAGGAAACTAAAACAATATATGAATAAATGAATTAATAGACCAAACAAACGGCCAGTCTCCCCTTAAGAGGAGAGGATTTATGATATTTTAAGACTTTCACCCCATTAGTTTAGCCATTTTAAGAACTTTCGCTTCATTTCTTTGTCAATATTAAAACCTTTCGATTATCCTGGCGAGCGATAGCGAGCCTGTAATTTAGTAGGAACCGGCCTTCGGCCGGGATATTTTTCTACCGAAAAATGTACACATTTATCTTGAAGGTGGGTCTCGGCGATGTTTTGTTTTGTTTACCTTGATAGAGGCCTTGAATCTGCTACAAGTTATCATATTATTTTGATTGATTTTGCTGTTTAATCTTTTATTAAATTGGGTTGTACATTAATAGGAGCTCCAAGAGACAAAATATATCCATAATATACGCCACATTTGTCAAATATATCCATAATATACGCCACATTTGTCAAATAGAAGGTTGTATTTTAGGTACTTGTTGACTCGGCTACTATATTTTAGGTACTTGTTGACTCGGCTACTATATTTTAGGTACTTGTTGACTCGGCTACTATATTTTAGGTACTTGTTGACTCGGCTACTATATTTTAGGTACTTGTTGACTCGGCTACTATATTTTAGGTACTTGTTGACTCGGCTACTATATTTAGGTACTTGTTGACTCGGCTACTATATTTTAGGTACTTGTTGACTCGGCTACTATATTTTAGGTACTTGTTGACTCGGCTACTATATTTTAGGTACTTGTTGACTCGGCTACTATATTTTAGGTACTTGTTGACTCGGCTACTATACACGGCTCCGATACATCCGCTGCTGAAGTGCTCGTGTAACACCGACTGACGGAAATAACTCGTAAAACATAGTACAGTTACCAGACTGGAAAACAAAACATAGTACAGTTACCAGACTGGAAAACATAGTACAGTTACCAGACTGGAAAACAAAAACAAATATTTGATTAAGGGGAGACTGTGCAAACTAGCATGGGAGAAGGGGAGTGCACCCGATGACTGGAAGACTGGCATAATAGTCCCCCTATATAAGGGCAAAGGGGAAAGAGGAGTGTGTGGTAACCACCGAGGAATATGTCTTCTAAGCGTAGTAGGGAAGGTATACAGTAGGGTAGTGATTGAGAGAGTGAGAGTGAGAACGGAGAAATGGATAGGCGACGAGCAGGGAGGTTTTAGGAAGGGAAGAGGATGTGTAGATCAGATTTTTACCCTGAATTGTGTTGTGGAGAAGTATCTGGAGAAGAAACAAAAGGTGTATGTTGCCTTTATGGACTTGGAGAAGGCCTATGACAGAGTGGATAGAGAAGGTTTGTGGAAAGTACTTAGAATACGGAGTAGAGGGCAAGTTGCTGAAAGCAGTGAAGAGCATGTATGAGGGTGCAAAGGCGGCAGTACGTGTGGAGAGTGAGCAGAGCGAGTTCTTTGACCTGAATGTTGGTTTGAAACAGGGGTGTGTGATGTCCCCGTGGTTGTTTACTGTATATATGGATGGAGTTATGAAAGAAATACTATCAAGAGCAGTGGATGTTGGTGTATCGCTGAAAAGGGAGGGAATTGAGTGGAAGCTACCTATACTGCTGTTTGCGGATGATACAGTTCTGATGAGTGATAATGAATGGGAGTTGCAGGGTCTGGTAAATGAGTTTGGAACAGTGTGCGAAAAACGGAATTTGAAGGTAAATACGGGGAAGAGCAAGGTTATGGTCTTCGAAAGGGGTGAAGTCACAGAGTGTGAGGTGAAGCTGAACGGTCAGGCTATGGAGATCGTCAACTCTTTTAAGTATCTGGGCAGTGTGTTGAGTAAAGATGGGACTATGGATGAAGAGGTGTGGGAGAGGGTACAACAGGGGAAGAGGGTTGTAGGAACGCTAAAAGCAGTAACAAGAAATAGGGTGGTCAGTATGGAAGTGAAGAAGTCCTTGCATGACAGTGTGGTAATCCCGACACTGACTTACGGAAGCGAAGCATGGACGTTGGTTGAGAGACTCAGACCAAGAGTGAGAGCAGTGGAAATGAATTACTTAAGGAGTGCGTGCGGAGTTACATGGAGGGATAGACAGACTAATGAGGAAGTAAGAAGGAGGTGTGGTGTGGAGGTAGATGTGCTGGAAAGTGTGAAAAGGAACAACTTGAGATGGTTCGGCCATATGGAACTTATGGAAAGCGAGAGAATGACTAAGAGGGTGTACGAGAGCGAGGTGGAGGGACAGAGGGGGAGAGGTAGACCGAATATGAGGTGGAAGGATGGAGTGAGGAACTACATGAACGAAGGCGGTGCTGGTTGGGGGGAGGGGCGTCGACTGACTGGGGACAGAGGTGCATGGGGGCGGTTCGTTCGTGGCCACCCCTTCGGGGATCACGGCGTCAGGCAATAGATAGATAGATAGAGACTGACCCTTTGTTTGGTCTATTATTTCATTTATTCATATATTTGTTTAGTTTCCTCCCTAGACCTCCATCAAGCTTAGAAAAAACACCTCCTAGACCCCTCTTCAAGATCAATTTGTAAGTTTTTCGGTAGTCAGGAAAAAAATCGACACCTAAATGGCTTGAAAGGTCTTAAAATTGACAACGAAATGGGGAGAAAGGTGTTAAAATTGCCAAACTAATGGGCCGAACGTCTTATAATCTCAAAACTAGTGGGGCTAAACATTAGGGAGAAAGGGGTCCAGAAAAACGATCTGCCTCCCCTTCATACATTGCAGAGCGCCATTAATCAGTTGTCAATCCTTCCCTTATGATATGAAGATAAACTAAATGTTCATGTAACTGCACTTTAATGAACTTGTGAAGATAACTGGTTATCTTGTACAAGAACAAGAACATCCTAATATGTATACAAATGTACATTTGTTCATGCACACCTTTAGTTATTTAACCCCTTCTGTACCGGCGACGACTGTTTAACTGTATTCTAGCTATATTTAGAGGGTGTTGTGCAGTTGAAAAATGGTCTGTGGTAGTAAGAAGGGTTAAGTGAGATAGTTCGAAGACTGTTAATGGTCTGTGGTAGTAAGAAGGGTTAAGTGAGATAGTTCGAAGACTGTTAATGGTCTGTGGTAGTAAGAAGGGTTAAGTGAGATAGTTCGAAGACTGTTAATGGTCTGTGGTAGTAAGAAGGGTAAGTGAGATAGTTCGAAGACTGTTAATGGTCTGTGGTAGTAAGAAGGGTTAAGTGAGATAGTTCGAAGACTGTTAATGGTCTGTGGTAGTAAGAAGGGTTAAGTGAGATAGTTCGAAGACTGTTAATGGTCTGTGGTAGTAAGAAGGGTTAAGTGAGATAGTTCGAAGACTGTTAATGGTCTGTGGTAGTAAGAAGGGTTAGTGAGATAGTTCGAAGACTGTTAATGGTCTGTGGTAGTAAGAAGGGTTAAGTGAGATAGTTCGAAGACTGTTAATGGTCTGTGGTAGTAAGAAGGGTTAAGTGAGATAGTTCGAAGACTGTTAATGGTCTGTGGTAGTAAGAGGGTTAAGTGAGATAGTTCGAAGACTGTTAATGGTCTGTGGTAGTAAGAAGGGTTAAGTGAGATAGTTCGAAGACTGTTAATGGTCTGTGGTAGTAAAAAGGGTTAAGTGAGATAGTTCGAAGACTGTTAATTGCTGGAGACTCTTGACACTGAATAATATCGTCTACTATAGTCTATTATTTCCCAGCTGAGAGTAAATTGTCATGTTTCTATCTTTGTTACTCGGCTATAAGGTAGATTTTGTAGCGAAAGATGATGGTTATTCTGAAAACTTGGCATTAATATGACACACAGCCATAGTAGTTTCATATATTGCCATTAAGTATCGAGAAATCAGCTAATAAGATATTCAATTTACGATCAGCTGGACAAAAATAGAGTATAGTAACCAGAACAAAATGACAAGGACGTCACCGGTACTGAAAGGGGTAATACACCGCTTTAAATAACTTGAATTCATGTCAGCCCTATTGAGAGAACCGAGTATTTAAATAGAACAAATGACTACTATTACACTAATGGTGATGCTACGGTACGGTGAGCTGGCAGTGGACGAGCGCAGTAGTAACACGGTAATGATGGCATACGGTTACAGTGAAGGGCTCAAATCAAGGTCTACCGTGGTCAGGGGGTAGTGCTCGCTTTTTACGGACCCCCTTCTCCCTCAGTTTTAGCATATTAGTTTTGAGGTTTTAACATTGCCGTTAGTTTGTCGATTTTAGGACCTTTTGCCCCATTCTTCTTCAATGTTTAGACCTTTTGTGCCATTTAGGTGTCGATTTGTTCCTGGCAAGCGATAGCGAGTCTGTCATTTTAGAAGGAACCGGCCTTCGGCCGGGAAATTTTTCTACCGAAAAATGTACGCATTTATCTTGAAAGGGGGTCTAGGGGGTGCTATTTTAAGTTTGATGGAGGTCTAGGGAGGAAACTCAAAAATAAATAAATTAATAAATACATGGACCAAAAACCAACCACTACCCCCTTAAACATTTTCGTTATTTAGTCACTTTGTTCACAGTAATTTCGATCACAGATATTTCGCTCGTTCCTGGTTACTGATAATAGTAGACACGTCAAATATAAACGTTTGGATGGGCAGCATTATACGTAAGTTAGCTATAAGAGCAAGTAATTAGCCATAATTACTCTCTTAATCGTATGACAGGCATATGATCCGTCCAAACCTAACGTTACAGAGCCGAGAGAGAGAGAGAGAGAGAGAGAGAGAGAGAGAGAGAGAACGAAACTGGAATAATATGAGCGGATATGAGAGTCAGTGGTGTGTGGTGTGTGGTGTGTGGTGTGGTAATATTGGTGTTTTATGCTTATGCCCTCTCACCACTAGGGGATACAATGAGGGACACCATCTATAATTATTGAGAAGTGAAATCTATGTACAGAGAAGGACAAACTGGCTGATTCATGACAGATATAGACATCAACCTCTTCCTGATATTTTGATTTACTATATGTTTTGCATGTACTAGAGACGGTATTGCCTCACTATTAAACTTGGTAGCAAGACATTCTAAATTACTATGCATGTAATTTGATTTTTTCTTGGCAGGCGATGTACCTGTTTGGAATATATATATATATATATATATATATATATATATATATATATATATATATATATATATATATATATATATATATATATATATATATATATATATATATTTGTTTCCAAGCTCTCAGTGGGGTTCGAACCGTCGACCGTCAGACGATAGCCGACGCTTTAATCAACTACACCACGGCAGTGGTGTAGTTGATATAATATATATATATATATATATTGCCGGACGCCTTACTCGCCTTAATTAGGGTGGCTATACACAGAATGCCCCCAAGCAGACCTATTCCCTGTAAGAGGGACAACCCGAGCCAGTTTACTGAAGGACTTGCAGGATTGACCACTCAATTAAGGATCCATCCAACTCTGAGGCCCTCTGTGTATCTTTTTAGCACTATTTTTCTATAGTGGTGTTCGGCTAGTCCATCCACTAACCTGCCTTACCCTTAGGTAAGCAGTACATATTTGTTTCAGGTTTACTCCCCTAGAAAGGTTGCCGAGCAAGGCTGACGAGTCCCATCCACCCGGATTTTTATAAGGTTGTCTCCCCTAGATGGGTTGCCGACCAAGGCTAACAAGTCCCATCCACCCTATATATATACTGTATATATATATATATATATATATATATATATATATATATATATATATATATATCCTGGGTATGACTTATTAGTATTTTTTATTTTTTTCATAAGAAAGTGTCTGTGGCTACTGTGGTACTCTGGACTGAAGTCATGCAGAGAGTGTCTGTGGCTACTGTGGTACTCTGGACTGAAGTCATGCAGACTTGAACATTGCTTGCAGATTCGACCAGCCTGTTAATGATTTACAATAACTTTTTTCTTCAGCCTATCCTTATCCTACTCATTCTCACATCTGAAAAAGCATGTAGGACGATACCAAGAAATGTGCAAGGTTATCCCCAAGCATCCTATTGAGGATCAAGACCTGTTTGAGTCTTACTTTGTAGTACACGCACACACGCACAAATACTTACTGTATCACGCACAAATGCAAACACACAACTCTACATCAACAATGTTTCCCAGAGTATAGGGGCGTGTATGAAGGGTAAACAAAGAATACTTTTTGGGATCAACCTTTTATGTAAAATACTAATAAACACAGCGCAAAGAACAGTGTAAATTTCACATATAAATATATGCAGCTAGCACCGTAGCAGTCTCCTATATAAATATATGCAGCTAGCACCGTAGCAGTCTCCTATATAAATATATGCAGCTAGAGCAGTCTCCTATATAAATATATGCAGCTAGCACCGTAGCAGTCTCCTATATAAATATATGCAGCTAGCACCGTAGCAGTCTCCTATATAAATATATGCAGCTAGCAGCAGTCTCCTATATAAATATATGCAGCTAGCACCGTAGCAGTCTCCTATATAAATATATGCAGCTAGCACCGTAGCAGTCTCCTATATAAATATATGCAGCTAGCACCGTAGCAGTCTCCTATATAAATATATGCAGCTAGCACCGTAGCAGTCTCCTATATAAATATATGCAGCTAGCACCGTAGCAGTCTCCTATATAAATATATGCAGCTAGCACCGTAGCAGTCTCCTATATAAATATATGCAGCTAGCACCGTAGCAGTCTCCTATATAAATATATGCAGCTAGCACCGTAGCAGTCTCCTATATAAATATATGCAGCTAGCACCGTAGCAGTCTCCTATATAAATATATGCAGCTAGCACCGTAGCAGTCTCCTATATAAATATATGCAGCTAGCACCGTAGCAGTCTCCTATATAAATATATGCAGCTAGCACCGTAGCAGTCTCCTATATAAATATATGCAGCTAGCACCGTAGCAGTCTCCTATATAAAACTATGCAGCTAGCACCGTAGCAGTCTCCTATATAAATATATGCAGCTAGCACCGTAGCAGTCTCCTATATAAATATATGCAGCTAGCACCGTAGCAGTCTCCTATATAAATATATGCAGCTAGCACCGTAGCAGTCTCCTATATACATTATATGCAGCTAGCACCGTAGCAGTCTCCTATATACATTATATGCAGCTAGCACCGTAGCAGTCTCCTATATAAATATATGCAGCTAGCACCGTAGCAGTCTCCTATATAAATATATGCAGCTAGCACCGTAGCAGTCTCCTATATAAATATATGCAGCTAGCACCGTAGAAGTCTCCTATATAAATATATGCAGCTAGCACCGTAGCAGTCTCCTATATAAATATATGTAGCTAGCACCGTAGCAGTCTCCTATATAAATATATGCAGCTAGCACCGTAGCAGTCTCCTATATACATTATATGCAGCTAGCACCGTAGCAGTCTCCTATATAAATATATGCAGCTAGCACCGTAGCAGTCTCCTATATAAATATATGCAGCTAGCACCATAGCAGTCTCCTATATAAATATATGCAGCTAGCACCGTAGCAGTCTCCTATATAAATATATGCAGCTAGCACCGTAGCAGTCTCCTATATAAATATATGCAGCTAGCACCGTAGCAGTCTCCTATATAAATATATGCAGCTAGCACCATAGCAGTCTCCTATATACATTATATGCAGCTAGCACCGTAGCAGTCTCCTATATAAATATATGCAGCTAGCACCGTAGCAGTCTCCTATATAAATATATGCAGCTAGCACCGTAGCAGTCTCCTATATAAATATATGCAGCTAGCACCGTAGCAGTCTCCTATATACATTATATGCAGCTAGCACCGTAGCAGTCTCCTATATAAATATATGCAGCTAGCACCGTAGCAGTCTCCTATATACATTATATGCAGCTAGCACCGTAGCAGTCTCCTATATAAATATATGCAGCTAGCTCCGTAGCAGTCTCCTATATACATTATATGCAGCTAGCACCGTAGCAGTCTCCTATATAAATATATGCAGCTAGCACCGTAGCAGTCTCCTATATACATTATATGCAGCTAGCACCGTAGCAGTCTCCTATATACATTATATGCAGCTAGCACCGTAGCAGTTTCCTATATACATATATGAAGCTAGCACCGTAGCAGTCTCCTATATACATTATATGCAGCTAGCACCGTAGCAGTCTCCTATATACATTTTATGCAGCTAGCACCGTAGCAGTCTCCTATATAAATATATGCAGCTAGCACCGTAGCAGTCTCCTATATAAATATATGCAGCTAGCACCGTAGAAGTCTCCTATATAAATATATGCAGCTAGCACCGTAGCAGTCTCCTATATAAATATATGCAGCTAGCACCGTAGCAGTCTCCTATATAAACATATGCAGCTAGCACCGTAGCAGTCTCCTATATAAATATATGCAGCTAGCACCGTAGCAGTCTCCTATATAAATATATGCAGCTAGCACCGTAGCAGTCTCCTATATAAATATATGCAGCTAGCTCCGTAGCAGTCTCCTATATAAATATATGCAGCTAGCACCGTAGCAGTCTCCTATATAAATATATGCAGCTAGCACCGTAGCAGTCTCCTATATAAATATATGCAGCTAGCACCGTAGCAGTCTCCTATATAAATATATGCAGCTAGCACCGTAGCAGTCTCCTATATAAATATATGCAGCTAGCACCGTAGCAGTCTCCTATATAAATATATGCAGCTAGCACCGTAGCAGTCTCCTATATAAATATATGCAGCTAGCACCGTAGCAGTCTCCTATATAAATATGCAGCTAGCACCGTAGCAGTCTCCTATATAAATATATGCAGCTAGCACCGTAGCAGTCTCCTATATAAATATATGCAGCTAGCACCGTAGCAGTCTCCTATATAAATATATGCAGCTAGCACCGTAGCAGTCTCCTATATAAATATATGCAGCTAGCACCGTAGCAGTCTCCTGTATACATTATATGCAGCTAGCACCGTAGCAGTCTCCTATATAAATATATGCAGCTAGCACCGTAGCAGTCTCCTATATAAATATATGCAGCTAGCACCGTAGCAGTCTCCTATATAAATATGCAGCTAGCACCGTAGCAGTCTCCTATATACATTATATGCAGCTAGCACCGTAGCAGTCTCCTATATACATTATATGCAGCTAGCACCGTAGCAGTCTCCTATATAAATATATGCAGCTAGCACCGTAGCAGTCTCCTATATACATATATGCAGCTAGCACCGTAGCAGTCTCCTATATAATTATATGCAGCTAGCACCGTAGCAGTCTCCTATATACATATATGCAGCTAGCACCGTAGCAGTCTCCTATATACATTATATGCAGCTAGCACCGTAGCAGTCTCCTATATACATATATGCAGCTAGCACCGTAGCAGTCTCCTATATACATATATGCAGCTAGCACCGTAGCAGTCTCCTATATACATTATATGCAGCTAGCACCGTAGCAGTCTCCTATATACATTATATGCAGCTAGCACCGTAGCAGTCTCCTATATACATTATATGCAGCTAGCACCGTAGCAGTCTCCTATATACATATATGCAGCTAGCACTGTAGCAGTCTCCTATATACATTATAATTACAGAATCATCACAAATTACCTGAAGCGCACACGAGACACTTACAATGAGCAAAGAACTGTAAACAAAAACGACTGCGACAAGATCATAGAGGAGTAGGAGGGCGGGTGCGGAAGACAGAAAACGGATGTCGCACGGAGGAGAGGGAGGGTAGACTAAAGAAGAGGTGACGGACCGGTAATTATGGGGAAGCTGCAGCCGGTAATTCTTTCTTTGTGTGGGTGTGTGGAGCTTACGGAGCGTCAAGGCCGTCGCTAAACTCAAGTGCGGGGGGCGAGGAGAAGGATAGACTGCAAGGTCGGGAAGGAAGTCACCAGAACAAAAAACAAATCAATGGTAAGAAAATGGAAGATAAACCAAAGTAAATAATAAAGTCAATAATTATTTTGGTCCATGATTATTTAGTCCACGTAGGTGTTATGGTCGACCAGTGAATGTCGCATTAGTTGATCTGTGTTGTGTTGTGCTTGCGGTCGATTGAGTGTGAGTTCCTATTAGACTGTAGCCATATTGGTCCGATGATGTTGTTTAGGTTAATGGCTCAATTGTTAAAAACAAGTAAAAATACATAAACATATCATCCCATGAATGAATTAATTAGATGTCGTGTTAATAGGTTTGTGAGGGTCGACCACAATATAGTGAACTGAACTGAATTGCTGCTGGGCGAGGGGGGGGAACACATACACACTTAACCAGAAGTTAATTAGGTGTGCTCAGGGACGTAGGCTACTGAATGATGGAGAAGTAAAATATACAGAACGAGCAAGTAAAAGGATAAGCTGAAGGTTAACCCCTTCTGTACCAGCGACATATTTTTCTTTTCTTTTAGCTACTATTAGACGATTTTATTCAGTTTAAAAAAGGCCTCCAATAATTAACAGGCTTTGAACTATCTCAATTAACCCTTTATGCGTCCAGAAATCTTTCTTAAACTGCACAATATCGTATAAATATAGCGAGAATAAAATGAAAAAGACGTCGCGGTACAGAAGAGGTTAAAGAAGCACAAAACAAAGAGGAAACACAGAAAAGTTGAAACGCTAAAATTAATGAAATCAAGAACAAAGACGAGAAAATAGGACATGCAGGACAAGATACAAGGTCATTAGAAAGTTAGTTGTGGTAAAATAGGACAAACTAAATAAAAGACCCGGAGGTGAGAACGGAAAGGGAACGCCGCAAGAAAGCAAAGAAAACGGAGTAATGAGGATTTTATAATAGGGTTGACTCGGGACACAAAGACAAAAACATTGTAAAGGGAATGTAAACTACAAAGAAATGAAAGGTGTGCTTGGAAGAAAAAGCCAATTTCAATAATAATAAACTGTAGAAGTTACTTGAGGATATATTTACCCTCCCAGTACTGTATACTATGACGCCTTTCATTTTGTTCTGCTATTATTAGACGATTTTATTAAGATAAATAGCGATCTGTAAGTTTTAATGAGTTAATTTTTATCCATATGATTCCCAGAGGTTTATCCTAAATATAATATATTCATCTAAAGATAGCCAGACTCAGATTTTAAAAAGTCATGATACTTAAGGGGTTGACGTTGACATTTAAAAGTCATGATACTTAAGGGGTTGACGTTGACATTTAAAAGTCATGATACTTAAGGGGTTGACGTTGACATTTAAAAGTCATGATACTTAAGGGTTGACGTTGACATTTAAAAGTCATGATACTTAAGGGGTTGACGTTGACATTTAAAAGTCATGATACTTAAGGGGTTGACGTTGACATTTAAAAGTCATGATACTTAAGGGGTTGACGTTGACATTTTCCATAGGACGACGGGTTTCTTCCTTTATTATGGCTATTATTACACGTTATTGCTAAGCTTAGTAACGATTTGTTTGAGTCAGAGGTATACAGTAACTAAGAGTTTGAACTTTTCTAATGGGGATTTAAACCTTTGTTTATCAAATGTCGCCCTCATCACTGTGTAATACTAACAGGGAAGGTCGGGGTTTAGCTCATTTCTAGCATTGTATGTCCACAATATAAATGTCCTAGTATTGAGGCACTAAAGGTTCTTCACAGTATCGGAGTCAAAATTATATATCTATCAATTGCCAGACACCTTGATCCCCGATGGGGTGGCCATGAATGAATCGCCTCCATCCTCCTGTCACCTATCAGCCAGTGCTTGCCAACATCACTCTCAATTACCTCTGAACACCATCCTTCCACCTCACTCTCAGTCTGCCTCTCCCTCTGTACCTCACTCACATACACTCTATTTGCCATTGTCTAACTCATTCTCTGCTCCACAAGACCAAACCACCTCAAGGTGTTCCTCTTTACACTTTCATGAGCATCCACATTACATTGCTCCCAGGGCGGGTGCCCAACCCCGAAAGGAGTTGAAATAGGGGAGCTATCCCCCCGCCAAAGGCGGCTTTCTAGGGCCTTTCCTAGCTGATGCTGAGAGGATTGGGTTCTAGTCATGTGGTGATGGGCTGGTCTATCCGAGTGAGAACTGAGCGATCTCTGCCATACCCATAGCTTACTCTGACTGTTCCTTTTACTTATATATCTTCTAGATCTCAAGTGGTGGCATCTTTTCCGTGGATTGACCTCCCTACTGCCAACCTAGAAGTTGGCAGATTGGGAGCCAAAGTGTCACATTTTTCCCTTACCCCTCAACTTTCCCTTCATAATTGCTGAGGGGCACAGGGCCTTGGGTGGGGCTTTGGTTTCCCGGGCGTTTCCGCACCCTCCTCAGCTTCCTGCCTTGGAGTGGCTTCGGTCACCCGGGCTTTGTTAGTGGTAAGCAGGGAGGATTTTGTGGGGGCGCTCGTTTATGGCCTTGGCCTTGCTCGAGACCTTGGGGCTGTTCGGCCAGACAGCCTGGGGAACAACAACAACAACAACAACATTGCTCTCACACTTCTTCCTTATTCATCTGTCTAACTCTCCATGTGACTCCACATGCACTTCTCAACTAAATTATTTCCACCCCATCACTCTTGGTTAATGTCTTCGAACAACGTCCATGCTTCACTCCTGTATGTCAATGTCAGGATCACCAAACCATCAGGCTGTAATGCCTTTACTTCCATGCTCACCATCCTATTCCTTGTCAATGATTTCAGCATTCCTATAACCCTCCTCCCCTGCTGTACCATCTTCTTCTGCACTTAATCCTTCAAACTCCCATTGTTGTGTATAACACTGCCCGTATGCTTAACATAGCTGGTATATATCAATATCTGACCATTCAACTTTGCTTCACTCTCTATGACTGCATCCCTCTCAAAGACCATAACCTTACTCTTCACCATATTGACCTCCAGGTTCCATTTCTCACACAGAGTAGCATAGATACTGTATTTACCAAACCTTGCAACTCCCACTCATTATCACACATAACTGTATTACCAACAAATAGTATCACAGGCAACTTCCACTCACTCACTTCCCTTAACATTCTATTGTCTGCCTATGCTCAACGGAACTGTATCGATAGCATTTATCGTGTTCCTAGTAATTTTGAATAGTCACATGTAATACACAAATTAATCGAAAAACGCCGTCAAAATAACACGTTAACTTCTAGCGGGTTCCAGACTCCATAATTATAATACACCGATAAATCTGCTTGTGTGACGCCGCCTTTAGTACACCTGATGAAGGTGAGGTTGAAACCAAGGGGATTGGGGTGAATTACACAAGATTACAAAGGAAAGCAAGTAACAGCATATATAATTATCATTCATTATTATTCTAGTTTCCTCCCTAGACCTCCAACAAATTAAAAAAAAACATCTATTAGATCCCCCTTCTAGATTAATTTGTACATTTTTTGGTAGAAAAATTTCCCGGCCGAAGGCCGGTTCTTCCAACATTACAGGCTCACCATCGTTCGCCAGGGAAAAAATCGACACCTAAATAGCACGAAAGGTCTAAATATTGACGAAGAAATGGGGCAAAAGGTCTTAAAATCAACTAACTAATGGGGCAAACATCTTAACATCTGAAAACTAATGGGGCTAAACATGAGGGAGAAAGTAGTCCAGAAAACCGGCCATCCCCCCTTAAACAGCATAACATCGTCTACCTCTAACCAGAATCAAAGGTAAACGGGCGTCATCGTGCTGAAGGGGTTAGCAGTCAGACACAGCACATCATCAACAACAACCTCAAACACTCATCCGCCTGTGGCCCAGACACAATAAGAAGGGCGTCATCGTGCTGAAGGGGTTAGCAGTCAGACACAGCACATCATCAACAACAACCTCAAACACTCATCCGCCTGTGGCCCAGACACAATAAGAAGGGCGTCATCGTGCTGAAGGGGTTAGCAGTCAGACACAGCACATCATCAACAACAACCTCAAACACTCATCCGCCTGTGGCCCAGACACAATAAGAAGGGCGTCATCGTGCTGAAGGGGTTAGCAGTCAGACACAGCACATCATCAACAACAACCTCAAACACTCATCCGCCTGTGGCCCAGACACAATAAGAAGGGCGTCATCGTGCTGAAGGGGTTAGCAGTCAGACACAGCACATCATCAACAACAACCTCAAACACTCATCCGCCTGTGGCCCAGACACAATAAATAAGACATGGTATAGGTAGCGCCAACGAACTTGACAATAATCTCGATCCCTGACCTCTTCGTAACTCAAAAGGACCTTGAGAAAACTGGCTGTAAATATCTACACCTATTTCCTGATGGACTCTTCCCAAATAATAGAAGTGTCAGCCCGATTGTTTTCATTTATTTTGAGTTATAAGACGTTAACTTAAGGGGTCCAGATTATTGTCAAGTTCATTGGCGCTACCTAATAGTTTTAATTTTTCTATTACGGATCCATAAATCAGTTGTAAGGGATTCAATGGATCACTTGCAAGTTACAGACTATACGGAAGTTGGAGCTGTAGACATCGATAGTAATAAAAATGCAATACTAATGTAGGTTTCTGATGGGTAAATAGTATGTTGAATTGGGTGTTATGTCTTTATAAATGTACTACAACCGTTCTTAAGCTGGTAATTCTGCTAAATATCCATGTCTACAGCTCCAACTTCCTTATAGAACAAAACTCGCAAGATGTCAATTTACCTTCAGCTGAAATGAAACTGATTATACATTTTGAAAGATGAAGTGTGATGTCATTGGGCCTTCAAGATAAAGAGCAAAGACAAAATATAGTGGGAAGAGGAGCATTTACCACAAGGTCGGGTAAGGCATGCAAAAGAAGGGGCATTATGGGGAGATGGGCCGCTTTTCTGGACCACTTTCTCCCTCATGTTTAGCCCCATTAGTTTTCAGATGTTAAGATGTTTGCCCCATTAGTTAGTCGATTTTAAGACCTTTCACCCCATTTCGTTGTCAATATTTAGACCTTTCGTGCTATTTAGGTGTCGATGTTTTCCCTGGCGAACGATAGTGAGCCTGTAATATTGGAAGAACCGGCCTTTGGCCGGGAAATTTTTCTACCGAAAAATTTACAAAATAATCTAGAAGGGGGATCTAATGGATGTTTTTTTAAATTTGATGGAGGTCTAGGGAGGAAACTAGAAAAATAGTGAATACATGCAAAAATCGCCCAAAAAGTGAACCATCCCCCCTTAAGGAAAAATACATTATAAAAGACCGTACTACAAAGACCGTACTACAAAGACCGTACTACAAAGACCGTACTACAAAGACCGTACTACAAAGACCGTACTACAAAGACCGTACTACAAAGAGGAAGATGAAAAAAGGAAAAAAGTACAAGGCCGAAGGAAGACAGAAATTCAGAATAAGGACAAAGAGACAACATACACCTAAACATACAGACCATTATCTGCCAATCTCCGAATACCTTGAATTCAGTTTATAGTCTAGAGGTATATCATGTATATATCATGTTAAGGGGGGATGGTTCACTTTTTGGGCGATTTTTTCATGTATTCATTATTTTTCTAGTTTCCTCCCTAGACCTCCATTAAATTTAAAACAAACATCCATTAGATCCCTTCTAGATTAATTTGTAATTTTTCGGTAGAGAAATTTCCCAGCCGAAGGCCGGTTCTGCCAACATTACAGGCTCACTATCGTTCGCCAGGGACAAAATCGACACCTAAAAAGCACGAAAGATTTAAATATTGACGAAGAAATGGGGCGAAAGGTCTTAAAATCGACTAACTAAAGGGGCAAACATCTTAACATCTGACAACTAATGGGGCTAAACATGAGGGAGAAAGTGGTCCAGGAAACCGGCACATCCCCCCCTTAAAATATTTACACTTGTTAAATATTTTTCAGGTATATATAAAATTTGCTCCAAGTATAGGAATGCAATGTAGAGGTAACCCAGCGTTGTAAATATATACCACGTTTGTAACACAGTAACACAGTAAATATATACCACGTTTGTAACACAGTAACACAGTAAATATATACCACGTTTGTAACACAGTAACACAGTAAATATATACCACGTTTGTAACACAGTAACACAGTAAATATATACCACGTTTGTAACACAGTAACACAGTAAATATATACCACGTTTGTAACACAGTAACACAGTAAATATATACCACGTTTGTAACACAGTAACACAGTAAATATATACCACGTTTGTAACACAGTAACACAGTAAATATATACCACGTTTGTAACACAGTAACACAGTAAATATATACCACGTTTGTAACACAGTAACACAGTAAATTCTCAAAAAATATACCTATCTATCTATCTATCTATCTATCTATCTATCTATCTATCTATCTATCTATCTATCTATCTATCTATCTATCTATCTATCTATCTATCTATCTATCTATCTATCTATCTATCTATCTATCTATCTATCTATCTATCTATCTATCTATCTATCTATCTATCTATCTATCTATCTATCTGCCCAATCCCCACTTTTCCTATTTCTTTATTTTTATTTTGTATTTTACTATATTTTATTATTTTTTATTTTATTTTCTTGGGGGTGGCCGACTCAAGACAGAGCAAGAACGGGGAGAACACAACATAAAACAACGAACAAACACAGACAAAACACAAATTCACACATATCTAATATACCACTTACTGTATTATTATTATTATTATTATTATTATTATTATTATTATTATTATTATTATTATTATTATTATTATTATTATTATTATTATGTATACTGTAGATATGAACCTCAGGCAGATGGACTGCTAAATCTAAGCTTTTAATCAATGACCAATACTTTCTTCAAGGGGATTACCAAATATAGTCAGTAGCTAATTTTGTAAATATATCAGTGAGTTTTATAATTCTTGTAATCGAACAAATTAAAATATAAATGTTCTCCCGACGGTAAAAGAAGCAACAATATTTATAAGCACAATACTTCCAGCAAACAAATATACATAAATATTAATTATGCTACAGACAACATTATAGTATTAAACATTTTAAACTAAAAATACTTAAACATTACAATATATTATTAAGCTAAACAATACTACATAGATAACGTTTAAACCTAGATATTATCATACAAATTAACTTTTCAAGACCCTAAATATCTTAAAGATTAAGGAGCTTTCTACATATGCATGCACCTTATATGTTTACAAATCACTGAATGGATATACCCAGAACAACTTCTTTAAATATCGAGTAAATGCCAGGTACAGTTTCAGGAATAATTTGTCTTTAGAATTGCCACAAATGACTTTAGTCCAATCCCAGATGTCTGTTCATTATCAAGGTGTAAAGTTGTGGAACAATTTACCTCTCGAAATTAGGCAACAACCAACACTTTCGTATCATTAACTCCCGTCCACTCACTAACTCTCTGTAATCTCTCTCTGTCCGCCGCAATGTTGCATCTCTCTCGCTATTCTATCGCTACTATAATAATCAGTGTTCCTCAGAGCTTTCCCAGTGTATACCACCTCCTTTACGTAGGGCACGTGGTACCCGTCTTGCAACTCAATCCCACCCCTACTCTGTGCAACTCTTCAACCCAAGAGTGAAACGTTACTCTCAAACTTTCTTCTACTCAACAGCTGAGCTCTGGAACTCTCTCCCAGAATCAGTCTTTCCCTCTTCCTATGACTTAAATTGCTTCAAAATCCGTGTGTCCAGGCATTTTGGCTCGAACATCCCTTGATTTTGGCCCTGTCACTCTTTCAACTATGGGGGAGGCACTCGTTATAGGCAGTTCTGCCTTTTGCCTCCCTCACTCACATAGAAAACAAAAATTATAGGGTTCAAACTTACTATTAAAAAATATCTCTTGGAACAATATTAATCGCTGAGGATATAACATTGTGCTTCTATTAGGAGAATTGTTGTTGTGTTAATGTATTTTACTATATGTGCATTTGAATGGGATTGGTGGATGGATATCTTTAAACATAGAATGGGAAGGTCTTAAAAGTGAGTTACTCGCACGTAGGAAATATATTGTGTATATAACTACAAACTCTTTAGTGAGTATTAATGAGGACTAGATTTGTGTCTATAAATATATTGTGTATATAACTACAAACTCTTTAGTGAGTATTAATGAGGACTATATTTGTGTCTATAAATATATTGTGTATATAACTACAAACTCTTTAGTGAGTATTAATGAGGACTATATTTGTGTCTATACATTAATGTGTTAGATTTTATATACAAGTATAATAGGTTGAATTTGAGTGGATGTGTGTGTGTGTTTTTTTTTTATTATTATTATTATTTTTTTGTCTTGGTTGTGAAGGGGTGTATTGCTGTTATAGTGTGTTGATGTGGGCGTGTATTGACAAATTAATGTAGGTGGAAAAAAATATCATGCAAAAGGTTCTATTGTATTATATATGTAAGTGTATGTATATGTTTGCGTATGTGTAAATGTGTGCATGTGTATATATATGTATATGGGTATAAATGTGTGCATGTGTATATATATGTATATGGGTATAAATGTGTGCATGTGTATATATATGTATATGGGTATAAATGTGTGCATGTGTATATATATGTATATGGGTATAAATGTTCACAATTTTGTTGTCGGAACATGTGAGTAAGATTGGTATTGAGGTGCCTTTTAAAGTGAGTATTTCTCTCAAAGGGCACAGCCATATATTGTATTCTGCATATGTATATATTGTATACTATTTTTGGCAAAATAAACTATAAACAATAAACAAACAAACTAAAATATATTTTTGGCGTAGGGATGTGACGACCCCATCAACCGTCACTTTTGTGGCGCAGATAGCCCCTGGAGGTTGGAACTGGGAATCCCACCTCCAGAATTTACTCCCAATAAGGGATTAGCAAGCCTTTTATTGCTGATCCTCCCTACCCCCTTAAAGGAGTGCGGGTTTGGCTACTGACTTGCTATTAAAAACACGCATACTTGGAAGCTACAACCCTGCGTCCTGCGTACAGTGTTTGATCAGAGGCCGACATTTCATGGGGATCACCCAATATAAACCAAAAGTAAAAGGTATCAATTCGGTCAATCAATGAAGGCACTGACCAATCATCGTCAAAATATATAATTTTGTTCTTGAGGTTATTTGTAAAAGCACAAACTAACAGACATACAGACAGACAGACACATATGAGTGGCTATAATATATAACCCCTATGTGGCGCAACAAGAAAGAAGGGTTTTAATAGGCATTAATTAAAATGAAGTCGTAAAACAGTACATTTGGACAAAGGGACTAAAGGAAATTATGTAATGGATGACTTAAGAAGGGCGGCACCGGAGAGGCAAGGGTTTTTATGCAACTGACTTTGGGCGTTGGTGCACAGGGGGAAACTAGCCAATTCGCACGTGGTTGTTCCAATTCGTACGCACAGTCAATAAAATACTACCTTTTCAAAAAAGTAAAATTAGTAAAGTTAGTATAAAATTAATTATTGTTAAGTACCCTTATGACATTATTGTTAAGTACCCTTATGACATTATTGTTAAGTACCCTTATCCCTTATGACATTATTGTTAAGTACCCTTATGACATTATTGTTAAGTACCCTTATGACATTATTGTTAAGTACCCTTTGACATTATTGTTAAGTACCCTTATGACATTATTGTTAAGTACCCTTATGACATTATTGTTAAGTACCCTTATGACATTATTGTTAAGTACCCTTATGACATTATTGTTAAGTACCCTTATGACATTATTGTTAAGTACCCTTATGACATTATTGTTAAGTACCCTTATGACATTATTGTTAAGTACCCTTATGACATTATTGTTAAGTACCCTTATGACATTATTGTTAAGTACCCTTTGACATTATTGTTAAGTACCCTTATGACATTATTGTTAAGTACCCTTATGACATTATTGTTAAGTACCCTTTGACATTATTGTTAAGTACCCTTATGACATTATTGTTAAGTACCCTTTGACATTATTGTTAAGTACCCTTATGACATTATTGTTAAGTACCCTTATGACATTATTGTTAAGTACCCTTATGACATTATTCAATATTCTAACTGGAATATGTTTTGTTGGCAGAACAGTACTGATATCGATGTCCGTACAGATTGGACCACAGCGTACGAATTAGCTAGTCTACACTAATTTAAATATAGGGTATAAAAGGGGTATGACAAAGGTATAATTATGATTATGGGATATATTGATGGTGATTTACCTTCTATAACTGAAATGAGAATGTTTAACATTGACAAATGCAAGGTATTAAAGATAGGGAAGATGCATACAAATTTTAAATATAAACTAGCTAATATGGAATTAGAAAACTCAGACTGTGAGAAAGATCTAGGTGTGTTTGTTAGCAATGATTTGAAGCCTAGAAAACAATGCATAAGCGTTCGTAACAAGGCAAACAGGATTCTCGGGTTCATATCTAGGAGTGTGAGTAACAGAACTGCTGATGTTATCTTAAAACTTTACTTGTCATTAGTGAGACCCCATATGGATTATGCTGTTCAATTTTGGTGTCCTTATTCAGAATGGACATAGATTCATTGGAGAGAGTACAACGTAGAATGACAAAAATGATCCATAATATTAGAAATCTTCCGTATGAAGAAAGGTTGAAGAAATTAGGCTTACATTCGTTAGAGAGACGCAGAGTTAGAGGTGACATGATAGAGGTATTTAAGTGGGTTAGTGGAATTAATAAAGGAGACATGAAAAATGTACTAAAGCTCAGTGATAGCGAAATAACTCGTACAAATGGGTTCAAATTAGATAAATTTCGTTTCAGAAAAGATATAGGCAAATATTGGTTTGGTAACAGAGTTGTAGATGGGTGGAATAGGCTACCAAGTGATATAGTGGGATCAAGAACGATAGGGAGCTTTAAGATAAAATTAGATAGGCATATAGACGAGATGGGTTGGGTGTGAGGGGGATCTACCAGGTGTGGGCCAATCGACGCTCAGCAGACCCCCGTAATCTTGTGTTAATCTCTGACCCATTTTGGTGGGGTCAGTACTCAAGGTATTAGTGAGATGGGTCTATAATTGGGCCTTGTAATTGAGGTTGGGTGTGACAGGGATCTGCCTTGTATGGGCCGATTGGCTTTTTGCAGACTCCCATTTTCTTATGTTCTTATGAGAAGGGTTTATCACTACCATTATACCATTCCAAGGGTAGATTATTACGAACACTTTATACACCATTTTCAAACCCATAAGTTTTGAAAATGTACCCCAAGGCAACTCCGACATTAACCATTATGAGAAGTCTAGAAATTGTGACCTCCTAACCTAGTGTAACTCAGGAAGGGCTGGAGAAAACGGGCTGTAAACTGCCACACTTGTTTACCGAAATGATAAAACAAAATCAGCTCGTTTGTTCAAGTCCTTAATTAGTTATTAAGAAGTTGAGGGTTGGGATTTCTAACAAAGCCATGATGCATACACAACAGTTCAACTTTTGTTATATTTTTGCTTTACATAAAATAAAGGAAGGCTAAACAAATTTAATAACAATAAAAATCCATTCAACCCATGACGTCCTCCATGCTTGAGTAATTTGTAAATATGTGATAGGAACTTTTGTGTTATGAAGATGGTGGGAAATTACACAGGGTAAGTTAATGCCAGAGATATGTGGTTCAGAGTTTAAATGCAGACGTTCTGCATTGTTGAAGTGTGATTGTTAAACCATGGGTGTTAACAGAAGACCTACAATATTACAGTAGTAGTGGCAAATAACACGAGAGAAGCAAATACAAGAGAGCATTTTAAACTTTACCACTTTTTTAGTCGTACCCAGCATATTGCTGAACCCACACAGGAAAACAATATCTTACACCTTGTCTTCACTAGCAACGCCTCCCTAGTACACAACAATAACATAAGACGCACAAAGGTGGTACAATTAAAGCAAGGTCAATCTATTACTTACTATCAAATTATTTGTGAAGCAATGGAAGGAATACAACATTTCATTGCATATGTAAGTGTTATGCCACTATTATTAAGCATATAAAATCGCTGTGGGTGCTGCAGCAGGAATAACACATAGATAGAGATGAGGACGTAGATCACAATAAGTATACAATTCACAAGCTTAGATTTCTAGATACACTGGAGTATCTCAAAAAGTCTTTCTAGTAATTATACAGGCAGCGATATATAGATATTAACCTATGTTATTGCCTATTCTATTTCACTGAAAGACAGAAAGGCTTGGGACTGATTTATTTATTTTTCTATGTGAGTGAGGAGACAAAAGACAGAACTGCCTGTAACGAGTGCCTCCCCCAGAGTTGAAAGAATGACAGGGCCAAAATCAAGGGACGTTCGAGCCAAAATGCCTGGACACACGGAGTTCGAAGCAATTTAAGTCATAGGAAGAGGGACAGACTGATTCTGGGAGAGAGTTTCAGAGCTCAGCTGTTGAATAGAAGAAAGACTCAGAATAACTTTTCACTCTTGGGTTGGAGAGTTGCATAGAGTAGGGGTGGAATTGTGTTGTAAGACGGGTGCTACATGCTCTACGAAAAAAGGGTGGTATACACTGAGAGAGCTCTGAGGAACACTGATTAATGTAATAGCGGTAGACTAGTGCGAGAGAGGTACCGCGGCAACATGAAAGGGGGCAGAGCCGAGGATAAGGGTAAGGGGGGAAGGGGACTTCTCAGGTCACACTTGAGGCAATTGAAGGAAAGCTATCAGACTAATGGCCTTGTAATATTCACGGGGTAGCTGGTCATCATGTATAATAGCCCGTGACTTGTGTTGTTTGTTGTACGTATCAGAAGTGTAGAGTTAATGTTCGATACTCTAATGTTCACCACAATTGCCATTCACGTTTTCGGTGAACTCTTAAAGGGATAGTGGCTGTGTTTTGGCCTATTAATTCATTTATTCATGTATTGTTTAGTTTCCTCGCTAGACCTCCATCAAGCTTAGATAAACACCCCCTAGACCCCCCTTCAAGATAAACACCCCCTAGACCCCCCTTCAAGATAAACACCCCCTAGACCCCCCTTCAAGATAAACACCCCTAGACCCCCCTTCAAGATAAACACCCCCTAGACCCCCCTTCAAGATAAAACACCCCCTAGACCCCCCTTCAAGATAAACACCCCCTAGACCCCCCTTCAAGATAAACACCCCCTAGACCCCCCTTCAAGATAAACACCCCCTAGACCCCCCTTCAAGATACATTTGTACAATTTTCGGTAGAAAAAAGTCCCGGACGAAGGTCGCTTTCTCTTAAAATTACAGGCTCGTTATCGCTCGCCAGGAAAAAATCGACTTAAATGGCACGAAAGGTCTTAACATTGACAACGAAATGTGGCGAAAGGTGTCAACATCGCCAAACTAATGGGCCGAACGTCTTAAAATCGGAAAACTAATGGGACTAAACACGAGGGAGAAAGGGGTCCAGAAAAACGACCCATCTCCCCTTAACCCTCTCCGACATATGACGCGACTTTGAGCCTATTGGGGATACTTTAAAGCCTTTGTTACCATCAGGGGTATTTAGAAACCTTTAGTTTAGTTACTTCAACCTCTGAAGTTGTCTTTGAGTTAGCTGGGGGCAGAAAACTAATTTTGGAGAGGTAATTATAAGAGTGAGAAAACTCTATTTCTTATTGCTAATCTGGCAACCTCTGCGTCATAAATGCGTGAAAGGGTTAATGTTGGCTGTACTGTACAACCTACACGAATCCGGTTGCATAAAACAATCTTACCTCCCGGAAAATGACTTGTGTTTCTACCATCACCCAGCCATCCACCCACTCCTCCTTGCTTACACTATAACTATCTCTACCAACATTCTCACACCATTATTTATGTCGCTGTTCATCATTCACTTCCTCTGTAATCTTCTTATGTAATCATTTTCACGCTTCAAATTTTATTATGACGTATGAGTGAGTAAGTAAATCTCCACAAAGAAAAACGTGTATTGTGGTAATGGGGGCTTAGAATTTCCAGGGCCATATTTTATAACATGTCTTTCGCTTCGTGAATTCCAGAATGTTTATTTACTTACGGTTGACCCTTTTAAACATATGACGCTTTTATTTAATATATTTTGGCTATTGTCAAATTATGTTATGCAAATTAGTAAAGATGCACAGGAGTTAAGATGGTAAAGACTGTCACAAGTTAGTTCTCCGACTTTAATGTATCCTTTTTAATCCGAATAAAATCATCTCGTAATAGCCAGACAATAGAATAACAAGTGTCATGGCATATTAAAAGGGTTTATAAAGCCGGAATTATGTTGATTGTTCCCCAAACTTAAAATACACATATTTACAATCAAAGTAGCACTATTTGGTCAGAATTTGCTTACGACCATCCCGAAATAAGCAATGTAAACAAGCATGCTGAGTATAGCTCGGCAACCAAAGTATATGTCATCAAATTTGTTAAAGCTTTGGTGAGCTCTCAAAATGGACTTCATTTGGTCGACACTGATAAGCCGTTATGGTTCGTGGCCGACAGTGACAAAGCCAAACGATCGAATTAGAGAAAATGGTACTGGTCGAGTTATCGTTTTGGTCTACACTCATTTTGGTTCAATTCGGAAATGAGTCAAGAGGTCGATAATTATAGTTCGTTTGGTCCGTGGCATTTACTGTAGGTTCACAGTTGACATAGTTCGTGGCCAAGGTAGGTTGAGCCGAGCGGTCAATTAATCTGATCGTAATTGGGTGAGGGACTTTTTCGATGTGCAGTCTTTTTGGTCCGCGGCCTTTATATTTTGTGGCCGTTTATGTCTGTAGCCGTTGTAGTCCATGATTGATATAGGTAGAGCCGAGCGGTTAAGAAGTCAGATGGACACAGGGCAAGCTACGTTAAGGGTTGAACAGTTGAATATGGTTGGATGTTTTGGGCCAAGGCATTTGTGTTGTGTTTTTTTGTTTTGTGAGTGTCTGTTTAGGTTGACAGCCTATATGGGGCGAGCGGTCATAGTTCCCAACATGAGTCACTGGTATTTTGTAATTACAGCATCCAAATGTCATTAAATGTCATTCATGTATATGAGCGATAACAACATATAACATTTTAAAGGTTAAATCCTTAACCCTTTGTCTGCCAGACTTTTTGAAACCCTGGAACGCAGCTAGTTCCAGAATGTATTCAATTTTTGAAATCCCCAGAAACCAAGGAAAACATTCAAATTAGTACCCTCCAAATCATACCCTCACTAAATTATCCATCTCTCCATAAATTTGTTCACACATTTTGAGGTAAACGTTATAAATGAATACCATGATAGCACTTACACTACAGTATACATGAAATGAATAACATGATAGCACTTACACTGCAGTATACATGAAATGAATAACATGATAGCACTTACACTGCAGTATACATGAAATGAATAACATGATAGCACTTACACTACAGTATACATGAAATGAATAACATGATAGCACTTACACTACAGTATACATGAAATGAATAACATGATAGCACTTACACTACAGTAGCACTTATACTGCAGTATACATGAAATGAATAACATGATAGCACTTACACTGCAGTATACATGAAATGAATAACATGATAGCACTTACACTACAGTATACATGAAATGAATAACATGATAGCACTTATACTGCAGTATACATGAAATGAATAACATGATAGCACTTACACTGCAGTATACATGAAATGAATAACATGATAGCACTTACACTACAGTATACATGAAAGTATAACGAGTAAGTAGGCTGGCACTTGTTATTTGTTTGTGCATGCTAGTATTTGTTCGTATGCTTTTTATAATTGTGATATTGTCGTATTATAATATAAATATACGAACCCCCGGTCTCGTGACCTTGTGACACGGTCATGCCAGGCCACAGATGACTCATAGTTCGGGTAATGATCCGCCGGAAGCCTCGCCACGATAGTTCAGTCCAATTCCGATTTGTACCGGATTTACACATTTTTAAATGTTCGTGGGGTTTTAACCCATTTAGGTCCAGGGACGTCCTTTGTATCATATTCTGGCAACTGTTAGAATATTGTATTCAACTTAGGAAGGACCTCCAGCAATAATAAGGCTTCAAACTATCTCAACCAACCCTTTTAAATACCAGAGATCCTTCCTAATCTGCATAATATCGTCTATATATAGCTATAATATAAAACAACACACGTTGCTGGTACTCGAAGGGTTAGAACGTGTTTGGCACTAGCTGTGTATGACCCCATGACGTACTGTACACATAAACATCAGTGGCAGGCGGGGAGTTAGCCCTTTCAGTACCAGCGAAGGATGTTGTATTATATTCTAGCTATATTTATACGATATTATGCAGCTTAGGAAGGATATATGGTAGTTAAAAGGATTGGTTGAGATAGTTTGAAGTCTTATTATTTCTAGAAGTCCTTCCAAAGCTGAATACAATTGTCTAATAGTGGTCAGAATATGATGAAAAGGACGTCCCTGGTACTGAACGGGTTAAAAGGCCCAAAGTAAGGTCTGCCAATCATCACTAGTTTTTACGTGTGTCAAGTCCTTATGTAACCAACACGTTACATGTACAGTACAGTGAGTACCGTGAAGATGTACATTATGTACCTTATGTAACCAACACGTTACATATACAGTACAGTGGGTACCGTGAAGATGTACATTATGTACCTTATGTAACCAACACGTTACATGTACAGTACAGTGAGTACCGTGAAGATGTACATAAATGTACCTTATGTAACCAACACGTTACATGTACAGTACAGTGAGTACCGTGAAGATGTACATTAATTTGTTTATTAATTTTATTGTTATCATTATATATTATTATAATAATAATAATAATAATAATAATAATTATTATTATTATTATTATTATTATTATTATTATCATTATTATTACATTATTATTTTCTTTTAGGAGGAGTTCTATTTTGGGACGTGCAGTGGGCGGGAGGGTCATCGATTTTTTTTTTTTTTAAAGTTTTTTTAAAAGTTTTTTTAAAGCGACCATCCGGGTGGATGAGACTCGTTAACCTTGGTCGGCAACCCATCTAGGGGAGACAACCTTATAAAAAATCCGGGTGGATGGGACTCGTCAGCCTTGGTTGGCAACCTGACTAGGGGAGTAAACCTGATACAAATCGGTACTGCTTACATAAGGGTGAAGCGGGTTAGTGGATGGACTAGCCGAACATTACTGTAGAAAAATAGTGCTAAAGAGATACATAGAGGGCCTCGGGGTCGGACGGGTCCTAAATTGAGTGGCAATCCTGTAAGTCCTTCAGTAAACTGGCATGGGTTGTCCTTCTTACAGGGGATAGGTCCACTTTGGGGCCTTCTGTGTATGGCCACCCTCATTAAGGGGAGTAAGGCGTCCGATAATAGATAGATAGATAGATTGACATAAAGTTAGTCAAAAGAATGGGGTAGATGGTCATCGATTATTGGTCTAAAGGAAATTGTTTGGTAAGAGTTGTGTTATCGGGCGTACCACTACCGACATACAACATAAATCATCTATAAATACTTAGCCTAACTAAAAAATCTAACCTAACCTAGTATTCTCATTACTACATGAATACTAGGTTAGGTTAGGTTAGGTTGTTTGGTTAGGTTAATGTTTTAGAGATGAGTTATGCTGTATGTCGGTAGTGGTACGCCCGATAACACAAGTCTTACCAATTGTTTCTATCATGGTCCAAAACGAAGGTACTGACGTAATTTCATCCAAATTCGTCAAACACACAGACAAACCGACAGAGAAAATAACATAATTTCCGTAAACTTCGCTTGAGGGAGAGAAAAAAACAATGCCCCCAATCATATATTTACGGTATTGGGACTATATAAATATACGTCAATTATATAGTATTCTACCTATATTTAGACGATTATGTGCAGTTTAAGAAGGGTCTGTGGTAGTACAAAGAGTTAAGTGAGATAGTTGGAAGCCTGTTGATTGCTGGAGGCCCTTTATAAACTTAATAACATCGCCTAATTGTAGCCAACATAAAGTTAAAAGGAAAGACCCGGTACTGTAAGGGTTAAAACTGATTATATACTGTAGTTTGGTAATGTAAAACGTGATTGTCTTTTGTTTTCCCCTAGATAAATCCAGGTTGGGGTTACATTGATTAAGGGGTGATGGTTGTTTTGTCTTGATCCCCTTCTCCCTCATGTTTAGCCCCATTAGTTTTCAGATTATAAGACGTTCGCTCCATTACTTTGGCGATTTTAAAACCGTTCACACAATTTATTTGTCAATATTAAGACCTTTCGTGCCATTTAAGTGTCGATTTTTTCCTGGCGAGCGAAAGCGAACCTGTAGTTCAGGAGGAATCGGCCTTTGACCAGGACATTTTTTACCGAAAAAAAATGTACACATTACTTTTTTTAGGGGAATCTTGGGGGTGTTTTTTAGGGGAATCTTGGGGGTGTTTTTTAGGGGAATCTTGGGGGTGTTTTTGGGGGGATTGGGGGGGTTGTTTTTTGGGGGAATCTTGGGGGTGTTTTTTAGGGGAATCTTGGGGGTGTTTTTTAGGGGAATCTTGGGGGTGTTTTTTAGGGGAATCTTGGGGGTGTTTTTTAGGGGAATCTTGGGAGTGTTTTTTAGGGCAATCTTGGGGGTGTTTTTTAGGGGAATCTTGGGGGTGTTTTTTAGGGGAATCTTGGGGGTGTTTTTTTAAGGTTGATGGAGGTCTAGGAAGGAAACTACAAAAACAATATATAAATAACCAAAGCGACCAATCAATAAACCCTTCCCCCTTCAGCGCTAAGGATCAAGTCCAGGCATTATAAATCCTTCAGTTTTAGAGGACGACTTTTCACTTAATTATGGGTAATCTTAGACGATTTTACTGAGGGTTGGAAGGCTCTCTGGGAATCAAACGGGTATAAAGCCGTTGTCACACGAGCGATTTTTCCGTCAATTTCCCATGAGCAACTTTTTTCTCGTTATATTTCGGGACTTTTTATCATTGGTATCAGTAACTAGACTGAAGGTAGAGTATGTTAGGCGGCTGAATTCTGATAAAGTGTAATTTTAGAAGCTTCCAGACCATAATTGCCCGTAAAAATTGCTCGAAGAACGGCTCGTGTGACTCCGGCTTTATGTGTCTCCAATAGCCCCCTGACTCCCACAACTCTTTCCTAAACTGAATCAAATCATGATTAGATTAGTATCCAGTATTCGATAAATGGATATAAATCGTGGTAATGTGCTGTACTGTACTTATAACTGTCTTGATGGTGTAATGGTTAGGGCGTGTAAGTTCTGTATGTGGTATCCTAGGTTCCAATCTTGGGAAGTTGGGAGAATCACATGCTTTCATTAATTTCATGGGGGAGGGGGAAGGGGAGGGGGGGTAGCCTATGTGGTTGTTCCAGACCCCTTTCTCCCTCATGTTTCGCCGCATTAGCTATGATATTTTAAGACGTTCGCCCCAATAGTTTGTCGATTTTAAGATCTTTCGCCCCATTTATTTGTCATTATTAGGACCTTTCGTACCTTTTAGGTGTCGATATTTAATACTGGCGAGCGATAGTGAGCCTGTAATTTTGGAGGAATCAGGGTAGACAAATATATTGCTAATATTAGGCAAATGTATTCAGTTTATGGAAAGGATCTCCCTGTCAAAATGTAATTATTCCCAGTAACTCTTATATTCAGTACAATGACAGGTATTTCCTTAACATTAGGTAATGTAATTCAAGTTAGGGATGGCATGTGGCATATAATATAGTAATCCCTCTCCCCCACCCCTAATAGAAATATAATATAGTAATCCCTCTCCCCCCACCCCTAATAGAAATATAATATAGTAATCCCTCTCCCCCCACCCCTAATAGAAATATAATATAGTAATCCCTCTCCCCCCACCCCTAATAGAAATATAATATAGTAATCCCTCTCCCCCCACCCCTAATAGAAATAAAGCATTTTAGCAAATATGAAAACACTTACAAAATGAGCAAAATGGCATATACTATAATAATGCTCCTACTCCCCCAAAATGGCATATACTATAATAATGCTCCTACTCCCCCAAAATGGCATATACTATAATAATGCTCCTACTCCCCCAAACTGGCATATACTATAATAATGCTCCTACTCCCCCAAAATGGCATATACTATAATAATGCTCCTACTCCCCCAAACTGGCATATACTATAATAATGCTCCTACTCCCCCAAAAACATACATTATTTTAACGAATGTGGAAAGTGAGCAATCTGGCAAAGAATATAGTAATGTAACCCCTCAGTCCTCACTCACCAAAACAGAAATAAATGTATATTGTCTATTCGCTGTAAGTAGGCGAAACATCATGACCTGTAGCCTCTGTAACTAAAAAACGACTAGAGTAATCGAGCTAATATTTCTACCATTTGAGAAGAGTCAGTCAAGGAATAGGTGTGGAAACTTACAGCCAATTTGCTCTAGCCCTTTTTGAGTTACAGAGGATAGAGGCAATGATTTCTCGCCTACTTACAGCGAGTAAACTATAACATATATAGAAACATTTCAACACAGTGTTCACAATCAGGTGTCAAGGCGTACTGATGACAGACCTGCAGTATTGGAAGTCAATAATAACAACCTATTCGTGTGAGTGAACGGAAGGGTGAAGATCAGTGTTATCAAGGTCGGTGAACACCAAGAAAAAGTGTTGACAGTTGTTATTGTGACCACACCCTATTACCCCCCCCCCCCCACCACCACCACCATCATCACGTCCCCCACCCTTCTCCCTTCCCCTTTCCCACGGGTGTGAAGGGGACATGGAGGGAAGGGGACGCGTGAATTGATTTAATATCCAGATTTCCGCGCGTGTGTGTGTGTGTGTGTGTGTGTGTAAGAAAGTTATGAATATAATTATATTATATATATATATATATATATATATATATATATATATGTATATATATATATATATATATATATATTATATATATATATATATATATATATATGTATATATGTATATATGTATATATACCGGTATGTATATATACTGTATACTGTACATGTACAGTATGTATACACCGTATCCAGTACACACAGTATAATTACCCGTGCGCGTCAGGACAAGCAAAGCTACACCTGGCTCTAAGGAACCTTAGAGGTTGATAGGACATGTCCTATGTCGCTCTGAGGCTAGTGTTTAATCATCGCTACACAGGTGTTGGCCAAGCCGCACACTTCTGTGGACTTGGCTAACTACCAGTACGCCTTACCGATCTTGCCACCCAGACAGATTATATTGTTCAATTGCAGTCGTGAGGCTGAAAATACACTTTATCAACCTAGGTACAAAGCTTATTCTAATGTAATTTTAATATAGGGTAATAAAAGAAACTTTTTGTTATCTCTGTGTAAGAAGAAGACAATAGGTAAAGCTGCCTGTAACGAGTGCCCCCCCCCCCCCTCCCCCCCCCCTCCCCCCAAAAAAAAAATATTTGCTGCTTAATTCTAGGTATGTTAGAGTCAAAATGTCTGGACACACGGAGCTTGAAGGAGTTTAAGTTGTAGGATGAGGGAAAGATAAAATGAGGGAGAGAATTCCAGAGTTTACTTGTTGAGTGGAAGAAGACTGGGTAAGTTGGTTTATTCTTGGGTTAGAGAGTTAAACAGAATAGTGGTGGGAATATATTGAAAGGTGGGTGCCACCTATTCTCTGTAAGGGAGGAGGTAAACACTGAAAAGGTTCAGCAAAATGCTGATGTTTATAATAGCGGTACAATAGAGTAAGAGATGCAACATTGCAGTGTGTAGAGAAATATTGTAGAGAATTAGTAAGAGGAGATGAGTTGATGACACACAATGCATTTGACTCTACCCTCCTCATATGAACAGCACTCGGTACATGGGCGCACAGTACCAACCCCTCGCCCCCGTTCTAACCACTCCTCTCCCCGACCTGTACGTAGAGTCCCGCCACCACAGGTTTCCGGATTTACACCAGTGAGGAACGGTGCACGGCCAACGCAGAAAAGGTCTCATCTACCAGTCACAATGTCAAACAGATTTGAGATATTGGTAGAGATGGAAGACGAACCAGAGGAGACCAGGCTCGTTGGGGATTCCATCCTACGAGGACAGGTCGAAGAGTTCTGCGACAGAGTCCCAAATCAACGAAAAAGATTTTGCATCCCAGGAGCTGGACTGGACGACATTGTGGAAGCCTTCGAAGATACCACAAAGGATGCAAATGAAAATACCCTTTTTGTCATCCATGCTGGTTCAAATGACGTCATGCGCACCAGATCCGAAGAGTTGATGGAGAAATATCGCAAGATGATCCAGCACTACAAAAACAAGTCAAGGAATATCATCATCTCAGGCATTCTCCCCAAGATCGACGCACCTGACAAATTCTACGACAAGGCCTTCAGCACAAATAGCCCACTAAAATATTTGTGTCTGAGGGAAGAAGTTGAATTCATCAACCTCTGGGACAACTTCTACAACCAGCCTACTCTGTTCCGCAAGGATGGCACTCATCTAAACCCTGTGGGTTCAGCACGCATGGGTCGTCTCCTACACGAAGCAGTCCGCAGCCATGGATCAAAAAATGCCATCCGAGAAGAAGCAGCAGTGACATAAATCATCCAACGCCAAGAAAAAAACAGAGACAACCGAGGACCACCAGCGATAAGGACCGAAGACAGCGAGGACCGAGGACAGCCATGAACATAAATGTAGATCCGACAAGAACCAAAAATATTATTAAAGAGCGTTCCGTGAGTTCTAAAATAACAAATTTAAAGGTTTTCTATGCAAATGCTCGTAGCATACGCAATAAATTTTCAGATTTAGAGGAGCTAGTGTTTACAGAAAATTATGATGTGATTGTCATAACAGAATCTTGGCTCAATACAGAAGATAGAGACTTTTTAGCAGAGTATTCACTTCCCGGTTATGTAATGTTTGAGAAAAGCCGAATAAATCGAAATGGAGGTGGCGTTTTACTTTATATCAAAGAAAGTCTTAACCCTACCCTCTTGTCAAAACCTCAAATTGTGAACGTCGACGCATCTTTTGTGCTAATAAAGAATAATAAAGGTACAAAAATAATACTTGCATTAATATACAGACCTCCAGCTCAATCAGTGCAAACTGACCGAGAAATTTACGAACAAATTGCAGATGTAAGTAACTCACAAGATACCGTAATTTTTGGCGACTTTAATTTACCTGTGACCAAGTGGGGCGATACTCTTACTTCACACTCCGGACATGACTTGTATACGAACTTGCAAGAGAGTTCGCTTTATCAATTTGTTCGAACGCCAACCCGTGGTAATAACGTTCTTGACATTGTACTTGCAACAAAAGAAGAATTAATAGAGAATTTGAATGTTGGTGATGAATTCAGTAACAGCGACCATCGTACGATAACTTTCACTTTAAAGTTTACTAGTAACGAAACCAAATAGTAGCATCGAAAAAGTCCCTAATTTCAAGAAAGCAAACTTCCATAAACTTAGAGCTATGTTTAAAGAAACTGACTGGAGCTTTTTAATTCACAATAACGACATAAATACATCTTGGAAGTTATTCGAAGCCACTTACCTAAAAGCAGTGCAAGACTGCATACCATCGAAAATACGGCGTCCAGGCCATAATAATAAGCCCAAATGGTGGAATAAAGATATTTCAAACTGCCTGCTTGCTAAAAAATTTGCTAAGGATAGATTAAAATCCTCACAAAATGACGAAGAACGGCTGAAATTTGTAGAGCTACGACGCAAAGCCAAAAAGTTAATTAAGCAAAGTAAAAAGACCTTAGAGTTACATATTGCGAATCAAAGTAAAACAAACCCGAAAGAATTCTATAGTTATATCAGAAAGAAAAAAGTAGTTACTTCAACTGTTGGACCGTTAGTCGTTAGTCGATGAAATGGAGAATACACCAAAGACGAAGTACAAATGAGTAATGCCCTCAATACCTTCTTTGCATCAGTTTTTACAACAGAAGACCTCAGTGATATCCCTACACCATCGCCGATTCAGATTGATAATTCAGATGTTCTAAGCAATATCACCGTTACAGAGAGAGAAGTATTGAATTGTTTAGATAAACTCAAGGTAAATAAAACGCCAGGACCTGATAAAATCTCGCCTAGAGTTCTAAAGGAAGCTAAGGATGAGCTCTCCAAACCACTGACATTACTATTCAATAAATCCTTGCAGTCTGGAACTATGCCCGATCAGTGGAAGCTAGCCAACGTAACACCGATATTCAAAAAAGGCAGCAAATCCCTACCCAGTAACTATCGTCCAATTAGCTTAACCTCAGTTGTATGTAAAATGCTAGAAACGGTCATACGAGACAGACTCGTAAATCACTTAGAGGAAAATAACATACTTAAAGATACTCAACACGGCTTTCGTAAAAAACGTTCCTGTTTAACAAACCTCTTAGACTTCTTCCACGATATCCTCAACCTCTACGATGAGAGTAAAGCTGTAGATATTATATACCTTGATTTTCAAAAGGCCTTTGACAAAGTTCCCCACAAACGTTTACTGCTAAAACTAAAAGCGCATGGAATACAAGACGGTGTGTTGAAATGGATAGAAAATTGGCTCAGCGACAGAAAGCAAAGAGTAGTCATAAACGGTAAGGCATCTAAATGGACCAATGTAAGTAGCGGGGTACCCCAGGGATCGGTACTAGGACCAATTCTCTTTCTAATTTACATCAACGACATAGATGAGGGTCTCACCTGTACAATCTCAAAATTTGCTGACGATACAAAAATTGCAAATAGCGTACTCTCAAAAGAACAAGTTGACGATATGCAACACAATCTAGATAAATTGTCATGTTGGGCCCAAATTTGGCAAATGAGTTTCAATGCGGATAAATGTAAAGTACTACATATCGGATACCTAAATGAGAAAGCAAACTATTCGATGAATGGCACTCAGCTTAAGAATGTAAACAGAGAAACCGATCTGGGAGTAACAATATCGAGTAAGCTAAAACCGAGTCAACAATGTTCAGAAGTTGTTAAGAAGGCAAACAAAATAATTGGCTTTATAGGCAGGTCATTTGAGCATAAATCCAAAGAAGTTATCCTAACCCTTTACAATTCCTTAGTCCGCCCTCTTCTGGAATACTGCGTTCAATCCTGGTGCCCTTATTACCAAAAAGATATAAACAAGCTAGAACGAGTTCAACGTAGAGTTACCAAAATGATACCTAGCCTAAAGAACAAACCATACGAAGAGCGTCTTAGAGAATTAAATCTATTTCCTTTAACCCAGCGCAGATTAAGAGGTGACTTAATTCAAGTGTTCAAAATCATCAAAGGCATCGACAATATGAACTGTAGTAAGTACTTCACTATCGACCAAGCTAATTACACGCGGGGAAACGGTTGCAAAATTATTGGTAAATCTTTTAACTCACACGAATCTAAGAATTTCTTCTTCAATCGAGTTGTCAACTTGTGGAATAGGCTTCCCCGAAACGTTATAGACTGCATCACCGTTGATTCATTTAAACTCCGCCTAGACAAATATCTCGCATCAAACCCGCGACTGACTGCGTTTGTAAATGAATAACTTTATTTTATCCCCCCCTCAGTTACTAACCCATCTGTCCCCTACTAACTTCCTAATCCTGCCACGGACATTAGTTCCAGGGCAGTAATTCGCTTTCCAATGTTCCCTTACCCACTCTAAACCACTGTTTGGACACTTGATCCTCAGTGTTTTGGAGGACAAGCAACCTAGAAGGGTCACTAGATCTGTTGTTGCTTGATTTCCTTTGTACTCCTTTGTACTCCTTTGTACTCCTTTGTACAATACCTCTGTACAGAGCAAGAAGCTGTGCAGGAGTAAGGAATCCACGGAGATGGTTGAGCATACCTAACTTCTGGGAAGCTCTTTTAGCAAGACTGATAATATGTTTTTCCAAGAAAGGTCAGAGGAAAAAGAAACACCAAGAATCCCAATTGGAAATAGTTGTTTTGTCAGAAGATATATACGCGCGCTATGACCTCATTACGTGAGCTGTAAAGAAACTGCATGGAGGGTCGCTGTGTAAAGGCTAGTTGAATAATATAAGGTAGAGTCATCGGCATATGAGTGAATAGGACTAGAGGTAGTTGCAGGGGCCTCGTTTGGGTGGGGGACAGGGGGACATGTCCCCCCACTTTTTGGAGTATAGGGGGGGGGAGGGGGCAAGTATCGTTTGTCCCCCCCCCCACTTTTCTGACCTACAAGAATATAAAATGGTGAGCAACATGTTGTTCACAAGTGATGTGAACACAGATGCTATTCAGAAGTATCCAGAGCTTGATGAATCTTCTCTGAGTCTGGAACTTCAGCTTTACAGAAGACACTACACAGGCTCAACAATGAAGGAACACAGGAAACAGTTCAAAGAAATGGACCCTGCAGTCAGACGTATGGGCCCTGCAGTTGAGCGTCTTGTGAAGCTGCTACTATTATCTCCGGCAAACTCATGTGAGGCTGAACGTTCCTTCAGTGATCTACGTCGGCTTAAGATCTGGCTAAGGTTTACCATGACTCAACGTCTCAACCATGTTGTTATCTGTCACGTTCACAGAGACATCCTCAGGGAACTGTCATGTGAGGAGATAGCAAAAGAGTTCATCAGAGGGGCTGATGCTAGATGCCGTGTATTTGGGAAATTCTGATTGTGCAATCATGCGATGTTAATTTGTTTTATTACCCAATTTGATACCATATAATTTGTTTATGCAATGGCTTTCTGCTAAACTTTTAATAAACAAGGATTGGAAAATAGTTTTCTCTCTAGGACCTTTTACAATAAAATGTGCTTGCTTTGTGCATACATTTACCTTCATATTACAAAAATGTTCCATCGGCGTCCGGGGGCCTCCGCCCCACAGTGATCACAATATTGTATGATGCTGATTGTCCCCCCCACTTTTGAAGACAAAACGAGGCTCCTGTACAGTTGAGATGATCATTGAATGACTAATAAAAAATTAACAGGGGATAGGAGAGGACGTGAAAAACACCTGAATTGATAGGTTTTGGAAGTGAGTGATGGTCGTCGACTAAGATTAGATTAAACAGCTTTAAAGATGCAAGACTTGAGAGCTATTGGACGATAGTTGGAGGGTTGGGACAGGTTGAATGAGACCAAACGTCAAGCAAGAAAAGAAGATATTAGTGGAAAGACAGAGACCTAGGAAGGGAGTCAGCACAAAAACAGTTGTTGAGTACAACAGGAGGAACACCATCTGGTCCGTATATCTTCTTAATATTAAGCCCAGAGAGAGCAGAAAGTATATCCTTAGAAAAAACTAAGATATTAGGTATAAGTAAGAGAGAGGGGGGTGGAGAGGGAGGAATAGCACCGGAATCATCCATACAGATACAGCTATAGTAAGAGAGAGGGGGGGTGGAGAGGGAGGAATAGCACCGGAATCATCCATACAGATACAGCTATAGTAAGAGAGAGGGGGGTGGAGAGGGAGGAATATCACCGGAATCATCCATACGGATACAGCTATAGTAAGAGAGAGGGGGTGGAGAGGGAGGAATATCACCGGAATCATCCATACAGATACAGCTATAGTAAGAGAGAGGGGGGTGGAGAGGGAGGAATATCACCGGAATCATCCATACGGATACAGCTATAGTAAGAGAGAGGGGGGTGGAGAGGGAGGAATATCACCGGAATCATCCATACAGATACAGCTATAGTAAGAGAGAGGGGGGTGGAGAGGGAGGAATATCACCGGAATCATCCATACAGATACAGCTATAGTAAGAGAGAGGGGGGTGGAGAGGGAGGAATATCACCGGAATCATCCATACAGATACATGTATAGTAAGAGAGGGGGGGGTGGAGAGGGAGGAATATCACCGGAATCATCCATACAGATACAGCTATAGTAAGAGAGAGGGGGTGGAGAGGAGGAATATCACCGGAATCATCCATACAGATACAGCTATAGTACAAAGGAGTACAAAGGAGTACAAAGGAAATCAAGCAACAACAGATCTAGTGACCCTTCTAGGTTGCTTGTCCTCCAAAACACTGAGGATCAAGTGTCCAAACAGTGGTTTAGAGTGGGGTAGTGGAACATTGGAAAGGGAATTACTGCCCTGGAACGAATATCCGTGGCAGGATTAGGAAGTTAGTAGGGGACAGATGGGTAGTAACTGAAGGGGGGGGATAAAATACAGTTATTCAGCTATTACAAACGCAGTCAGTCGCGGGTTTGATGCGAGGATATTTGTCTAGGCGGAGTTTAAATGAATCAACGGTGATGCAGTCTATAACGTTTCGGGGAAGGGCCCCATTCCACAAGTTGACATACTCGATTGAAGAAGAAATTCTTAGATTCGTGGAGTAAAAGATTTACCAATAATTTTGCAACCGTTTCCCCGCGTGTAATTAGATTGGTCAATAGTGAATACTTACTAACAGTTCATATTGTCGATGCCTTTGATGATTTTGAATACACTATGAATTAAGTCACCTCTTTAATCTGCGCTGGGTTAAAGGAAATAGATTTAATCTCTACGACGCTCTTCGTATTGTTTGTTCTTTAGGCTAGGTATCATTTTGGGTAACTCTACGTTGAAACTCGTTCTAGCTTGTTATATAGCTTTTTGGTAATAAGGGCACCAGGATTGAACAGCAGTATTCCAGAGAGAGGGCGGACTAAGGAATTGTAAAGGGTTAGGAATAACTTCTTTGGATTTATGCTCAAATGACCGGCTATAAAGCCAATATTTGTTTGCCTTCTTAAGAACTTCTGAACATTGTTGACTCGGTTTTAGGTACTCGATATTGTTACTCCCAGATCGGTTTCTCTGTTTACATTCTTAAGCTGAGTGCCATTCATCGAATATTTGCTTTCTCATTTAGGTATCCGATATGTAGTACTTTACATTTATCCGCATTGAAACTCATTTGCCAAATTTGGGCCCAACATGACAATTTAACTAGATTGTGTTGCATATCGTCATACTTGTTCTTTTGAGAGTACGCTATTTGCAATTTTGTATCGTCAGCAAATTTTGAGATTGTACAGGTGCGACACCTCATCTATGTCGTTGATGTAAATTAGAAAGAGAATTGGTCCTAGTACCGATCCCTGGGGTACCCCGCTACTTACATTGGTCCATTTTGATGCCTTACCGGATGACTACTCTTTGCTTTCTGTCGCTGAGCCAATTTTTATCCATTTCAACACACCGTCTATTCCAGGCGCTTTTAGTTTTAGCAGTAAACGTTTGTGGGGAACTTTGTCAAAGGCCTTTTGAAAATCAAGGTATATAATATCTACAGCTTTACTCTCATCGTAGAGGTTGAGGATATCGTGGAAGAAGTCTAAGAGGTTTGTTAAACAGTAACGTTTTTTACGAAAGCCATGTTGAGTATCTTTAAGTATGTTATTTTTCCTCTAAGTGATTTACGAGTCTGTCTCTTATGAGTGTTTCTAACATTTTACATACAACTGAGGTTAAGCTAATTGGACGATAGTTACTGTAGTTGCCTTTTTTGAATATCGGTGTTACGTTGGCTAGCTTCCACTGATCGGGCATAGTTCCAGACTGCAAGGATTATTGAATAGTAATGTCAGTGGTTTAGAGAGCTCATCCTTAGCTTCCTTTAGAACTCTAGGCGAGATGTATCAGGTCCAGGCGTTTTATTTACCTTGAGTTTATCTAACACAATTCAATACTCTCTCTCTGTAACGGTGATATTGCTTACGCTTAGATATAATCTAGGGAGAATATCCCGGAATCATCCATACAATACAGCTATATTGAGGTGGAGAGGAGGAATATCACCGAATCATCCATACAGATACGCTATAGTAAGAGAGAGGGGGGTGGAGATGGAATATCACCGGAATCATCCGTACAGATGCTATAGTAAGAAAGGTGGGTGGAGGGAGGAATATCACCGGATCCCATACAGATCACAGCTATAGTAAGAGAGAGGGGGGTGGAGAGGGGAGAATCAAGATCATACACATTCACAGCATACAGTAAGAGAGAGGGGGGTGGAGAGGGAGGAATATCACCGGAATCATCCATACAGATACAGCTATAGTAAGAGAGAGGGGGGTGGAGAGGGAGGAATATCACCGGAATCATCCATACAGATACAGCTATAGTAAGAGAGAGGTGGGTGGAGAGGGAGGAATATCACCGGAATCATCCATACAGATACAGCTATAGTAAGAGAGAGGGGGGTGGAGAGGGAGGAATATCACCGGAATCATCCATACAGATACAGCTATAGTAAGAGAGAGGGGGGTGGAGAGGGAGGAATATCACCGGAATCATCCATACAGATACAGCTATAGTAAGAGAGAGGTGGGTGGAGAGGGAGGAATATCACCGGAATCATCCATACAGATACAGCTATAGTGCTTGAGCGAAAATAGCAGGCAAGTCCCCGCCTTGGTGGTAAATCCATCTATAAGGAGCTGCAGACAAATAATGAACAATTTATAACGGGGTGATTCCAGTTGATTATGTGTGCGTGTGTGTTGTATAATTTGCGCTAGACAATGACTTTGAAATAAAAACTTTATCAATTCAAGGGATTATTTCGGAGATTTCAACGTTACCTACAATAGTGATCTTTGTTTACAAGTCTAGTGGTCCCAATCCTTTATTTTACTAACCTCATTCAAATATCAATCAATTGCCACATGTATTTGTTGATTTCATTAATTGAGTTTAGAAGTAGAGTAGGTTGGTGAAAACATGTAATAAATATGTTTCCATACTTCTACAATTGGATCAGTCCTGATCTAGTATACTTTATTTGTTTTCCAATTACCTGCAATTCTTACTCAAGTATCTCAAATTTGCACGACTTACATTTACAATTGGAGTAACGAAATTTCGGTGAATTTGTATTTGTTTTCCCTTCGTAGCGCTTGATACCGAACAAATACTGTGGGAATGAGTGTTGTTTAAAGAGATTACGCGGTTTAGCATTTCCATTTCTAAAGGCAACGTAATTTGTTCAAGGTATTTCGTCCATTAACGGCGCTGCAAAAGGAAATCATTATTTAAGATAGTAGTACAGATTGTCGTAAAGAGTCTGTCATCTCAGATTGCGTATTTATTATAGTTTTGCCATATTCCTAACCAGTCAACTAGTTTTAATCAAAGTACTGGAATATGCATACTATACTGTTATTACAATTACAACAAGCATATCATATTTACTGGTTAGGTATACGACAAAACTATACACTAATAATATCCACTGACAATATTGCGTTCAATCCTGGTGCCCTTACTACCAAAAAGATATAGAAAAGCTAGAACGAGTTCAACGTAGAGTTACCAAAATGATACCTTGTCTAAAGAGCAAGCCATACGAGGAGCGTCTTAGAGAATTAAATATATTTCCTTTAAACCCAGCGCAGATTAAGAGGCGACTTAATTAAAGTGTTCAAGATCATCAAAGGCATCGACAATATGAACTGTAATAAATATTTTACTATCGACCAATCAAATAACATGCCGGTGAAATGTTGCAAAATTATGGGTAAATATTTTAACTCGCACGATTCTAAGAATGTATTCTTCAATCGAGTTGTCAACTTGTGGAATGGGCTTCCCCGAGATGTCATAGACTGCAACACCGTTGATTCTTTTAAGCTTCGCCTAACACCTTGCCTTAAATACACGACTGACTGCATTTGTATATGAATACAGTTTTTTTTCCCCTCTATTATATTACTAACAACTGTCCCCTACTAACATCTCCTAATCCTGCCACGGACATTTATCCTAGGGCACTCTTAACTTTCCATTTTCCCCTTACCCACTCTAAAACTACTGTTTGGACACTTGACCATCAGTGTTTTGGAAGGCAAGCAGCCTTGAGGGGTCGCTGGACCTATTGTTGCTTGATTTCCTTTTTACTCCTTTGTACCACTTTGTACAATGGTGGGGTTTGTTTAGGAATACGGGCCATATTGTCCAACTGCTATCCAATTTACTCAACTCCTAACGTAACCTTTCTTACGTTTATCCTATCTTACCAACTTCTTAATAATAATCCAGTAATAAATAATGCTATCCACTCTATTCTACTGAAGTTGAGACAGTTCCTTGTTCTGTACAAGGGCACCGTGTGCCAACATATTATTTACACTACTACTGTTCGCATGCATGCGGAGGTTCCACCCATTAATCAATTATCGAACGGGTAGTCAAAATAATTTTGGCTCATCAACTCCCATCCTCTTACTAGTTCCCTATAAGCTCTTCCAACACGCCGCAATGTTGCATCTCTCTCTCTCTCTTCTGCAACTATTTCAATAATCAGTACTCTTCAGAGCTTTCTTAATGTATACTTCCTCCCTTAATTAAGGAGAGTAGGTGACCCCCACCTTTCAACACATTCCCACCCATATTTTGTCGAACTCTCTAACCCAAGAGTGTACTGATATTCTCAGTATTTCTTCCACACAACAAGTACTCTGGAACTCTCTCTCAATCTATCTTTCTCTCATCCTATGACTTAAACTGCTTCAAGCTCCGTATGTCCAAACATTTGTATTAAAAGTTAGTTAGAATAGGACTTCAGAGGCTATCAACCCTTCTGGATTATTAATTAGGGAACACCCCGTTCTTAACAACAATATTAAGTCAAGAATTGCGTTAAGACTGGAGCCCCTTTACGAGAACTCCAGTCCCTTGTTGACAAACACTTATAGTTCTCAGCATATATATATAAGGTTACATCACTGCGAATCTTAGAACCTTTAAAGCCAACAAGCTCTGAAGCATCTGGGCTATAAATTAAACATTATATTGGAAGTGTGGCAGAGTGGTCTTGCCACTGGACTGGTAATCCAATGGACCCGGGTTCGAATCCCAATATGTTAATGGGAAGATATTATTGGGATGGAATTTGTGCTGTACCTAGTTTCAGTGCATTATCACAGCACACCGAAATGTAAAAAAATATACCCTCATTGTTCCCTGATTAAATAACATTGTATGAATATTCCCATATTCAAAATATGTTACAGGGGGGCAATGCCTAGTGAGTTAATTGCTCAATAGGTGGCGTTCTGAGAGGGAGGGTCCGAGTGTTGGGGATGAGACGGTGAAATGCAGAGGCAAAGCGGCTTCAGAGATGGAGTTGCTTCGAGCTGGGGTGCTTCGCAGATCTCACTTCCTAGACTGGAACAAGACTTCACGGGCCTCACCATTTTCAGCGGTGTAGTGTAAAGGCTTTCACCCTATGCCCGAGAAGGAGTAGTTGGAATATAGGAAAAAAAAAAAAAAAAAAAAAATATATATACAGTATATTGCCATATACTGTACTGTATACTGTTGACTGTTCAACAATACCTTGATTTTGTCTCTGACAATATATACTGTATATATATATATATATATATATATAAATACAGTATGTATATATATATATATATAAATATATATATATATATATATATATATATATATATATATATATATATATATATATATATATATATATATATATATATATATACCGGTATATATATATACAGTATATATATACCGGTATATATATATATATATTTTTTTTTTTTTGGGGGGGGAGGGGGGGGGGGGGGGATGGCACTTGTTACATGCAGATTTACCTATTGTGTCCTTCCTACAAACAGACAATATTCGTTTTTATTGTGTAGTCCTCACTTGGCCTAACCTAGTCCTGTTAAAATATTGCAAACATTGTATTTAGAGTATAAGCACTTCCAATCTTATTGCAAACATTATATTTAGAGTATAAGCACTTCCAATCTTATTCAAACATTATCCAACCATTCTTCTGGCAGCATGAAACCTTACTAATATCAATTTCAACTTTATCCATCCTTTGCAATACATTTTGCTGTATTTGTTCAAACTTTAAAGCACATCCTGGATAATCCTGATAATCCAGTCCTATCTTCAGATTATCGATGTAAACTAAATATGACTGTACCCAACCTTCTGTAGATCTTGGCAAACTATTTAAATATCACTTCAAAATATACGCAGGAATACGTGAGTCTGAAGAATACGTTTTGGCTCGTACAAGGCAGATCCATACCTGATACAATATAATAGCTACCCTAGAATACATCCCCCTATAGCTAAACCTATCACATCTTACCTGATATTACAGCTAAATTATAACTTCTAGCGTAAGCTACAACAACCATAGCTTATCTGACCTTAGCTAACCTAGCATATCTCCCACAATGAGCAGGAACCACCACCCTATACCTAGTTATACAACTAAACTAGAAAGAATACTTCCATCGTGAACTGAAGGGATCACACCTCACCCGACACGATACATAACTTACATTTGATCCGACCATGAGCAAGAACCGCCACACCTCCCATGATCTGCCAGCTAACCGATAATCTGCTATGATCACGTCTTCAATGCTACTACTCTAATCCACCTCACTCAGCCCTCCATTCTTCTGCCTACAATCTGCCATGCTCATTTATTCTAAATCCAGCAATCTAATCCACCTAATCTAACCCTCACTTCGTCTTCTATATTCATCATGCACACCGTCTTCCAAGCTACTAATCTAATCCACGTCATCCAATCCTCCCTTCCTCTGCTGTCAATCTGTCATGTTCAATCCGTCCAACTCAACTACTCTAATCCACCTCACCCAACTCCCCTTCCTCTGATCTGTCATGCACAATTGAAGTCGTAAATGTCTAGTAACCTCATCCACCTCACCCATTTCTCCTTTCGTATCTCTACAATCTATCACGTTCAATCCTTCCAAGTCTATTAATCTAATCCATGTCACCCAATCTTCCCATCCTCTTCCTACAATCTATCATGCTTACGTCTCGAATACTACTATTATATTCTACTTCACCCTCTCCTCCCTTATTCTGCCTACGATCCGTCATGCGCAAGTCTTCCAAGTCTAGTAATTTAATCCACCTCGCCCTCTCCGCCCCTTCTACTCCGTTTGTTTCAGCTTAGAACCTTAGAAATATAACATGCAGGGGGGGGGGGGGAGGGATTGAGGTTACCGTTTTACGCCTTGGTTTTAGTGCCTGTGACCTTGTGGGGGTGGCACCAGTATGACGCCTGCACGAAAGGGGTGTCGCGGATGGCCAGTTTTTGATGGGAAGAGGGAGATAGAGAGAAATAGTATGAATGCTTGGGCTGTACTATGTGTGTGTGTGTGTGTGTGTGTGTGTGTGTGTGTGTGTGTGTGTGTGTGTGCGTTTGGATTTATGTAAGTAATCGAAGCAACAAGATGTTTGCTTGTACAGTTTGCCGCACATATTCAATACCGTTGGGGGCGTGATTTGGCAGCCCTGCACCCACCTCCCCAACCCCCCTCCCTCACTTCACCTCTTACTAATAGGGGGGTTGGGGAAGTGGGTGGAGGGCTGCCAAATCACGACCCCAACAGAATAGAATATGTGAGACAAGCTGTACATAATATATAAGATACACAACACAAGCTGTACATAATATATAAGATACACAACACAAGCTGTACATAATATATAAGATACACAACACAAGCTGTACATAATATATAAGATACACAACACAAGCTGTACATAATATATAAGATACACAACACAAACTGTACATAATATATAAGATACACAACACAAGCTGTACATAATATATAAGATACACAACACAAACTGTACATAATATATAAGATACACAACACAAACTGTACATAATATATAAGATACACAACACAAACTGTACATAATATATAAGATACACAACACAAAATAATGCGATACAAATAAAGCAATAAGTATAAGAAATGGAAGAAGAACCAAAGTAAGAGCTATACAACATTAATATTGAGAGAAAGTGTTGCAGGAAAACTATAGAGAACTGAAATTGAGGGAGGAAAACAGTGAACAGTGAGAGTCTTAACAGTAACGTATTTACTGTGACGTAATGGTGGGAACATGATGATAAGAGAGAGAGAGAGAGAGAGAGAGAGAGAGAGAGAGAGAGAGAGAGAGAGAGAGAGAGAGAGAGCGAGAGCGAGAGAGGGATAAATAATAAATTGATGAGACAAATATATTTATAGTGACAACAACAAAATGTAGATATCAACAAACTATAAATAAAGTGATGCTACGAAATTCAAAATTAATATAAAGTATGGATAATAATAGTTAATCATTATGGATAGCAATACACAAAAATATCAAATTGAGAAAGGAATTAAGCGGAATTGAGAATATATACAATCACAAAAAGAAAGTAACGTCTTCAATCAAATCACTCCCAACAAACGTAAGTGGCAGTATTACCCACCTTGGGTAAAATTACATACCATATAAATTACTAATATTAGTAATAGTAATTAATACTACCACTAAAATACGATTAACAACAAGAACAACATGAATTGACTCTGAGTAAGACACAAACCCTTCAGTGTTCCATGGGGCGATAATTTCACCGTGATTTAGCTTTTGCATGAGTTCATTACGCAGAGTAATGAAGTAATGCAAGAGAGAAATCTCAGTGAAATTAACGTCTCAAGGAACACGTGAATTACAGTCACCTGGGAAACTATGCAACAAGAAGCAAGTACAGTAAATTGGCATGAGTCTGAGGGACGGGGAGGAGCCAAATGGAGTACAGGAAAAAGTGGTTATTTCATGATAAATGCAGAAACAAGATATACTTAAAGATTTACATAGATACTCTTACCACGCAAATCTTAAGATCCCAGCGAGGCGATCAGGACTTATTTATTGTAGAAAAACTATACCCAAAACAAAAGAAAGTGGAAGAAAAGGATATAATAGCAAAAGACGATATATATATATATAGAGAGAGAGTGATTGTGTGTTACAAGTTATAGTTTGTATCTCAGAGACCTTGCGGTCCATTCCGGAGAGATACTAGAGGTGGAAGAAGAAAATACTGTTTTGCACTACACTCATTACAGAGTGTGCAAAATACTATCTGCTCTCTTCTTGAACTGCTCTACTGATGAACTGTTTACAACTTCTGAGGGAGGTTTGTTCCAGGTAGAACAGATCGTATATGTGAACACGTTTCCACAAATACTAAAGTTGAACCTTTTCAATTCTAATTTCCAGCCATGGTTGCATGTTGCATTCATAATGAGCCTAAACATTTTGCTATAATCCACATTGTCACATTAAGTATAATACAAATTCAATGAGCTGACCTCGTAGTCTGCGTGTCTCCAACGGAAAGAGATCAAGAGCTCTCAACCATTCCTCATAGATCAGTCTTCTAATCGATGGAATAAGCTTTCCAGTCGCTCTATAATGCTGGAGACCAGAATTGAACATCATACTCCAGGAGAGGCCGTATCAGAGCATTGTAAAGCGTGAGGACTATCTCCTTATTTCTATGCATAAATTGCCTCTTAAGATAGCCCAATAAATTCTGAGCTTTCTTCTCTACTTAAGGTTAATGCAATGCTTGGAAAACTTTAGGTCACTGCTAATCAGAACACCCAAATACTTTTTCCTTTTCCAAGTTAGTACATGAGAAGCCTTAGAGATTGGTAAACAAAAATCATGTAATTGTAATATTTTCAAATGAATAAAAAGTGGCTGAGTATACTGTGTCCTAGTAATGCGAGTCGTGATTCTCACAATTATCAAGGCATTGCTCGACTTTTAATCCAGATTGTACAGTTTCCTACGTCAGTTCTGCTTTTCAATATGATATTATGTATGGCAGTACAATTAGTGTGACTTTATCAAGTGTAAGACTAATCAGATGAATTTAACGACTGCATATCGTACTACACGCTTAATGTAATCACATGTGGTAGAACATAACCTATGAAGACAAAAATGTCTGGCAGTTAGTTATGTACAAACTAAATTAAATAATAATACACGAGAAATACCAAGAACACAAACATATACATATAACTATAGGGACACTCGGAAGAGCGCATACCTCCGCCTACGCTGGCGGAGGTATGCGCTCTACTGATTGCCTCCTAAATTGAGTCACTTCTTTCTTGGCGCATATCCTATCTGCCCATCAAATTTCGTGAGCATCGGTTCATAACTTTGTGAGATATCTTGTTTACAGACAGACACACAGACTAGCAGACAGATAAACGGACAAACAATCGAAGGCAAAACATAACCTCAGTCAATTTTTTAGGCGTAGGTAATCATAAAAATCGCAAACTACACTATGATAAACTAGCACACGAACAAAACTACACTATGATAAACTAGCACACGAACAAAACTACACTATGATAAACTAGCACACAAACAAAACTACACTATGATAAACTAGCACACGAACAAAACTACACTATGATAAACTAGCACACGAACAAAAAACTACACTATGATAAACTAGCACACGAACAAAACTACACTATGATAAACTAGCACACGAACAAAACTACACTATGATAAACTAGCACACGAATAAAACTACACTATGATAAACTAGCACACGAACAAAACTACACTATGATAAACTAGCACACGAACAAAACTACACTATGATAAACTAGCACACGAACAAAACTACACTATGATAAACTAGCACACGAACAAAACTACACTATGATAAACTAGCACACGAACAAAACTACACTATGATAAACTAGCACACGAACAAAACTACACTATGATAAACTAGCACACAAACAAAACTACACTATGATAAACTAGCACACGAACAAAACTACACTATGATAAACTAGCACACGAACAAAACTACACTATGATAAACTAGCACACGAACAAAACTACACTATGATAAACTAGCACACGAACAAAACTACACTATGATAAACTAGCACACGAACAAAACTACACTATGATAAACTAGCACACGAACAAAACTACACTATGATAAACTAGCACACGAACAAAACTACACTATGATAAACTAGCACACGAACAAAACTACACTATGATAAACTAGCACACAAACAAAACTACACTATGATAAACTAGCACACAAACAAAACTACACTATGATAAACTAGCACACGAACAAAACTACACTATGATAAACTAGCACACAAACAAAAAACTACACTATGATAAACTAGCACACAAACAAAAAACTACACTATGATAAACTAGCACACGAACAAAACTACACTATGATAAACTAGCACACAAACAAAACTACACTATGATAAACTAGCACACGAACAAACTACACTATGATAAACTAGCACACGAACAAAACTACACTATGATAAACTAGCACACAAACAAAACTACACTATGATAAACTAGCACACGAACAAAACTACACTATGATAAACTAGCACACGAACAAAACTACACTATGATAAACTAGCACACAAACAAAACTACACTATGATAAACTAGCACACAAACAAAACTACACTATGATAAACTAGCACACGAACAAAACTACACTATGATAAACTAGCACACGAACAAAAAACCAGCACAATAGAAAGAACCCTATGAAGCCGAAGAACCCGACAATCACCAAGAACACAACACATACTAAGAACACAAGTATACAGACAGACACAAGAACTGGAAACATCACAGTATCATAACTAGTACACGAAGGCATAGCAAATACTCTAGAACAAGAACACAACAAATATATGTATATATATTTATATATACAGTATATATATATATATATATATATATATATATATATATATATATATATATATATATATAATATATATATATATATATATACTGATATATATGTTATATATACAGTATATATAGTATATATATATATATATATATATATATATATATATATATATATATATATATATATATATATATATATATATATATATATATACTGATATATATGTTATATATACAGTATATATAGTATATATATATATATATATATATATATATATATATATATATATATATATATATATAATATAGATACATATATATAATATATATAATATAGATACATATATATAATATATATAATATTGATACATATATATATATGGCACAAGCGAGGGACAAGGTACAGTCACGGTCATTAGTTCTTTGGATATTATGACACATTTTGACATTTTATTCTGGCTATCGTTACACGATTTTCCACAGCTTAGGAAGGTCATGTGGGAATTGTGAGGGTAAAAACTATCTCAACTAATCCTCTGACTTCAATATACCCTTCCTAATCGGACTAAACACGTCTTGTAATTGCCAGAAAACAGAACAGAAATGCGTCATCGGATCTTGTAAGGGTTAATTTGTATACATTTTGAAGGCTCGACATTTTTAAAGGACCCTCCGAAATTCATATACCACGTAAATAATGAGTTAAAAGATTCAAATCTACTCGGAACAGCTTCGAAAAGGTACGTACTGTACGTACCATCATTAATAACCGCATCTGTAGCCTACATGAATTAACTGAATCATGAACAAAAGTAAAAGAAAGAACAATAACTAAATAAATAACAAAGTAGGAGCAAGAAGCCGAACAAAAGCCTGAACAAATTCCCTAACTATAAACACGAAAACAACAACACGACCAAGAACAAAGCTACCTGCGAAATAGCGCATGAAACCCACGGGACCCAGTAAAACACGAATCATGTTGCAAGCATGAAACCCACGGGACCCAGTAAAACACGAATCATGTTGCAAGCATGAAACCCACGGGACCCAGTAAAACACGAATCATGTTGCAAGCATGAAACCCACGGGACCC